>LR755216.1:41401-110499 GCA_902729485.2 Mus minutoides
AGGAGCTAGAGAAAGTACCCAAGGAGCGGAAGGGGTCTTCAACCCTCTAGGTGGAAGAATAACATGAACTAACTAGTTCCCCCTGCGCTCATGTCTCTAGCTGCATATATGGAAGAAGATGGCCTAGTTGGCCATCATTGGGAGGAGAGGCCCCTTGGTCAGACAGACTCTATATGCCCCAGTACAGGGGAATGCCAGGGCCATTACGTGGGAGGGGGTGGGTAGGGGAGCAGGGCGGGGATGCGGGAGGGTAAGGGGAAATTTCTGGATAACATTTGAAATGTAAATGAAGAAAATATCTAATAAAGAGAAAAAAATCAGAAGTAAATTTAATAGTTATTAATTACAAGGCCAAAATGCAAAAATTAATCACATTTGTATATATTGATAACACAAGAGTTTTACATAAGATAGTACTTCCTAGTATCATCAAAACAAAAGGAATATAAAATTCCTATACAAAAATACTTTGTATTTGATAAATAATCAGTAGAAATGCAAGACCTGAAGAAGGAAAAAGAGAACACAGAATAAAGAAGTCTGTCTCCTAAAGTCAATTTTCCCTATAATGGTCTACATATCTAATGAAATTCCAATCTATTTCACAAAAAGAACAAGAGGATCAAGTTAGCTCTATCAGGTAACAGGATGCATTATAAGGTTATAATTTACATAGCATAGTGATAAAAGAAAAAGTGTTCCACTCTTATGATAAAATTCCCAGAAACATACCTTGACAGAGAAAAGTTTATTTGACTCATGGTTGCTTGGCTCAATCATTATAGGCCTGGGGTAAAACAGAATATCATATATCCTAGCAGGGATTGGGATATATACAGAGAGATCAAGCAGGGATTGCGGTACAGTAGAGTGATCAGTGGTAGTCAGGAAGCAGAAAGAGTCAGGGGTTAGGAACAAAATATATCCTTCTTAAGGAAATTCAGAGGAAGCTAGTTCCTCTCATTAGACCCTACCTTCTAGAATTTCCACCACTTCCCAATAGCATCATTAAATGAGAGTAAACTTTTATCAAATGGCCTTTGAGAAGCATTTAAGAGTCAAACCATATTAGGACTAAACAAAATTTGCCAATTAAAAGGCATTTAGAATTTAGAAATATAATACACACATATACATGTTAATAAGTGATGATTGAAAGGGCACTCCAGAACTGTAGAGGTAAATCTAGAAAGGGTAATCTTTTAATTTGTGGATCTAGGTCAAGCAGATAACTAAGGAAAAATAATTTAATATCATTCATAAAAATCATTTCCAAGTGAACTGGAGGCGTAAATATAAAACAGTAAATTTGCATTAGAGAATCAAGAAATACTTCTATAACCTTAGGATAGAATAAGACTTTTTAAATTCAAGCACAAAAAGAAGTAAACATTTTTGGTAGTTTGAATGAAAATGGCCCCCCCAGGCTCTGTTTGGGAAGAATTAAGAGGTGCAGCCTTGTTGGAGGAGGTGTCAGTGGGGTGAGCTCTGAGGTTTGAAAAGCCACCCAGTTAGCCCTCTCTGTGTCTCCTGCTTGGGGAGACTGCACTCTCAGATACTACTCCAGTACCATACCTGCCTGCCTGCTTGTCATCACATTGATGGCTATAAGCTGAAATCATAAACTGCCTTGGTCATGGTGCCATATCACAGCAAGTAGGAAAACAATTAAAATGACATTTAAAGTAAATACCAATAAAATGAACATTATAATTAAAAATGTATGCTCATACAAACAAAATAAAACCGTAAGAAAGTAAAAACACAAATTATAAACAAATACTTCCAAGAACTATAATTGTCAATGAGTGTATCCAAAACAAAGAACTTCGAATCAGTTGAGAAACAGAAAATGGTTCAGTATACAAAAAGTATTCCTTTGTTTCTTTTGTTTTGAGACAGGGTTTCTCTGTGTAGCCCTGGCTGCTCTGGAACTCACTCTGTAGACTAGGCTGGACTCTAACTCAGAAATCTGCCTGCCTCTGCCTCCCAAGTACTGGGATTAAAGGCCTGAGCCACCACTTATTCTTGTGAGGCCAATTAACAGAAAAGAAGCTCATGCTCAGTAGACATTGGGGAAAGGATAAATTGAAATGATTACAAATTGAAATTTAATATTAGTGAAAATAGGGTCTGGCTGGGGAGATGGCTCAGTTGGTAAGTTCTTACTTTTTAGGCTGGAAGACTTGAATTCAATTCCCTGAGTCCACATAAGAAAAGCAGGCTATGGTGAAGCAGCCTTGTTAATTTTAATGTTAGGGAGGTGGAGGGGGTGAGGGTCCCTGGGGTTTCCTAGCCAATCAGCCTAGCCTATTTGGCAAATTCTAGTCCAATCATAGGATCTGTTTCAAGGAAGGAAGGAAGGTAGGAAGGGGAAAAGAGAAGGGTGGGGAGGGAAAGATAGGTGGGGAGGGGAAGGGAAGAAAGAAAAGGATAAAGAGAAGAAAAGGAAAAGACAAAAGGAAATAGAAAGAAAGAAAGAAAGAAAGAAAGAAAGAAAGAAAGAAAGAAAGAAAGTAAGTTAAGAAACAATGTCCAAAGCCTGAGGATACCACCAGAGGCACCCTCTGGCCTCCAGAAGCACACATGCCTGCTACCAAGAGAACTGGTGGAACAAGCTGAACTCCTATACACCGCTGATGGGAGTTTAAAATCACCAAACTACAATTAAAGGTGAACACAATTCTTGGCACAATAATCAACTAGCCAGGCATAAGAATCATGACCAAAAGAAGAAACAGTGATCCACTAGCTGGGACTAACTCGGATATCCTCATAATAATAGATATGTGATTAATTCTAAAACTGCCAAGTATGTATAGCAATTAAAATGAACTAATCCTATCTATATCTGATAGGGATAAATTTTCAAAGTATCATAAATGATGAAGCACAGAAGAATAAATGGTTCATAATCTTACTTTTTAAAACTAAAATACTGAAAAAAACTAAATTAATGTATAACATTAAAGATAGTGATTATCTTTCACTATCTTTGAGAAAGAGAGAGTGATTATAAATTTTTTGAGGTTCTAACTATTCCCATTTCTGGACTTGAACTGTATATATTAGAAGAATGTTTCACTTTGCCATGACACTTGTTTTGTTTTGTTTTTTAATTTGTTATAAACAAACACACATAAATATGCAAATGCATTAACCAGTTGCTTCTGTAAATGTTGGAGACTTTGGCAGTATCATGCAATACTCAAGTTTATTAACGTATCATTTTCTTTTAGTAAAAGTCAAATCTACGAAGGAAATCCTCCTATACCCTGAAGACATGAAGACATATTCTTATGGACTTTTGAAAATGTTAAAGATTTACTTTATTTTAAGAGTTTGAAGCTAAGCTAGGCTATAGAGAGAATCTAAGATCAGGTCCTCTCAAAACAAAATAAACAAACAAACAAAAAAACAAAACAAAAAACAAAAAACAAATGAAGCCAGTGAGAAGATATTAAGACCCACTGAAGTCAATGTAGAAGGTTGGGTATGGTGGCACATGCCTTTAATCTCAACATTCTTGAGGCAAAGGGAGCAGAGTTCAAGGCCAGTGTGGTCTAAAAATCTAGTTCCAGAACACTCAGAACTGTTACACAGAGAAACAATGCTTGTAAAAACAAAACAAATGAACAAATAATCAATCAATGTAGAGAATGAGAGGCAAATGGGAGGATGGCCAGTCATCTTTATCTCAACAGTGGCAGGTGATATGGCTAGTGAGACAACCCCCATCTTTAACTAGCATACAAGGTCTAGTAACAGAAAAAGCTAACAGACTCCTAACACTCTTAGCTCTTCATACAAACCTTAATATTCCATGCTTCCATTTCCTGAATATACAACTTTCAAGCCCTTGAGCTCTGCTGCTTCTATGTGGGAATCTCTTCTTCCACTCTTGCTTGTGTTTTACTGACTTACAATTCAGTTTTCAGTCAAAATAAATTCTCTTACATGGGCTTGCTCATATTTGGGATTCAATTTTTATTCCTAGTCTACAAAGTGAGTTCCAGGACAGCCAGGGCTATACAGAGAAACCCTGTCTCGAATCTCTCCCCCACAAAAAAACCAACCAACCAAACAAACAAACAAAAAACAACCCTGTCTCAAAACAACAAACAAACAAACAAACAAACAAACAAAAACCCAAAGAATTACGGTTGCTTTATTCTTCTAAAACTCATCTTCTAAAATTCAGGTATCTCTCCACCAAGTAAAACCCAAGCACATGGATCACACAGATTGTGATCTATCCATCTTTATAGAGGGAGGGAGGTTTTTTTCTACCCATTTGCTTAAGAAATAATGCTATTATTATAATGTCAACATACACACACATACATATGTATACACATACATACATATGTATGCATGTATCCCACAATGCTATAAATAGTTTGGGGGGGGGGTTGGGGGAGCAGAGCATTTAACATGTATTAACCAGAGGCACAGAGAAGCTAAGAATTTTGCCCAAGATCAAACTTGTAAAATGTGAGAGCTAGGCAATATATGTACAGAAACAAATCTAGAGAGTATGTCCTTAACTTCTGGTCTATGAATTCAATATAGAGTTCAGCATGTTTTCCCAACCTTCCCTATTGCTCAAGAAAATACCAGAGTTGCTCTCTTTCTCTTTTTCTTTCTTTCAAATCTCTCAGCCTTCAATCTTTATATCCTTCTTATGTCACTTACCTATGATTACGACTGCAGCTAATGAACTGTACAATATTTGTTTAGCTCCACGTTAGTAGATGCTATTCTTTATATTTCAGTGTTTGCTCAATAATTCCATCAACTACTTGGAATCTGATGCAAACGAGTCAGCAGTTGCTGCTGCTTCAGTGTATTTTTGGTATTTATATATCTCCTTCCGCCAACTACATGCTTGGAGAACAAGAATCTCTCCATCTCATCCTTACATCACCTGGCACGTAATGAAGCATAGGTCAACATCTTTTAAACTAACGACCAGAGCAACGCCAGGAGGTCCTTAACTGCAGGCTTGGAAACTCTTCCTGGCCACCAGCCCTCGAGTTTCTTCGAGCACGAGACGCATAGCATTACAAATCTAATTCGTGCCTAGCCGACTCCTATGCACGCTTAAGGAATATTCTACAAGTATTTACTAGCGGCTCTGCTTCGTTAAGTACATCACCAAGCATTTTGTGCAGAGCACTTCCTTCCTTTTAAGTTTTTAACATTTTTCACGCTGGGACCCGACAGGCATTCACAACACATTAGTAGGTCAACGATAGCGACATTGCACCTTACAGATGAATTTTCCATCAGGGAACAGAGCGCGCTTACTTTGGTCTCTCAGTAAGTCGATTTCTGTGGCCATTTCGATATTTTAGTTTGGAGTTTTCATCACGTTTATCGATTCCTCGCAGGGGGGAAAGAAGGTATTTCTTACACAAGCAAGCAAACGAACAAAAAAAGCAGCCTCCCGCTATGAGGGCAAACAAAAAGCTAAGGAGTCGCGGGGGCAGCCGAGCCCTGGCGCGGAGGCATCAGCATCCCACTCACGCGGCGGCGCAGCCCGGCCCGCCGCTCCGCCGAACCCAGGCGACGCGCCTCACACTCCGTTCCGCGCTCGGCCGGACCCGGCCGGACGAGAAAGGGCCGCGGGGCGGCGCGCGGCCGGAGGGCACCGAGTTCCCGTCAGACCGCGCGGGAGGATGACCCTGCGACGCGCCTGGCCGGGCGGCAGCGTCCCCGCGGGCTGAGGGGCGACGCCAGGACCGCGGGGGAAGGACGAGCGGCCGCGGACTCCACTCGGCCCGCCCTGCGACTTTGAAAGCGGTGCCCCAGACCGTTCCTTGGAGACGGTGACGCCGCGTCCGTCAGCACGCGTGCGTCGGCGTGCGTCATCGCGCTGACTTAGGCGCCGGCAGGTGATTGGCTAGCTGTCAGGCGGTGGGCGGGTCCCTGAGGCCGCGCTGGGGGCTGAGTGGGTTGCTTGGCGCCTTCCGCAGTGGCGCAGCGAGTGTCTGTCTGAGGTAGTGTGGCGCATTTTTAATTTAATTAATTTATTATTTTTTTGTAAGAAAATTGAAAACTGTGTTAGGAGCAGGCGCTAACTAGGTAGGGATTTTCATTGCCCCCCCCCCGAGTCTTGGTTTCGCAGACACTAAGAGTCTGTGGGCGTCTGTGTATAGAGGTCTGTGAGTCCTCGGGCTGAGGTGACTCGAGTACCCCCAATTTAGAGCTGTCGCTTCTAGGTCTGAAACTGGAGACTCTCTTGTTCCTAGAAAAGAGAACTCTTGTCCAATATTTAACCCTGTGGCTTCAAGAAGGCACCTGGTCAGGATCCAGGATAGCCTGCAAATCTAGCAGGTATTTCAGAGATGTTTCTTCGGATTTAAGGAAAGATAAAATTCTGCAAAAATAAAATAAAATTTGCACTGGGGCATAAACTACCATTCACAGTTTTACGAAGTGATGTTATGAGTATTTGAGCTGTAAAGCTTAAAACATAAAACATACACAAAATATTGGGGCGGGGGAAGACATTAGCAATAAAAAAATGCTCACTTGAAGTTTATCATTGGCTTTAGAGCCTTTTAATTGATTATATTTTTATGCATTGAAATAAAGTTTCTTTAAATATGCCCAGGGGCTGAGATAGCTTGGTTATGAAGTGTTTGCCTGGAATTCCCCAGCACCCACATAAAAAGCCCAGGAGATCCCCATGTTCCTTTAATACTAGTGCTGGAGAGGAGCAGACAGGATGGGGGAAAGGGTGCTTTCTATCCAGCAGCCTAGACAAATTGGAAAGTGACTCCAGAGTCAGTGAGTCATTGTCTCAAAAAGTAAGATCAGGCGTGTTAATAAGATTTTTTTTTTCCTGTTTGATAATATCTGGTGAAAATAAAGTAAGGTTAAAATAAAAAAGGTGAACAGCATTTGAGAATAACATTCCCACTGATACTCTGTCTCAACCTCAGTCCACACACTGCTATAGGCATACTCCCTCACATGGACACACACAAAAACAAAACAAAAGGCTTATATGCCCTGGATGAAGTTTGGTTTTCTGTTTAACCGTTTAAGACGTTTAGTAGTCCTGTACTCCTAAAACAGTATCAACGGTGTTAGCCTCATTCCTCTAAAAAGAGTCGCTGCTAAATATATATGTGTTGGCACTAGCCATGCAAAGGGTTAGTTTAGCTTTGAATCAGTGAAGCTTCAACCTGGTCTGGTTTTTAGTGGCCATAAACTTAACAAAAAGCCACACTGATTGTGCAAGCTCCATTTCTTTTTAAGTTCAGTATAGGATACTTTTTGATGAACTTTTTTTATTGACTTGACTCAAAAAGATTTTCCTACATTTGGTGGAGAAAGCAAAATGTGACTTATGTATTAAAATTATCAATGGTTTTGTCTAAACTGAGTAGTGAAATAGAACTTTGATGTTTGCACTTGAAGTGCTTGGTTTTATATGATCATGGTCAAAATAAGCACAAACGAGTTGAAGTTTCATGCATTGAAAAGGCAGGTTTTACTAGTAATTTTAATAAATTGACACTAAACATCTAGTATTGACATTAAACATGCTAGGCTTCTGTCTAGCAAACCTTCAGAACATATGAAGTAGGAATTTAAGTAAGCGAATTGGAAAGCTAGCTCATCACAGCAAGAATTTGAGCCCAGAAAATATGGTTTCAGTATCACAACCATTGACCACCATGTGATATAAATTATGCTGAATATTTTAATGTTTATAGTTAGTCTCTAATTGCAAAAATGAATGGCTACTTTACATGTTTTATTATAAACTCCAGTGATTTACTGTTCATTTTTCAAATTGTTTTATAATGCTTGTGTTGCTGAATTAGCCTTCCCCCTTAAAACACTTAAAAAGACATAAGCACCCAGAATTCAAATGGTGTGATTAAAAACCTTCAGATGTTCCTTTGTGTGTCCTCTCAACATTTTCACTGTAAAACCAGGTTTGTCTGTTTCAGAATTCCTGGTTCCTCCCTCTAGAACGCAGGAGCAACTGGGCAGAGCCTAAGAGGGGGCCCACTGCTCAAACCTGGGCCAGAGACCGCAGCTAGCACGAAACCAAGAAGAGCTTCCTTTATCGGTATGTCCTTTGAGCATCTCTTCAAAGTGTGTCTTTACTTGTACTGAAACCATTTGATAGTCCTGCTGCCTCTAGCTGGCAGGTTCCCTGACTTTACTTTCTTCTCCCTCTTTTTCTTTTAGAAATGTGTGGTGCAGTGTCACATGCAAACTAAAAAGCAGTATGGACTGTAATAAAAAAAATTAAGGGTTTTTTTTTTTTTTTGTAAATGAAGGAACTTGGAAATTTTCCTTAAAAATCATTTTATTGAAACAAATATTCCTTAACATTTCTTTTAAACTTTTTTTGTCTCCCAAGCGAATGCTCCAGGAGTGTCTCTCTTTTGATTTCCTTACGTAAAAATTAAAATAATTAAAGTTTTAACTTTTTTTAAAGTGTAAGTTGAAGAGGATAAGCTAAAAGTGAAAACTACAGCTTAACAACCTTGTTTTAAGAAAGCTGTTAGTAAAACTGTGTAGTAGGCTAGTGATCACCTTGGAAGTCTTAATTCTGATTGATGTTTCATCATAGTGGTGATGGTTTACGAGGTCTAACATTAAGAGGTTGGACTTTAAAATATTTTCACCTTATTCATTTGTAATTTTTATGGTAATGAGCTCACAAAGAAAATACATAACTGAGTTAAGGCAGCCTCTCAAGTAAATAGTCACCCCCCAAACGCTTTGCATTGCTCTGCAGTACCTCAGGGCTTTACCCTTTCACTATCAATTACATTTTTATGCATTTCTCTACCATAAACAAACAAACAAACAAACAACCCCCCCCCAAAAAAAAATCCGTGACAAAGTCAAGGCTAGAAAAGCAATTAGCTTACATCCTCTTGATGGCATGTTTCCTTTGGTCTGCGCTGTCTTTCCTCATTACTTAGTATTACTTGCCCTTAGACTCCTTTCTAAATGTTACACTATACCCACACGAAGCTATTTCCATATGAACATGTATACATTAAATTCTGTTCATGTATTTACCTATATACATTATATATAATGCCCATCTATATGGTAATATATAGCATTTACATATATGCATGTATATAATACATAATACATCTTTATTATATAAGAATTTGACATAGCTGCACAATGATTTGGGTCATACTTCCCCCCAACTCTTCCCAGACCCACTCCTTAATCGTTGCCCCTCCTAGCTTCATGTCTTTTGTCTGTTTTCAAATAAGCACTGCATCCAGTTGTGCTGGTAATATATTCATCCATATGGGACCATCCCTTGGATCTAAGTCAACGAGTCAGGGGCCACACCCTTAAAGAAAGCTAACTCTCCTTTCCCCAGAAGCCATCAACTGTCAATTGCTCCTCAGTTAGGGGTTGGAGACATTTGAGTCACTTTCTCCTTTGTGCTGAAATGTTGACTGTCCTGATCTTATACAGGTCATGTGCACACAGCCACAGCTACTATGAGTTCATAAGTAAGCAGTCTTGGCCAGAACACACTCTTTTGCTCCTCTTCTTCATGATTTCTGGCTCCTGCAATCTTTCTTCGCTTCTTCCTTAATGTTCCCCAAGCCTTAGAAGAAGCTGTGATTTAGATGTATTATTTTATTAATACATAGCTTTTAACAAAGCATTGAAGCTACTGACACAGCTGTTTAAAACCATACACTCAGAAGTTTAGTTGTAGACATTAGACTGGTATTCACTTGACATATAAATAGCTCCTAGTTCAAGCATTCTTGCTTAGGCTGAGAGAAAATAAATACATATGTCTATAAAAGTAACTTTTATTCGACAGATATAAGTGTCATCTCAAAGGCTTACTGCTGAATAAGGCCAACCTTTCTAGTTCTTTCTGAACTCTGGCTGGCTGGATCAACTCAGTTGTTGTGGATCAAAACTCCTAAGTTGATTGGTTCAAACTATCTTCTCGTGGCTTCTCACTGAATTGCTTGCTCTGCTTGGCCTCAAATTAACTCTGGCAATCTGTTCTAATCTTCTGGCTCCTTCTCATTCTCTGGCCTGTTCTGTCTTCATCTGCAACCTATCTCTTTAAAACGGACCCATAAAACTGCCTCCTCTCTCCCTGTCCCCTCCCCACCCCGTGTGTGTGTGTGTGTGTGTGTGTGTGTGTGTGTGTGTTAAATCACCTCTATTTCCTTTTTGTTCTCATGAGAGTTGGGTGTATCCTATCTCTGACTCATTCTGTCAAGTCTTCCTCTGATTTGCCACTTTGTCTGCCCCTCAATTAATTGTCACTTTCCAACATGACTCCTTCCTTCTACAAATGAATTTTACCTACATCGTTAGGAATTAAAGGTGTATACTAGGGCATGTCTGTATTCCAGCCATATCACACAAATGTAAAATTCCTCTATATCATGCAGTACAAATTGTGTGAATCAAAGTGGAACAGTGTAGCAGTTACAAAGAGGACAGTGAGGGTTACTCCAGGTGAGGAAGGCCATGGACAATTTACATGCCTCTATTTTATCAGCCTTTGTGCAGAGAAACTGAAAGAAACTGAGGCCATTCAAGTCTCAGAAATTGACTAAGGGAGTGTATTGGCTGGTTTTGTGTGTCAACTTAACACAGGCTGGAGTTATCACAGAGAAATTTCAGATAAGGAAATGCCTCCATGAGATCCAGCTGTAAGGCATTTTTTCAATTAGTGATTGAGGGGAGAAGGGCCCACTGTGGGTGGTGTCATCCCTGGGCTGGTAGTCTTGGGTTCTATAAGAAAGTGAGCTGAGCAAAGCAGAGGAAGCAAACCAGTAGCATCCTTCTATGACCTCTGCATCAGCTCCTGCTTCCTACCCTGCTTCAGTACCTTCCTACCCTGTTCCAGTCCTGACTTCCTTTGGTGATGAATAGCAGTGTGGAAATGTAAGCTGAATAAACCCTTTCCTCCCAACTTGCTTCTTGGTCATGATATTTGTGCAGGAATAGAAACCCTAAGACAGGGAGTTGAGAGGCGATTCAGTTTTATGGTATGAGCTCCCTAATTGGTTGGTTATCCAATACCAAGTAGTAAGCCCTTAAAACATGTATGAGTATATGAGCAACACTACATGGACTCAGCATGTTATATTTATGTATATATAAATGTATATATGTGTGTATATATATATATATATATATATATATATATATATATATATATACATAAATACACACACATATATATATGCATAAATGTGTCAATTATTAAAGAAAAAGAAAACAATAGAGACAATATGTGAAAATAGAAGGAAGGAAACATTGAGGGGGGAACATGAACATGATATAGTAATAAGGGATTGAAGATGACCAGTATACTATATATATGTATGCAATGTTATAAGAGAGTGCATAAATTTATATATGTATATATTTACACACATATATACATACATACATACATACATACATATAATGTTATGTTAACATCTGTCAGAAACAAAACAAATTTATGTACTAATGAGATGGATATATTTATTTTTACACAAATGATCAAATCTTGGCTAAATATGGAAAAACATAAACTCATATAGTTAAGTACATTTACAATTTCTGCAGTGGACTTAGACATAACATTTACAATAATTTTTTGCATACACAAAGAAACAGAGCTACATCCAGATTAAAAGTCATGAAGCTTTTAGGTTCTAGTTGTATTTTGGAATAGAATCCAGAGTTCCTAAGTTTCTATGGCTCAGATAGCCTTTGACTCCTAGGACCTTGTGCTGACTTGTGCTGACTTGCTGTTTCTGTTTCAATTGTCATTTCATCGTTAAGTAGAGGGAATGGTTCTATGTTGTTAATAAATTTGTTTGAATTTTCTTTTAGATGGATTTTAAAATTGAATACACTTGGGATGGTTTTCCAGTGAAACATGAGCCGGTGTGTGTCAGGCTGAATCCGTGTGACCAGGGAGTGAAGATGGAGGTTAGCGCTCCATTATTCAATGATCCTCCATCCCCTCTCGGAGAACCAGGAAAGCCTTTCAGTGAACTGTGGAATTATGAAGGTAAGTAGAAGTATTGTATTTTATTACAAACATAAATCTTTTTATAATAACCTCTCAGAGAACTATTATTTTATCTTGCTGTTAGGAAGTAATATGCTTCTGAACAACTGACGCAGTTTCTGATCTTGCCTAACCATCCGTCATTCTGACTTTCCTACCATTACTCATGGGGCTCCAATATACAGGCAGAACAGAGAAAAATGGTAGGCACAAATACAGATGTTTGTGTTGCTGCCACATTTCCTTTCTTTACGTACATCATTTGCTATAAAAAAAGTTCACATTCCCCATTTTGTCCTTTAAGAATCTTTAAATTGCCATCTTTACCATAAAAGCCTCCTGTGTAGGGATTTTAGAGTATGCTACTTACTGGAGAAATACTGTCCATGTGAGATTTAATATTTACATTCTGTTGTCAGGTAATCTCACTTATCAAATTAAGGCCAAAAGACAGACCAGGAAATTAAATGGTTTCAGGTTTGTTCTCTGACCGTCTTGTACTATCTCCTTATCAAGCTGCAGGGTTCCTTCTTAGATAGTGTTCTTGATGCTATCCCTGTAGACATCAAATATTACATTACATAGAAATTAAGAATTTTCCTCAAGATCTCCCACTCAGTATATTTGGGTTTTTAGTTACTTGATTAGCACAGAGCCCTTCTTTCAAGTAATATTTTTTTCTCAGTCCATTTTTTTTCCACTTTGAAGCCAGAATGAACTAACTGTCTACCTCTCTAAATGAAAATTTAAATTTACTCTTCAGCTAAAGTTTTCTTTAATGCAAAAAGCAAATTACACTCAAATATGATTTCATATTTGTTTTTTTAAAAAAAAATGTTTGTAGAAGTCTAGAGAAGATCTGGCAAGTTTTAGACCAAAGTAGAAAGAAAAAGACTTGGGTTTTCACTATGTATGTTTTATACTGTTGTAATTACTTAGAAAAAAAGATGTATTACATTTACAATTAACTAATTTTAAAGCTACTAAAGCTCAGAAAATTCCTGAAATTATAATAAAAAAGACCACCAAGTATAAATAACCAGTACTTTTAAAATTAGTTTTTTAAAAAAATAATTTGAAAAAACATTTTCATGCTTGGGGGGCTGGGCTATCTCTTCCTACCATGTGCATTTTGGAGCTAACACAGGTTTGGTGGCAGGCATGTTATCTGCTGAGTACCACACAAGCCCCAACACTCTTCATATTTGTTGTGTCCCTGTTGTAGACAGGAAGCCCCTGGCACACACATGCATAACATACATGCATTTAAATCTCACGTACATTTGGTTCACAGCTCATAGATTGGAAGTCTTGTCATGACAATACATCTTTTACTGTCTTTGATTTTAAAGCTCCATTGTGTTCTTTTACATGAAACGTATGCTGTAAGTAACTTTCTCGGTTTTGATGAATAATAGGTGATTTCTTTATGTATAGGAGATAATTTTATATAAGAAGAGATAGATATTTACATCATCATTTCTAGTTTTTGAGTCATATTCTGATGGGTAGAATTCTATGTAACTTCTTTTTCTAGTGTCTAATTTGTATACTTGGGATAAATTCCAAGATGAAGATAACTGGCCCATAGCTCTGCATCTGTGAAGAAATGTTGATTTCCCTATGGCCTCAACATCACTAGGCTTTATATTATCTTTTAATTCATGACAGACTTCTATGGGAGGAATAGAGGTTAACTTATTTCCTGTGCTTTTCAACTAGGCTCTAGGTATTTATTTCGCTCACTTTCCTAATGCGGATAGTATGATGATTTATGAAACTTAGTGATTCACTTTTTATTCTAAAGGAATAAATTATTTACTGCTTAATCAAAATGAAATTTCCTATGTCCTGTCTGTCTATTTTCCTCAGTTGTGGAAGCATTTTTTTTGAATGATACAACTGAGCAGTATTTAGAAGTCGAACTTTGTCCGTAAGTATAAACTGTTTTTCTTAATAATTAATATATGATTTGAACACATCTGTTTTCTAGTTATAAATTATATGGTTGTAGTAAAGGTTACTAAGTTCAGCTAAGTAGAGGTCATATTAACTGGAGTCAATTTAAAATAATTATTGTCTTGTACAATGTATATATTTAAATTTGTTTAGAATTTATGTATACATATATATGTATATATGTACATATGTATATCCTACTTTTTTCATTTTTTTATTAGATATTTTCTTAATTTACATTTCAATTGCTATCCCGAAAGTTCCCTCCCCCCTCCCCGCTCCCCTGCCCACCCACTCCCATTTCTTGGCCCTGGCGTTCCCCTGTATTGGGGTATATAAAGATACCAAGGGGCCTCTCCTCCCAACGATGGCTGACTAGGCCATTTTCTGCTCCATATGGAGCTAGAGACATGAGTTCTGAGGGTTCTGGTTAGTTCATATTGTTGTTCCTCTTCTAGGGTTGCAGACCCCTTCAGCTCCTGGGGTTCTATCTCTAGTTTCTCCATTGTGTGGCCCTGTGTTCCATCTTATAGATGACTGTGAGCATCCACTTCTGTACGAGACAGCTATATCAGGGTCCCTTCAGTAAACACTTGCTGTCCTATGCAATAGTGTCTGAGTTTAGTGACTGATTATGGGATGGATCCCCCGGTGGGGTAGTCTCTGTATGGTCCATCCTTTCATCTTAGTTCCAAACTTTGTCTCTGTAACTACTTCCATGGGTATTTTGTACCCTATTCTAAGTAGGAATGAAGTATCCACACGTTGGTCTTCCTTCTTCTTGATTTTCTTGTGTTTTGCAAATTGTATCTTGGGTATTTTAAGTTTCTGGGCTAATACCACTTATCAGTGAATACATACCAAGTGATTTCTTTTGTGATTAGGTTACCTACTCAGGATGATATCCTCCAGATACATCCATTTGCCCAAGAATTTCATAAATTCATTGTTTTTAATAGCTGAGTAGTACCCCATTGTGTAAATGTACCACATTTTCTGTTTCCATTCTTCTGTTGAGGGACATCTGGGTTCTTTCCAGCTTCTGGCCATTATAAATAAGGCTGCTATGAACATAGTGGAGCATGTGTCCTTTTTACCAGTTGGAACATCTGGGTATATGCCCAGGAGAGGTATTGCTGGATCCTCCAGTAGTACTGTGTCCAATTTTCTGAGAAAACGCCAGACTGACTTCCAGAGTGGTTGTACAAGCTTGCAATCCCACCAGCAATGGAGGAGTGTCCTCTTTCTCCACATCCTCGCCAGCATCTGCTGTCACCTGAATTTTTTATCTTAACCATTCTGATTGGTGTGAGGTGGAATCTCAGTGTTGTTTTGATTTGCATTTCCCTGATGATTAAGGATATTGAACATTTTTTCAGATGTTTCTCATTCTTTCGGAATTCCTCAATTGAGAATTCTTTGTTTAGCTCTGTTCCCCATTTTTTAATGGGGTTATTTGTTTTTCTGGAGTCAAACTTTAGCTCTTTGTAGATGTTGGATATTAGTCCCCTATCAGATTTATATCCTACATGTTTGAGTGTATTAAATTGATGTTATTTTTGATTTATTAATAGGAATGCTTTTGTAGTAATGAAGTTTATTTTACAAGGTGAAAAGATCATTATAAACAAATCATTACTTTTTATATTTGCACTATCAAAACTATTTACAAGTAAAGGGAGAGCTCCCATGCCTAACCTAGATAGTATCTCCAATTCACAAACACTTGCAAAGGAGAATTTCAATAGAACACCACTGGGTACACAAACCACACTTAAGGGCATGCCCAGCAACAGATGGTTAAATAAATTCAATGGTATTTTGGGAGATATTTATTTATTTACTTACTTACTATTTACTTACTTATTTTCTCTTTGGGGCTTTTTTATTCGTTAATTTATTCACTTTTTATTTCAATTGCTGCTCTCCCCTTGCAGTTCTCCCCTCCCCTCTTTCCTCTTCCTCCTCCTCGTCTCCTCTGTGAGGGTGGGAGACCTCAAGTCTCTGCAGGGTTAGATGCATCTTCTCCTACTGGGAACAACAGACAAGACAGCCCAGTTTGGAACGGATTCCACAGACAAGCAACAGCTTTAGGGACAGTTCCCGCTCTAGTTGTTAGGGGACCCACACAGAGACTGAGCTATATATGTGACAGGGCCTTGGTCCAGCCCATGTATGCTATTTGGTCGGTGGCTCAGTCTTTGAGAACTCCCAAAGGTCCAGGTTAGTTGACTCTGTTGATCTTCCTGTGGAGTTCCTATCATCTTCATGGTCTTTAATCCTTCCCCCAACACTTTCATAAAAGTCTCTGAGCTCTGTCCAATGTTTGGCTGTGGGTCTCTGCATCTGTTTCAGTCTGCTGCTCGGTGGAGCCTCTCAGAGGAGAGTTATGCTAGACTCCTGTCTACAAGCATAACAGAATCATTCATAGTGTTAGGGATTGGTGCTTGCCTATAGATGGGTCTCAAGTTAGGCCAGTTATTGGTTAAGCATTCCCTCAGTCTCTACTCCATCTTTGTCCCTGCATTTCTTTTGGACAGGACAAATTTGGTCGGAAGTTTTGTGGGTCGGTTGATGTCCTTATCCCTCCACTTGGGGTCCTGCCTGGCCACAGGAGGTAGCCTCTTCATGTTCCATATCCCCACAGCTATACATCTCAACTAAGGTCACCTGAATTGACTCTTGAGAGCCTCCTCCATCCCAGGTCTCTGACACTTCCTAGAGATTCCCTCCATGGCCCTTACTCTGGCCTGCTGCAGATTTCCATTTGTTCTCCTGACTCTCTGGCCCCCTCTCCTGTCTCTCCTCACACCTGATTCTGACACCTCCCTTCCCCCCATTCCTCCCCCCATTCCCTCTCCCACCCAGTTCTCTCCCTTCATCTGCCTCCTATGACTATTTTCATATGACTTCTCAATGAGATTCAAGCATCTTCACTTGGGTCTTCCTTCCTGTTTAGCTTCTTTGGGTCTGTGGAGTGTGGTGTGGGTAAATTGCACTTACGGCTATTATCCACTTATTTATTTATTTATTTATCTATCTATCTATCTATCTATCTATCTATCTATCTATCTATTTGTTCATTCATTCACTTACTTATTTGGGCTTTTAAAAAATCTTACTGGTCTTCTGTTTGTATGTTATGGTTTCTAATTTTTTGTTTTTATTTTTGTTTAAATGTGTGTATTTGAGTGTATGTGTGTGTTGTTCTGGGTTTTCTCTGTGTGTGTGTGTGTGTGTGTGTGTGTGTGTGCGTGCGCGCGCGCGTGCGCACACACGCATGTTCATTCTAGCCAGTTTTTTATTTGCATGTTTGTTTTCTGAAAAGAGAGAAAGAAGATGTGAAGTTATATGGGTGAGGAAAGGGGAGGGTATGGCAGGAGATAGAGAGGAAGCTGTGGTAAGGATATATAGTGTGAAAACATTTATTTTCAATGAGAAAGAGACATAAAGATACAGTGAATTACTACCTCACAGAAATGTTTCCTTTTAGGTTGTTCAATGATTAAATTGTATTATAAAATTGTGTATTCATGTATTTATTCATTTAGTTATATTCTTTCTAGCACATAGTTTGCCATTTTTGCATTTAATGCTAAGAATATAATCTAAGCCATACCTAAAGTTTCCAAGATTCACATTAAAAATATTACTCTTGCATTTTGTGTTTGTTTGTTTGCTTGTTTTTGAGACAAAGTCTTAATGTATAGCTCTGGCCAGTCTAGAATTCATGAAAATTAAAGGTGTGAGCCACTATGCCCAGCTGTCTTGGAATTTCTTTGAGCTTCAGTACTTACTTGGTAACTTTCTTTATGTAGTGACCAACTTTTATTCCTGAGTAGTTATAAAATAAGGAAACTTAGGCTCACCTGTTACCTAAATCATGGTATGCTTTTGATACATGAGATGTCCCTGTATATTACTGTTATTTATTTTAGATGTCCCTTACATGTTTCCCGGTATCAGTGTCCAATAGCTTTTGTTCCTTTTTAAACTGACAAGAGAGCCCCAGTTAATCTACATGAAACTTTAGATGTTTTTTCTCATATCTAAGGTGCTAATTGTTTGGTTTTTGTTTTATGCTAACTCTAACATGGAAAGTGCAGTTATTTCCTATTCTTTTTTTGTTTTGTGGTACAGGGTCTCACTATGTAGCCCTGGTTAGCCTGGAGTGCTCAGAGATTACCCACATCTGCTTCCTAAGTGCCAGGACTGAAGAGGGCTCACCACACCAGGCCTACAGATTTTTTTTAAATTTATTAGTTATTTTGTTTATTTACATTTTAAATGTTTTCTCCTTTCCCAGTTTCCTCTCAGAAAACTCCCCATCCCACCCTCCACCCACCTGCCTCCATGAGGGTGCTCCCCTACCCACCCACCCACTCCTACCCCAACTCCCTAGCATTCACCTACACTGGGGCCTCAAGCCTTTATAGGACCAAGGGCCTCCTCTCCTCCCTTTCATGCCAGAGGGTATAGCCAACAGGAAGTCCCAGATGCCAAACTTTCATGAAAAATAGGAAAATTTTAACTATTATGTGCTTTCTTTAACTATTATTAATTTTCACCTTATAGTTGAGAAAGTTAAGACAAACATTTCTAATTTGAGTAAAAGACAGCAAAGAACTTGGATTTGCCAAAACGCCCAAGTTTAAACTATAGGTTTCTTTTTTATTTTGTTATTTCATTTTTAAAAAGCACTTATTCATTTTTATAGATATATGTATGTATGTATTTGTGTGCATATGCCATGGCCTACATGTAGAGATGGGAGGACAATTTGCTGGAGTAAATCCTCTCTACCATCTAGGTTCAAGGAATTGAACCCAGGACATCAGGCTTCGCAGCAAGCATTTCTACCTGCTGAGCCATTTCACTGGCCTCTGTCATTTTCATTATGATGTAGTATCAGTTTATTTTCATGAAATGACAATCTAACATTGCATATATAGAAAATAGACAATTTTCTTCTTAAGAAACTACATGGTTTATACATTGTATATAAAATTTAAAAAAATTAAGATCTACAGAGTAGTTTTATTTCATATACATCAGGATAGTTAATAATCAAGAATCATTTTTTTGCCACATGCAATCAATTCTTTTTTTTTCAGTTTTTAATTATTTTCTTCATTTACATTTCAAATGCTATCCCGAAAGTCCCCTGTACCCTCCTCCTGCCCTGCTCTCCTACCCACCCACACCCACTTCTTGGCCCTGACGTTCCCCTGTACTGGGGCATATAAAGTTATGCAGTCAATTCTTATACTGGCTCATTAACAGCTAGGAAACCAGCAAGAACACTGTTTTAATTTGCAAGAAGTTTTACACATCCTATGATCTTCCCAAAGCTCCATAAAAACAATAAAATTAATCAGAAGATTGTTAAATGGAAAGAATTGTCTTCTGTTACTTTACTGGAGATAATCCTTCCTAAAAAGATCACAAAGGCCCATCTGGGTAAAAATGTTTGGTAGATTTCCAGAGGCAGAAAATTTACTTCATGTAAATACAGACATACCTTTGCTTCTTACTGAGTCAGATAATCCCACTTATTCATTCCCATTTGAATTCCTTTTGAGAATACATTGTGTTTGTCTGTGGAGATGTGACATTGATGCCCGAAGAAATGGTAGAAAGCTGGAAATAAGGTGGCAGACTTTCAAGGACAGCAGTGTGAAAAAGTAGGAACAGCTTCAAGTCTTGCTTTGGTCAACTGTACTTTAACATTTCCTGCCCAACTACTGAGCCTCGAGAAAGTTTCCGTACAGAAAGAGCCTTTGGTTATACTGTTAGATGAAGATTTGGAAATCAGCTCTCGCTTTCTCCTTGGGCTGCTTTAGTTTTGCAGCTGGTTTTATTTTAACTCCAATTATTATGATTATCATTCTGTTCCTTTTCTCATGAGTTATGTTTTCTAACCAAATGAAGTATTCTGTGTGATTTCCTTTATAAAGACTGAAAAGAAGGGGACAGTAAGATTGCTAGTAGAGAATATGACAAGTGGCACCAGTCAGTGAAATGTTATGATTTGGCAGCAGTGGTTTGTGAAATGCTAATTTCAAAGTCGCCATTTCTAAGTAATGTGACATACTAGCTTTCCCTGTAGTTATCCAATATTATATTGCACTTCCTAGTTATTTGGAAATTTACTAAAAGGCACACATTCCAGATAGAATAGAAAGTAAAAAGATAATGTTTTTCTCTAACACTCATGAGGAATTTTAATTTTAACAGGCATGGACAGCATTTAGTTCTTTTACTCTCTGGAAGAAGAAATGTTTGGAAAGTGAGTAAATAAACATATGAAAAAAATATTTGAATGCACAACATGTGCATCTATAATATGTTTCAACTTTCCTTTTGTATTTCTAATAGAAAGAGCTTGCATTATCATTCAAAGTGTCCAGAGGAGGGACTAATTGGGAAGGTGAATCTTATATTCCTTGGAGTTATTTCCCACCAAATGTGACAAAATTTAACTCATTTGCAATCCATGGATCAAATGATAGGAGAGTTTATGAGGCGCTTTACCCTGTGCCACAGCATGAGCTACAACAAGGACAAAAACCTGACTTGTAAGTAGAAAATAAGTGGAGGTTTGTTCTAACTACAGTTTGGGAAATGAGTTCTTGTGAGAGCAGCAGTTACTTGGTGCTTGATGATGACATATATTTAAGTACATGATGAGGGCTCTATGTTCCCTCATGACCCTCAACTTTTGACTAGGATAGACCATCTTATTACTGCCAGCAAAGCACTTAATCTTTTATAATTGTATGAGAAAGTAAATTAGTGAGTTCTACATCAGCTATTACTGATATGGCTTCAAATTAATTTATGATCCTTTTCCTAGATAAAATAGCCAGGGGGATCTATGTTTTGTGGTGTAGATAGATAAGCCTTTTTCTTTGTTACTAAAGAACTTACACAGTAGTCATGTCTCTTCTTTTGGTTGCTTCATTAGAATAAGAGGATCCACTGTTTCTAGGCAACCTTGCTTGTGATGAAATGACTTCTTCGTTGATAAATGACATCTAGTTTAATTCTGAATGAATTATAAATATATGATGGAGGCAGTGTGGCTTAGGGATTCCCTTTAAAAGTATGTTATCTGTGGGGCTCTTGAGTTTATGCCCTCTGTGTGGTTGTCAGACATCATGGCTCCTGTGAAGCAGCAGATATTTAATTTAAGCTAAGGTACCTTCAAAACTTGCCCCATTTGAGTTTTTTCTCCTGGCCTCTGAAGCTCATGTCTAAGAACAGCGTAGCCATGGTGAACCTTCTAAATGTTTCATGCATTGCTGCATGGACTAGTCACTTAAGGCAGCCTTGCTTGGGATAAAATGACTAAGGGCAAAAAGACAGAGATGTCTAGCAACAATGGTGTTCCCAACTCAGATGCCTCTGCTAGGCTCTGTTAACCATCCTGACTCACCAGTGCTGACCACACCGAGTCTGCTCAGAGGCAGACAGCAGGAACCAAAGTTTGCCCCTTAGAATATGACACCATTTTTCTTCTCATGTTTAACATTTCATGCTTTTCCTTGACTCCTTTCTCCCTTCATCTCTCCTAGCAGATGCCTGTATTCTTTTTGACACACTTAAACATCTGCTTGTGCTTTCCCCCCAGTATTGATTCTCTGCCTAGCTCTTTCTCTTTTTCTGTGCCTCTTTCTTCATTATTGATTCTTAGCATCTTACTCTGGAATTTATTGATACAACTGTAAACTGGTTAATTCTGGCCAGGTGGGAAGAAAGGAATAGAAATCTAGGTGCCACTGACAGAGTGTCATTATACTGAGGTGAGGTGCTCCTCTGGCTTCTCCCAGGGAAGTGTGACTGCACATTGGCTGAGGTTGAAGAGTGCAGAGTGATTGCTTTGAGTTCAGAGCTTTAGAAGCACAGCTGAAAGCCTTTGCTCACTAATCCACTAGAGAACACTTTGGGATAATAGGTATTTTTGGAAAGAAAACAAGATCATCACTCTTGTATGTTTTATGTTTTACTCTTTATGTTTTCTTTTACTTTGTCAAAGAAAGAACACAAATTTGTCCTCTACTATGAACCAGAACTTATCAAAGTTTGAATATAAGAGCTTATGATTTGTTTACAGCTAGAACAAGTTAGATTGATTTTTTGTGTGTGTGCATGCTTGTACTGTGTCTATGTGCACATGTATGCACATGCAAATAGAGCCCATGTATCATTCTTCTGAAAGATTGTCCACCTCATTTGACTTGGAGCTTACCAACAAGAGTAGGTCGGCTGGCCAGTAAGCCATGGGTCTCATTCTGTCTCTTTGTTCCCTGCACTGGGATTACAGTTGTGTACCCTGGCATTTTTACAGGTGAGGATTGAATTCAGGTCTTCATGTTTCCTTAGCAGACACTTTACTGAGTTCCTTGAGAGTTGATATTTATTTTTCCCTTGAGCTGTGAGGGAACTGTGTACAGAACTGAAGAAGGCTGCTTTGAAATATGTTGGGTATTTTCAGAACTGAGTATTGGATAGCCTCATTGAGAAAATTGTACATAGAAAATACATTTAACATTTGTTATTTCTTAAAATAGAATGTTGTACTACCACCAGTGTGACAAAACAAATAGCTTTATAGGACCATTGCTTCTCAAATGCATAGTTCATTTCAGTTTCTTCCTTTCTCTACTTTTAGCCATCGTCTAGAATATTTCAAGCCTTTCAGCTTTAACACACTGCTTGGAGAAGAATGGAAGCAGCCAGAATCAGACCTGTGGCTAACAGAGAAACCAAAGATATAGGAGTATAACCAACAGTGTCAGTTATTTCTCCTTTGTATCTTTTAAGGTAATCTAAGAAATTACATTAACACATTTCACAGAGATCACTGAAAAGTAGTATCTCTGTGGTAAATTGTATATGGTAAACAAAGAAATAGAAACTCTGTGTAGCATAAAATAATTTTTACTTAATTCCTCTTGAAATCAGTAAAAACAATACTCTAGTTGATGATACCATGTATATCTGCTAAGGCATCAAGATAGAGGAGTTATCTAACTAGATATTTTTACTGGGTAAGAAGAAATGAAATAGTCTTGAATTAAGGAAATGGAGTTGATAATTTTACATATAGATAAATGATATTTTCTTAATGTTGCTAAAAAAGATGTCAGAAACCTTCATTTGATTTTTGAAGTGTCAAACAATCCTGGCTGAATATTGCTCCCAATATAATAAATCAGTACCCCTGTCTCACATAAACGGGCCATGCAGACAAAAACTAAACAAAAGGAGCCTAAGAGTGAAACTGTAGCACAGGTCAACTAGACACGGCTGCAGAGTGTCCCTCCAGCAGCTGCAGAATGAACTCTATTTTCATAGACTTATCGAACATGTTCCAGAATAAGACCAGTAACACATTTGTTGCAATTCAGAGAGCTGTAGCTACTTGGGTTTATTTATACTAGAAGACTTTTAGATCTGATAAACAAATTCAGCCAAGTGGCACACAACACAGTCAGAATACATACAAAAATAATAGATTTTCCACACCCCACTAACCAACCTGCTGAGAAATCAGGAATGCATTTCCACTCTCAGCAAAAAGAATAGTTAGGAACAAGCCTGTGCCTGTGTGTTAATTACTTTTCTCATGGTGGCCAAAGCTAATTGACAAAAGCAAGTCTGTGAAGGAAGGATTTATATTGGCTCACAGTGCTGGTTACACTCCTTCATAGTGGGGAAAACATGGCTACAGGAATGTAAGGTGGCTGCTCACATGTGTCTACAGTGAAAAAGCAGAGATGAATGGTGTGCTCAGCTCACTTTCTCATTTTCATTCAGCCTTGGACCCTATCCCGTGGAATGATGTAGACCTCATTCTGGGTTTGCTTTCTGTTCTCAAACCTTTTTAAAAACACTCACACAGACATATTGATGAGTGCAGCTCCTAGGTTATTCTAACTTCACGTAAGCTGACAGGGAGATTAGTCATCATATCTTGCTGAGGTGGTGTAGTGGCTATCCCTGGTTGTCAACTTGACTATATTTGGAATGAAATACAATCCAGAATTGGAAGGCTCCCCAGTGACCCTAACCTGAAGGCTTGGAGATAGAAGTTTCTGATTTGGATCTTGGTATGGAGATTTTGATAGCATAGCAGCTATGGATTCCAGAAGATTAAGACAGAGAGATCTCCGAGCTCAAGATCATCTGGGATTAAAGGTGTGAGATTAAAACAGAGAGATCTCCGAGCTCAAGATCATCTGGGATTAAAGGTGTGATAGTACACACCTTTAACCTGTTAAGGATGTGTGATGGCACACATCTTTAATCTGGGCTACATCTTCTGCTGGAGATCATATAAGGAAACTGGAAGAAGGGAGACTAGTTCTCGCTCCTTTGCCTGTTCACCGTGTGGGACTGAGTAACTGCTAGATCCTTGGACTTCCATTCACAGCTACTACTGAACCATTGTAGGGAATTGGACTGCAGACTGTAAGTCATCAATAAATTCCTTTACTTCGTAAGTTCTGTGACTCTAGAGAACCCTAACTAATACAGGTGGTGAAAGGCTTCTACCATGGAAGTTACAGAGCTTTGGAGAGAGAAATTGAGGAAGACACTAGAAGATGAAAAGATATTCCATTTTCTTGGATCAGCAGATTTAGTATTGGGAGAAATGGCCATATGAAAATGAGCTATCTAGAAGTTTTTATGATCACTTTCAAAATTTAAATGACATTCTTCATATAACTAGAACAGTATCCTAAAATGTGCTTGCAAACACAAAAGACTTATAAAAGGCAAAGATGTCCTGAGTACCAAGAACATTATTGGAAGTTCCCGACATTTGGTTTCAACTGATACTACAGAGTCGTAGTAATCAATGGGACCAGGATAAAAACAAGCAGGAGACCATGAACTAGAGCAGAGGGTCCGAAAATTATCCTACACAGCTATAGATACTTAAATTCTGACTAAGGAATAAAAAACACTCATGAGAAACAATTTCCTCAACCATTGATGCTGGAAAAATAGTATATTGATATGGAACAGTAGAGCTAAATCCCCATATCCCACCCTGTACATAAATTAGCCCCAAGACCTTAATATAGGATCTGAAACATTGAAGCCAAAAGAAATAAACATAAGGCAAATACTTTAAGGTGTAAATACAGACAGTGTATTTCAGGAATATAACTCCATTTTCTCTGGAAATAAAAGAATCAACAAAATGAATTTCATCAAATTAAAAAGCTGCACATGAAAGGAGATAATTAATGAAGTGAAGAGACAGACTCTAGCAGGGGAGAATCAGAGTCCTAGCATCCAGCATATCCAGAGTACTTAGACAAAAAACCACCACAGTAAGGGAGAATCAGAGTCCTAGCATCAGCATATCCGGAGTACTTAGACAAAAACACCACAGTAAGGGAGAATCAGAGTCCTAGCATCCAGCATATCCAGAGTACTTAGACAAAAACACCACAGTAAGGGAGAATCAGAGTCCTAGCATCTAGCATATCTGGAGTACTTAGACAAAAACACCACAGTAAGGGAGAATCAGAGTCCTAGCATCCAGCATATCTGGAGTACTTAGACAAAAACACCACAGTAAGGGAGAATCAGAGTCCTAGCATCCAGCATATCCAGAGTACTTAGACAAAAAACACCACAGTAAGGGAGAATCAGAGTCCTAGCATCCAGCATATCTGGAGTACTTAGACAAAAACACCACAATAAGGGAGAATCAGAGTCCTAGCATCCAGCATATCCGGAGTACTTAGACAAAAACACCACAGTAAGGGAGAATCAGAGTCCTAGCATCCAGCATATCCGGAGTACTTAGACAAAAACCAAACACCACAGTAAGGGAGGGCAAAGTGCAATCAATAAGCAGCAGATCATCTGCACAGTTCTCAAAAGAACTTGTACAGGTAGCTAATGATTATAAAAAACTTAGTGTCTTTACGTATTAGGAACATGCATGTTAAAACTGCACTGAGATTTCATTTCATCCCGGTAAAAATGACTATCCTGAAGAAAGCAACAAATGCTGGTGAGGGAAAGGGAAAGAGTTCAAATCCTCTATTCTTGGAGACATACATTAGTATTGTCAACTGTGTACCTATACTGAAAATAGAGCTGCATATGATCCAGCTCTACCACTTTGAGTACATCCCCCAAGGGAATCTGAATCAGCATAGCTGTGTTCATCATACTACCCAAGCTATGGTGTCAGTCTAGGTGTCTGCCTACTGATGAATGGATAAAGAAAACATTTGCATATTCACGCAAGACAGCACAGAGAAATGGCATACCATTCAGCCACAAAAAGAACAAAATTATGTCATTATCAGGAAAATGGATGGGACTAGATACTGTGTTAAGTAAAATAAGTCAGTCTCTGAAACAAATAGCTCATGTTTTTCCTTCTGTATGAAAGTTGAAGAAAACAAAACACCTGAATATACTAGAGGAGACTATTAGAGAAGTGGAAGAGGATTTGAGGAGAGATGGGTGAAAAGATGGAGTGGGGAATAAAAAATGTCCATACATGGATGGATCTGCCAATGTCAAACCTGCTATTCTGTCTAATTAAAACTACATTTAGTTTTTATCTTATCCAAGTAAAAATCACTGTCTTCAAGAGAAGAGCAAATGCTGGTGAGGGGAAGGAGAAAGAGCTCTATCTACTATTTATACTAGTATTATCAACTGTGAAAATCAGTATGGAGATACACAAATTAAAAGTTTCTTGTCTAGAAGTCTCAAATTTTGTGAAAATCAATATGGAGATACACAAATTAAAAGTTTCTTGTCTAGAAATCTCAAATTTTGTGCTGTTTCAAGCTTGCCTCCTTGTAGATCTGTGAGTTTCTGCATCATCCCTAGTCCTTCCCAACATCATTAGCTCAGAGGCCAGCAGGCTCACAGAAGGTAGCTTCACTTAAACAGACATTTTCTTACCTACTCAACAGTATAGTTTTCCATCTCTTCTGCCTTTTAGAAAAGATATGTGTGTGTGTGTGTGTGTGTGTGTGTGTTTATTCTTTACATGTTTGCAGAAGACCAGGAGGCCAGAAGAAGCCTTTGTAACTCCCCAGTGTTGGAGATGTGGGTAGTTGTAAGCTGTCTGATCACATGGGTTTTGAGAATTGGACTTGGGTTCTCTTCAAGATTAGTAAGTTCTCTTAACTACTTTTCCATCTCTCCAGCCTCTCCCCTCTTTAATAACGTAAGTTGAATTTTTAGAGGCTCCTCTTAGGAATTATATTTACACACCCCAAAATAAAAAAAACAGAATAAAACCAACAAATGTTTCTCCAGCTTCTTTTGCAGATAAAAATGACCATGCAATGGTTTGTGTCAATGCAATATAAATAGTTGTGTGCTGCATAACATTTTGATCAGTAGCAGACTGCTGATGCTGCTCCCATAAAGTTCTAATTGAGCAGAAATGTGATCTTTTCTAGTGATAGCGTAGCTACTATACTATTATGGCACAATGTGCTATATGTTTGTAGTGATGTTAGTATAAAAAAATCCTACTGTACTGCCAGTTGTATCAATATAATAGAGTTTTACACAGCACAAAATGCTTGACAATGATGATAAATGACTATGCAACTTGTTTATGCATTGAATACATTTTGAAGCTTATTCCTTATTAATTTTTTATGATAAAATAGCATTCTATATTATGCTAGCAAAGAATCTTAAGCAGCTCATTTTTAGGGCATTTTAAGTGACATCTAGGTTTACATAAGTGTACACTATGAACTCACACTGAGAAAGAAATCAAATATGGATGTGTATCTGAGAAAATCCCCATGCTATTAAGTGACATGAGAGTCTGTATTTGGTCTTAGATTGGGCTTAAAGAAAGTTATTTGAATCTGAGGGTATATCTCAGTTGGTAGAGTGTATAGCTAGTATGTGCAAGACCCTCATTTCAATCCCCAGAATGATGAAAAAAAATGTTGAAAGAAGGAAGCTGCTATAAAAGGTAACTGTAATTTTTATCCTTTGCCCTTCAACTGCTTGCCTAAAAATTTACACAGCATTTATGACACCATGGAGTCCACCCAGGGAGAGTTTAATTAGAAGACTGAGGAAGCACAGTAGTGTGACAATAGAGCTGGACTGCCTACCATTGGACTTGTTATGAGAAGACAGTTCCTAATTTGTTCACAAATCTAAAATGAATGAATGTTCCTATTCTATTTAGTCAAATGAAATTTCTAATATGCATATACACATATATACATATACATTTATAGCTAGTTGAAGGAGAGAATATTTCAACAAATATACCATGAATACATGGGGAAAATGAACTTTGACTCATCTTTAAACATTATATTTAAGAATTAATATAAATGTGAATGTTAGGATAAAAAATTATAAAAAACAGTGCACAGGAATTGCTATACATCAACAACAAGAAGATTAAACTGGACTTCATCAAAATTAAAACTTGATGGGCCAGAGAGGTTTCTCAGTAGGATTCTCATTTAAAAATGTTTGTTGTACAAGCCTGTTGACCTGAATTCAATCCCCAGAACACATACTGGTTTTTAAGGCTGGGGATGGACTAGAGAGATAGTTCAGAGGCTAAGAGTACTTGCTGCTCTTGCAGAACACCCAAGTTTAATTCTCAGGGCTCATGTTGGGCAGTTTAAAACCACTTTTGACTCCTGCTTCTGGGGATCTGACAATCTGTCTCTGCAGGCAATTGTACACAAACACACATAAACAAATGGACACATGCACACACATAAATACACTTAAACTGGATGCATTAAATTAAATAAATGCCACTCTTTAAGCATTTAAATATATGAACCTGTGGGAGGGGGCATTTTGATCCAAACCAACACAGTCATTTCCAAAGAAATGAAACCTAAAACCACCCGCTACCATAAAACAACAGTAAAAGGTGGCTAAAGTTTTGAAAATATTGCTGAGTGATAAAACTAAAGCAGATCCCTGTATATAATTGGTTATCAGTTTAAGTCTGTTGAGACAAAACACCAAGCATACTTGTTTGACTTGAAACAGGTTCATTCCTTAGGTAACAAGTGACAACAGAAGTCTAGGATTTATTGCAGGGTGGTCCTTCAAGGCTCAGGAGTGCTGCTGGAAGCTAATGTCTCCTTTTGTTTAGGCCTTTTTCTTTCAGTGCTTTCTGCCCTGGCATTATATTCCAGAAGCATATGAATCACTGGAGTGAAATGTTTCTGGATGCTTGTTTAAGATGATCAGAGGCTTAAGAAGGGCCTGAGTGGAGTTAGCTATTCTTTCCTATCGCATTTCATGGACAATCTAATTTTTCTTGAACAATATATATGAAGAAAGGAAAGAATATTAAGTTTGGTAAGGCCATCAACAAATATATATCTTGCAACTTGTTGAGTCACTTCATTATTTGCTATATATCTCAGAGAGATCATGTTTGTAGAATTTTTATTCCTAACATCACGGAGATGTAAACAATCAATTTTCCATCCACAAGAGAATGCAGAAGATATATGATTGGGGTAATGGATATGTCAGCTTTCTATTACTGTGCCAAAACGAAAGGTAGCCTAAGAACAGGAAGGTTTATTTTGTCTCAGTTTCAGAGAATTCAGTCCAAGATCACTTGATGCTATTACCTTTGAACTTGTGAAGAGTCAGAATATCATGGGCAGAGTGTAATGGAGGAGACTTATTTCTTAGCACCAGAAGCAGAGAGGAGGTGTCTGGTCCTCAGTACTCCATAAAGCGTTAAAATTTAAGGTGCTGCTCCTTTACTACCTTTCACTGGTCCCCCCCCCTTAAAGGTTTGGTAACAATCCTTTCATTCCACACATGTATCTTTGGGGGGGGGACATTTAAGATCCAAATGTTAATATAATGTGTTTAGAAAAGGAAAATAAAGAATAAAGGACTACTGAAACATGTAGCATCTTAGATGAAACTCAAAAATGTACTTTGAGCAAAATAAACCAGAGACAACCAGACTTACATATGCCAAGGTTACATTGAGTTTTCATTGATCCACTTAACAATCACTACTGCTAGTGAACGGTGGCTTGTCTCTATTTATTGGATATATTGTCTATCTGAAAACGTTGTTGCTGTAATGTGAACCTGACTGTAGGAACAGTTGTTTATCTACTGGTTTTTTATACATACCACTTTTCCAACCCTTATTTTACCCTAATCCCTTCCAAACCTCCAACAGTAGGTAGAAGAGAAATTTTCTGTTTCACATTAACAAGTCTGTTAATATTGTATTGTTCTGGCCTTGTTTCTACAGCTCTTTTTAGGTAAGACAGGTTCATACCAATTTTCCTAGGACTCTGGCTCTTACAATCTTTCTTCCCCTTCTTCAGAAATGTTTCCTGAGTCACAGATGGAGGAGCTGTGGATAGCCAACTTTTGTAGAAAGTATTCTCTCCCTCAATGCTGCACCTTTCTGCACTGATCTATATCACATTCCTCTTTATCAGGAGGCTTTGCTATGCTGCTCTGTCTCTACTTAATGCCTCTGACATTACTCAAGGTAAGAATGACATATTTCTTAGAATCATTTCATGTGATAGTAGAGACATTTTAATCAACTCCCTGTAATATGCTATCAGCTATCTTTCAATGGACTGCAAAGAGCAACTATTTAGTATTTAGATCGTTTTCAAATTCCAAACCATTGAGAGCTTTGCTAGGTAAGTCCCACTTGATTGGTCCTTCAGCTTTCCAGTCTGCATACACTCTAGGGACAGCCATTCTAGTGCCACATGAGCAGTTGGATCACAATGGCATGTTGGGGCTTTCTGTACCAAAGCTTTTATTTCCCAAGGATTAAAAATGACCTTGTGATAAATGACAGCACTTTTTTTTTTTAAAGAAGTAATAAGATTTTGCCAAAACTCAAATAGCCATGTTATCTCTAAGCTTTATACTTGCTTGCCGGACTCTTAGAGGAAATGACTCATTTCCCAAAGTTTGAAGAATGGCTTAAATTGTTTCTGGAATTTCTCAGATTGTGTCGTATATGAAGCATAGCTGGTTATTTTAATCCTTAACTCTTTTTTCTGTGGATGAAGTTAGCTTGTTAGTGTCAACACAGTGCACTAAATTACTCCTGAGGGTGTTTTAAGGCCAAAAGATTCACTTACTAGACCATGGAAACATGCCAGAAAATTTACAGGTTGCTGTGGTAACAGTGAATTTACCCTGATATTATACCATAAGTACATGGACTGTGCCTGGACTCTGAGATGGAGTTTGTAAAGAAGGCACTCTCCCATCCAGGGAAGCATGAGCCTTCTTTGCCTTTTTTCACTGCCTATATCCTTCACATTACGTATGACTACCTAGACTATGTGGTAGCTAGAAGAGTGATTAAAAAGAGAGTTAGTGGGAAATCAAACCTCTGTTATTTTCTTAATTAGAACAATGATCTATTGTCGCCCTCTTAGAGTTTAATATTACTCAATGATAAAGTTCAGTATTACTCAATGACTCATGAAATTTTAAAATGTCTCATTTATTATAACCAATTAAAATAGAATGAAGAGTCGGCTTAACCAGTATCCTTTATAAAGATAGTAATTTCAACCACAGAACTCTTAGCACCAAAGAGGTATTTTACTCAGTACACATGTCTGCTTTACTTTATCTTATGTGTGTGTGTGTGTGTGTGTGTGTGTGTGTGTGAATGAATGAATGAATGAATATGTGGGGATGCATATATGCTGTGACAGATATGGAGATCATAGTAGATGGACTATGAGCTTCCAGCCAATTTTTCTGTTTCCACTTCCCATGTCCACACAGGAATGCTGGGATTATAGCTGGGTATCATCACATCTGTCTTTTTATTTGGGTTCTGTAGCCTGAACTCAGGCTTATGATTTTAATTTTACCCACTGAGGATACTCCCTTCTCACAGATCCACTTTTATATTGAAAATCACAGTACAGTTGTACTAATTTTTAAAGACTGATATCTTATAAGTAACTATTATCCTTTTTCATCATAAATTGTCTTAAATCAACCACATATATCCTGCTGAAAGCAACCTATAGATAAGGGCTTTCCTGTAGCAAATATTAGTTTGTTTGACAAGAGATTTGTCACAATCTGACTTATAAAGACATCTTGACTGTTATTTTTCCCTAGGACATCCACATATGAAAGAAGAAAATGGATTACCATTCCATTGTATTTGTCAGCTTTCTGGTACTGTGACAAAATATATGATATATGTAATAGTTTAAAAGAAGGAAAGACTTTTTAAAAGGAGATTCAGACCATAGTTATTTGCATTGGACTTGTGGCAGCATAGTGTAAATATTTCCTTGTATGTATCTGGTATGTCACTCTCCCACTAATTCTCCTTGGCTAATTCCTTCTCTCATTATACTATAGTAATAGGATTTCTCAAGACTCAGTCCTCAGACTTTTACTTTCTCTATGTTAACTGATGTGGTTACCTCAGATAATATTGTGAATGAAAGTACATTCCATATACTAATGATTCCCAATTATATAGCTTAATCTTACTCATCTGTGCCAGAACATTAAACTTTTTGATATTATCACTAAGTTATCAAATGAATGATACATATTTGCATATCCAATATCAAATACTAATTCCAATACCTTACTCACTGCAACTTTTCTCCATTTAGAGAAGGATGAGTTTTTCTGTAGCTCAGACCAAAAATTTTTTCACTCCACTTACTTCACTCTATTGACAACTTATATCTACTATACTTTTGTAATATATTGAGAAACTTTCCACTTCATAACACTCTCACCTTCCTATCACTCTAGCATAAACCACTATCCTTTCCAGATTGTTGCAACCCTGAATAACTTCAGTAATCTATAGTTCATTTCCCTGCTTCTCCCCTTGCCCTGACTCATTCCTCTACTCAAAAGCCAGAATCTGCTTTATAATTTAGGTTTTTTCAATTTATTTTTGTTCACTTCTTTGTTTGAGAAACTATGTTTCTCCAGTTAACCTGGAACTTGCTATGTAGAACATGCTGTCCTTAAAATTACAGTGTTTCTCCTGCCTCTGTCTCCCAAATATTGGAACTACAAGTTTCTATCATCATATCACATGCTAGAATCTACTCTAAAAATCAGTATAATTGAAGTAAACTTATATAATAAAATGTACCCATTTTAATGTACAATTTGATTACTATAAAATGTTTGTTCAATGGCAATATTCTTTTTTTGTTGTTGTTGGGTTTTTTTTGGTTTTTGGTTTTTTGAGACAGTTGTTGTTGTTGTTTTTCAAGACAAGGTTACTCTGTGTAGCCCTGGCTGTCCTGGAACTCACTCTGTAGACCAGGCTGGCCTCGAACTCAGAAATCCACCTGTCTCTGCCTCCTAAGTGCTGGGATTAAAGGCGTGCACCACTACCACCAGCTTTTATTATTTTTAGAGCAGAAAGAGTCTTAAAAGGCCGGGCGTGGTGGCGCACACCTTTAATCCCAGCACTTGGGAGGCAGAGACAGCGGGATTTCTGAGTTAGAGGCCAGCTTGGTCTACAGAGTGAGTTCCAGGACAGTCAGGGCTATACAGAGAAACCTTGTCTCGAAAAACAAAAAAAAAGAGTCTTAAAAGAATAAGAATTGTTTCTATTCACTATAAATTACCTTCAGAGTTAGGCTTTGTGATATTGGCCTTACTATGTTGTTCTGACTATATATTTACTACGTATGTCTTTTATGTTATTAAATGAATGCATCCAAGGACATTAAATATATTTAATCATAAACTTTGAGTAAATAATGACACTTAGTGCCATAACCTACATAAGGTACATAAAAACAAAGATCTTTAAACATGACAGTAATCTTCAACCTCATTCCTATTACAATGTACAATGTAGGCCCTGGAGGCTATGTGTTTGCAAAAAGGTATCTGATTAACTTTTGTGATTTTTTTTTTTTAATCCAGCAGGGAAGCAGTTACTCATCAAGAATAATTATAATTATGTTTTTATGAAGATTCTGCTGGCCTTTTTATTTTTGTCCCATATTATAATAAAATTGGTGCAATAAATGTTTTATTAGACAGAGAAATTGAATACTTCTAATTGTAGGAGTTTTACATAAATATCGGTTTATTAAAGAGTATTTTAAAATGGTTGCTAAATTGGGATAATGTTTCCAGGAGTACCCGAGGAAACATCTAAAAATAATTTTACTTTAGAAAGCAAGAAAAGCATAACAAGAAGGTGGCAGATGGCTCTTAAGCATTGACTGCTAGAGTCTCAGAGGATTAACCTGGGTAGTTGGAGAGCAGTTATGTTATAAGCTTTGTCTTATTCTGTTATCCTCTCTTCTTCCTTCCCTTCCCTTGCTCTTCTTCCTTTAGAGACTTTTACCAAAGAATACAAGTTGTTCTTAGGCTTGTGGTGCTGATAGGGTGGACTTCTGCATACCTCAACCTCTGGAGTCCTTGAGTTGTTTTAGGTTGTCTAGTTGCATGTCTTTCTTTTCTTTTTTTTTTCCCAACATAATGTTTTTTATTGAATATTTCAAAATTTTACATAATGCACCCTGATCATACTCACTTCCCAGTCCTTCCAGTTCTGACCCCCAAAACCTGTGGCCCCACCCCAAGAAAATGAAAAAGAGAAAATGAAACAAAGCAAAAAAACCTACAAGTCCAAATCGTGTTGCCCATATACTCATTGGGGTATAGTCAAACTCCCAGTGTCCAGCCCCTTAAAGAAAACTGAGTCCTTCCCTACCTGCACCCACACAGAAGTCACAAATTTTGGGGTTACACTTTGGCTTCCTTATCACAATTTGTAAGAGTTCTCTTCAGATGACTTCCTATCTAGGCTGTTACTTTGCAGGGGGAAGTTTGAGTAGGGGTTGTCATAGAAGCCTTCTATGATTCTCAACTGTGAGTCTGCAGTCATCTATACCACTGAAAAGGTAGCCTCCTTGTCCTTACCACTGAAAAAGTAGCTTCCTTGCCCTTTTATAGTCATTGGGAGCACAGATCATGGACTTCTACATGGTTTCTGGTGACAGCTCAGTCCATAGACATCCACATGGCCTCAGTATCAGGACATTATTGCTCTCAGCATGGTCTCTGGTGGCAGTACAGATCACAGATATCAACATGGATTCAGGCAGGAAGACAAACCATGGACATCTGTGACTTTTAGCCACAAATATCAACATGTCTCTGGCTGCAGCAGGACCATAGATCTCAACAATGTCCTGGGAGGTGGAGACAGCATGGACCACAGACATCAACATGGACTCAGGTGGCAGTGCAGACCACAGACATCTGCATGGCCATTGGTGGTAATTTGGTCCATGGGCATTGATGTGTCTCCCAGCTGCAGCAGGACCATGGGCTGGCTGCATTTCTTTACTCACTGCCACCCTTTAATCTACCTTTACCTATAAGTGGAATAATCCTTTATCTTTACTGTTCCTTTCTTCAACTTACTTTGTGTCTACTGCTTTTAATAGTAACAACTAGTCTTACTCTTTTATTTTTATTTCATTAACACCCATAGTAACTATGGTATACTATAGTATCTTAGCTACACTCTACTATCCCTGTTTCTTTATTACTCAAAAGGTAATTGTTAATTGACTGCAACTGTATTTTCATAATGGGTGAATACATCAGTTGTGATTGATTTTTCAGTTAGTATTCTGCTTTGGGAGTAGTGTTAGAAATAGAGCCAGATGTCTTGAACATGTATGCTTAGAATTTATTTACACCCAAGCTCAATAGGGAAGAAAAATGATTCAACCATGCTACAACCTCATCTGAAGGAAGTACTGTAAGACTTCAACTGAAAGAACACCACTGATTTAAACAAACAAACAAACAAACAAATGAACAAATAACACCACATTCTAAATATAAAAGTTCTAAAGCAGAAATGTGGAGGAGATGAAAAGATAAGGCCGCATTTTTACTACCAATTCCATAATAATAGTAATAAATTGCAGTGATAGTGAATTACATGGAATTCTTTAATTGAAAAAACAAAGCATGAATGGTTTTAAATAAAATATGAACATATTGAAAAAATTAAATCAATATAGAATATGGAAGATGAATTCAGCAAAGAGATGAGATGAAAATGCTGAAAAACTCAAATAGAAATTTGGGGGATGAAATTTTTATAAGTAAAAACCTCATAGGAAACTAAAGCAATAAAATGGATCAAATGGAAGATTAATTATCAGAGCTTGAAGATAATATAGATTAGAAAATTCAGACAATTACATAGAATAGTAAAAAAGAATGTCTAGTGCATAAAAGATTTATGGGACATCATTAGAAAACCAAATTTATGTATCATGGATACAGAAGAAGAAAAAATATTAAGTCACAGAAAATATACTTAAATGACAAAGTTCAGGAAGTATAAGGATGTAGTCATGATTTGAAAGTAAATTTTCTGTGACATCTAATGAAACATGAAAGCTGCAAGAGAGAAGCAGGAAGTCACATATATGGGCAATCACACTATAGTAACTAACATACCTCAAAAGAAACTTTAAAAGTCAGGAGGGAAAGGAATGATGCATCTCAAACTCTAAGATAGTAAATGCCAACCCAGATTATTATGAAGTTAGTCTTGATAACTGAAGAAGGAAAATGTTTATGGTAAAGACAAATAAATAAAGTCATGACTACAAAGCCAACATTACAGAAGATGCTTGAAGGAATTCTAGACCCGGATGAAAAAGATAAACATCTGTGAGGTCACATGGGAAAATAAGTTACACCCAAACAGTAGGTGAGCAAATGAGGATTAGGAAAGTACAAAGAAAATAACGTGAAAGCAATAAATATATGCATTCCATGGATAACTTTGAAATGTAATACTCTCAATTCTAATCAAAAGAGAGCAGCCATATGATTGATTTAGTTACGAGAAACATGTCATTGCTAATGAGAAACAGTCTTAAACTGAAAGTATGGGGAAAGATACTTCAAATATGCAAATGGAAAACACTTATTTATGGCTATATTGATAAATGACAAAGTAGACTTTAAATCCAAATTAGAAGAGATGAAATTTTTTACTTAAACTCAAACAATGCAGGGCCCATCTGCCCTGCCTGAGACGCTTCTTCTTTCTGGTCCACGACTGTGCCCGGTGTTGGGGGGAATGTGAAGGAGGAGAGATCCTATGCTCCAGCTCCCCCAACCCTACAAACACCAAGAGACAGCTTGTCTCCAGAAGGTCCATCATAACCAGGCTCACAGGAGGGACAGGCTCCAGTCCAAGACAGCAAGACCAGTTAACACCTGAGATAACCAGATGGTGAGAGGCAAGCACAAGAACGTACACAAAAGAAACCAGTGCCACCAAACAAGTGAAGGAGTTGAATAAAGCTGACCAGCATCTAAAAATGGAAATAGAAACATTAAAGAAAACACAAAGGGAAATAACCCTGGAGATGGAAAACATAGGAAGGGAGCAGGAATCAGATTCAAGCATCACCAACAAAATACTAGAGATAGAAGAGAGAATCTCAGGTGTAGAAGATACCATAGAAGATATTGACACAACCATCAAAATACAAAGTACAAAAAGCTCCTAACCCAAAACATCCAGGAAACTCAAGACACCATGAGAAGATCAAACCTAAGAATAATAGAAATAGAAAAGAATGAAGAATCCTGTTGTAGATTGTCTGGTTTTTCTGTTCTCTCAAAAGGGGTGTCTGTAATCAGGTGAAATCTTTTTTATTTTTATTGGATATTTTATGTATTTACATTTCAAATGTTATCTCCTTTCCAAGTTTCCCCTCCAGAACCCCCTTATTTCATCCCCTCCCCCCCCGCTTCTATGGGTGTTCCCCCACCCACCCACTCAATCCTGCTTCCCCACTCTGGCATTCCCCTACACTGGGGCATAGAGCCTTCACAGGACCAAGTGCCTCCCCTCCCATTGATGTTTGACAAGGCCATCCTCTACTACATCCTCTGCAGCTGGAGCCATGGGTCCCTCCATGTGTACTCTTTGGTTGGTGGTTTAGTCCCTGAGACCTCAGGGGGTAGTGGTTGTTTCATATTGTTGTTCCTCTTATGGGGTTGCAAACCCGTTCAGCTCCTTCAGTCCTTTCTCTGACTCCTCCATTTAGAACCCCATGATCAGTCCAATGGTTGGATGTATAGCAGCCTCTGTATTTGTCAGGCTCTAGCAGAGCCGCTCAGGAGACAGCTATACCAGGCTCCTGTTAGTAAGCACTTCTTGGCATCAGCAATAGTGTCTGGGTTTGGTGACTGTGTATGGCATGGATCCCCAGGAGGGGCAGTCTCTGGATGGCCTTTTCTTCAGTCTCCTTTCTACACTTTGTCTCCTTATTTCCTCCTGTGAGTATTTTCTTCTTAATTCTAAGAAGGATTAAAGCATCCACAGTTTGGCCTTCCTTTTTCTTGAGCTTCATGTGATCTTTAAATTTTATCTTGGGTATTGTAAGATTTTTTGCTAATTAACCACTTATCAGTGAGTGCATACCATGTGGGTTCTTTTCTGACTGGATTACCTCTCTCAGTATGATATTTTCTAGTTCCATCCATTTGCCTGTGAATTTCATGAAGTCAAAGTTTTTAATAGCTGAATAGTACTCCATTGTGTAAATGTACCACATTTTCTGTGTCCATTCCTCTGTTGAAGGACATTTGGGTTTTGTCCAGCTTCTGGCTATTATAAATAAGGCTGTTATGAACATAGAGCACATGTTCTTGTTATATGTTGAAGCATCTTTTGGTTATATGCCCAGTAGTGGTATAGCTGGGTCCTCAGGCAGTACTATGTCCAATTTTTGAGGAACTGCCAGAATGATTTCCAGAGTGATTGTACCAGCCTGCAATCCCATCAGCAATGGAGGAGAGTTCCTCTTTCTCCATACTTCCACATCTGCTGTCAACTGAGTTTTTGATCTTAGCCATTCTGACTGGTGTGAGTTGGAATCTCAGGGTTGTTTTGATTTGTATTTCCCTGATGACTAAGGATGTTGAACATTTCTTTAGGTGCTTCTCAGCCATTTGATATTCCTGAGTTGAGAATTTTTTGTTTAGCTCTGTACCCATTTTTAATAGGGTTATTTGGTCCTCTGGAGTATAACTTACTGAGGGTTTTTTGTATATATTGAATATTATATCAGACATAGGATTGGTAAAGATCTTTTATCAGTCTGTAGGTTGTTGTCCTATTGACAGTGACCTTTGCCTTACAAAAGCTTTGCAATTTTATGAGGTCCCATTTGTCAATTGTTGATCTTAGAGCATAAGCCACTGGTGTTCTGTTCAGGAAGTTTTCCTCTGTGCCCATGTGTTCGAGGCTCTTGCCCACTTTCTCTGTTAATTTCAGTGTATCTGGTTTGTTCAAGGCTCTTATCCACTTTCTCCTCTGTTAATTTCAGTGTCTCTGGTTTTATGTGGAGGTCTTTGATCCACTTGGACTTGAGCTTTGACAAGGTGATAAGAATGGGTTGATTTGCATTCTTCTACATGCAGACTGTCAGTTGAACCAGCACCATATGTTGAAAATGCTGTCTTTTTCACTGGATGGTTTTGTCAAAGATTAAGTGATCATAGGTGTGTGGGTTCATTTCTGGGTCTTTAATTCTATTCCATTGATCTGACTGCCTGTCTCTGTACCAATGCAGTTTTGTTTTTTTTTTTAAATCACTATTGCTCTGTAATACAGCTTGAGGTCAAGAACAGTGATTCCTCTGGAAGTTCTTTTATTGTTGAGAATATTTTTCACTACCCTGGGTTTTTGTTATTCCAAGTGAATTTGCAAATTGTTCTTTCTACTCTGTGGAGAATTGAGTTGGAATTCTGATGGGGATTGCATTGAATCTGTAGATTGCTTTTGACAAGATGGACAGTTTTACTATATTAATCCTGCCAATCCATGAGCATGGGAGATCTTTCCATCTTCTGAGATCTTTGTTTCTACTTGGTTGATTTCAGCCCTGGGTTTATTTCCTGCCATGTACTCCTCTTGGGTGTATTTGCTTCATTTTGTTCTAGAGCTTTCAGATGTGCTGTCAAGGTACTAGGGTATGCTCTCTTCAGTTTCCTCCTTCTCCTCTTCCTCCTCTTCCTTCTTTTGCCAGAATAAAACCTTTTATTTGAAATGATAAAATTAACTGAAAAATAATTTTTAAATGAATAATTGAGACTAGGAGGTGTAGCTTAGTGGTAAAGAACTTGTCTAGCATGCATGAGGTTCTAAACTTCATTTCAGTTTTTGTAAAAACAAGATAAACTAAATGATTCACTAAAAAAAATGTGCTTGTTCACAACTACTGAATAATTACTTATATTCTTATTTGAAGTTTATATTGATGAAAATAAATAGTTCTTTTAAAACTTTGATTTGGGATTCCATGTAATTTCTTTCTTTTTTTATTAGATATTTTCTCCATTTATATTTCAAATGCTATCCCTAAAGTCCCCTATACCCTCCCCCTGTCCTGCTCCCCAACTCACCCACTTTTCTTTTTGGAGGAACTCAGAGTTATGAGTTTTCCTCTTAGCACTGCTTTCATTGTGTCCCATAGGTTTGGGTATGTTGTGCCTTTATTTTCATTAAATTCTAAAAAGTCTTTAATTTCTTTATTCTTCCTTGACCAAGTTACCATTGAGTAGAGCATTGTTTAGCTTTCATATGTATGTGTGCTTTCTATTGTTTTTGTTGTTATAGAAGACCAGCCTCAGTCCTGGGTGATCTGATAGGATGCATGGGATTATTTCAATCTTCTTATATCTGTTGAGGCCTGTTTTGTGACCATTTTTACGGTCAGTTTTGGAGAAGGTACCATGAGGTGCTGAGATTTTATATATATAGATAGATAGATAGATAGATAGATAGATAGATAGATAGATAGATAGATATAGATATAGATAGATAGATAGATAGATAGATAGATAGATAGATAGATAGATAGATAGATAGATAGTGTGTGTGTGTGTGTGTGTGTGTGTGTGTGTGTGTGTAGTTTTAGGATGAAATGTTCTATTGATATCTGTTAAATTCATTTGTTTCATAACTTCTGTTAGTTTTACAGTGTCTCTGTTTACTTTCTGTTTCCATAATCTGTTCATTGATGAGAGTTCGCTGTTTAAGTCTCCCACTATTATTGTGTAAGGAGCAATGTGTGCTAATAGCTTCACTAAAGTTTCCTTATTGAAGGTTGATGCCCTTGCATTTGGAGCATAGATGTTCATGGGCATCTCTTAGGTTAGGGAAGTTTTCTTCTATAATTTTGTTGAAGATATTTACTGGCCCTTTAAGTTGGAAATCTTTACTCTCTTCTATACCTATTATCCTTAGGTTTGGTCTTCTCATTGTGTCCTGGATTTCCTGGATATTTTGGGTTAGGAGCTTTTTGCATTTTGCATTTTCTTCGATTGTTGTGTCTATGTTTTCTATGGTATCTTCCACACCTGAGATTCTCTTTTTTTATCTCTTGCATTCTGTTGGTGATGCTTGCATCTATGATTCCAGATCTCTTTCCTAGGTTTTCTGTCTCCAGGGTTATCTCCCGTTTGTGATTTCTTTATTGTTTTTATTTCCTTTTTTAGATCCTGAGTGGTTTTTTTCAGTTCTGTCACCTGTTTGGTTGTGTTTTCCTGTAATTCTTTAAGGGATTTATATGTTTCTTCTTTAATGGCTTCTACCTGTTTACCTGTGTTCTCCTGTATTTCTTTAAGGAAGTTATTTATGTACTTCTTAAAGTCCTCTATCATCATCATGAGATGTGATTTTAAATCAGAATTTTGCTTCTCCGTTGTGTTGGGGTATCTAGGACTTGCTGTAGTGGGAGAACTGGGTTCTGATGATGCCAAGTAGCTTTGTTTTCTGTTGCTCTCTCACTATCTATCTGATTATCTCTGGTATTAGTTGGTCTTGCTGTCTCTGACTGGAGCCTGTCCCTCCTGTGAGCCTGTGAGCCTGTGATCTTAGGTGTATCAGCACTCCTGGGAGACCAGCTCTTTCTGGGCAGGATTTGGATAAGGAGACCTGTGCCACAGGGTTAACTCCAGGATGCTGATGGAGACTTGAAGGATCCTGTCCCCAGTTGCTCTGTGGTTCCTGTGTCCTGTGGTTTTCTAGTGGGTTCCTCTTTGGCCAGTTATTAGAGCAAAAGTGTTGGTCTCACCTGTGAACTTAGGAGTGACAGCACTCCTAGGAGAGCAGCTCTCAGGGTGGATTTGGATACGGAGAGCTGGGCCAGAGGGTAAACTCCAGATGGAGGCCAGAAGGATCCTATCTCAGGTGAAATCTTAATTAGTCAGATAAGGATAGGGCCTGTGATTGGGCAGAAGAAGGAGGGGGCAGATCTGAAAGTTTTAGAGAGGGGAAAGAAGAAGAAGAGGTCAGATGAGTGGAGGATGAGAGAGACAAGATAGAAGAAGGTGAAGAAGATGGAGCTGACCCACATGATCTGGACAAGCTGCAAGTAACTAGAAGTTTAATTGATGGGCAGTGGAGTAATGTAGGGTACATTTGCCAAATCTAGGTATGTAGCTTATATTTATTCAGTTGAGTTTGTGTTCTTTGTGCAGGCATTTTGAGATTGGAAATTTACCTTTATAAATCTGGCTAGTATATTACAAGTCTCTAGTGTTATCATTTTATGGGGCTAAGAGGATCTGAGCTAGGTACCTGGCTTTCTGCAAGATATCCACAGGGGATGGTTGGCCTGGGAAGATTGGAGTGGTCAGGTAGCACCTGGCCAAGAGAACCATGGAAGCTGAGCAAGACCGCTGTTGTCTGTGTTTAGCCAGATTAGCATAGTTTTTTCAAACTACATGTTATAGAATCCTAATTCACAATGCCAGAAAACATCTTTAACAAAATCATAGAAGAAAACTTCCCTAACCTAAAGAAAGAGATGTCCATAAACATACAAGAATGCTACAGAACACCAAATGGATTGGATCAGAAAAGAAATTCCTTCCAACACGTACTAATCAAAACATGAAATACCCAGAAAAAAAGAAAGAAAATTAAAGTGACAAGGGAAAATGACCAAGTAACATATAAAGGCAGACCTATCAGAATTATTCCATACTTCTCAGCAGAGAGTCTAACAGTTGTCATGCAGACCCTAAGAGAACACAGATGCCAGCCCAGGCTACTATACCCAGTAAAACTCAGTCACCATAGATGGAGAGAACAAAATATTCCATGAAAAAACCACATTTAAACAATATCTCTCCACTAATCCATCCCTAGAGAAGATAGTAGAAGGAAAATTCCAACACAATGAGAGAAAGTACACCCAAGAAAAACTAAGAAATTAATCATCTCACAACAAACTCAAGAGAACCACACAAACATAATACCACCTCTAACAACAAAAATAATAGAAGCCAACAATAATTCACCTTAGTATCTCTCAATATCAATGTACTCAATTCCCTAATAAAAAGACATAGACTAACAGACTGGATACATAAACAGGACGCAATATTTTGCTACATACATGAAACTGAAAACACTGAGGTTCTAGCTTACACCAGTCAGAATGGCTAAGATAATCTAAGGTGACAGCAGATGCTGGCAAGGATGTGTAGAAAGAGGATTACTCCTCCATTGCTGGTGGGATTGCAAGCTGGTACAACTGGGGCCATGATAGGCAGCCTATTTTGGTTGGTTGAGGTTTGCTCTGGTGACCCAGTAGAAAACTCTACAAGGGACAGAAAAGAGAGTCATGTTCCTAGAATCAGGCGCCTGATACCACAGAGCCCCAAACTCCATAATTCTGTGACTATAAGTCATGCAGACAATGTCCCAAGCTCTTGGCATTCTGGCTAGACTCCACCCCCACAGTTATCTGACTATAGCCAGGTATGCTCCTTCCAACAGTTACCTGATAGCCCAGCCCATTATAAAAGGGGCTGCTTGTTCCCTCCTGGCACTTTTTTTTTAAATTTTTTTCTCTTTATTAGATATTTTCTTCATTTACATTTCACATGTTATCCAGAAATTTTCCCTTACCCTCCCGCGTCCCCGCCCTGCTTCCCTACCCACCCCCTCCCAGCTCTCACCTTTCTTACTCTCATTTCTAGCCACCCTTCTCTCTCTCCCTGATCCCCTCTCTCCATGTGGCCATGGCCAGCCTCTCTTTTTCTACCTCCTCTCTTTCCCTCCTCTTTCTACAATAAAGCTCCAAAACTATAGACTGTCTCTGCTTATCAAGGCCCACTGTGCTTGAACGATGGGATAGGCTTTTCCCTAACAAGGCCTTCCTGCGCTCCAGCCATGGACCAGACCTAGGATTCTCACCCATGTGGGAACCACACAGCACCTACTTCTTTCCATGCCCTCTCCTCCCTTCAGCCCCAGGGCTGACCGATCTTCCCGAAGGGCCCCCATTTGTTCTCAGCTCTTCCATGGTGTCCAGTGGTGTCTGGGATGCCTGAGGCTGAGAACCTGGTACCTAAGACTGCCCCATGTCCACTCCCAGGGGCTGGGTCCGTAGCTTCCCACAGCCAGACACCCACTTGGGGCCGCGTGGAAAGCACATGGCAGTCCTGCCACATCCCCCTGCCCAGAGCACTGGAACTCTGGAGGGATGTGGGTTTTCTTCCACTCCCTCTTTCCCCCATGCCCACTGGCCAACAGTACAAGCACTTTGGAAATCAATCTGGCAGTCCCTGAGAAAATTGGAACTAGTTCTACCTGAAGATCCACCTATACCACTCCAGGTCAAATACCCAAAAGATGCTCCAACATATAGCAAGGATATGTGCTCCACTATGTTCATAGCAATCTTATTTATAATAACCAGAAACTAGAAACAACCCATATGTCCCTAAATGGAAAAATGGACACAGAAAATGTGGTACATTTATACTACAGAATGCCTTTATAAATGATGACTTTATGAATTTTGCAGGCAAATGGATAGAACTAGAATATATCCTCAGTGATGTAACCCAGACCCAAAAGGATATACATGGCTTGTACTCACTGATAAGCAGATATTAGTCCCAAAGTTCAGAATACTCATGATACAACTCACAGACCATATGAACCTTTACAAGAAGGAAGACTAAAGTGTGGATGCTTCAATCCCACTTAGGAGAGGGAACAAAATAATCAAGGGAGGCAGTAGAAGGGAGGAACCTGAGTGGAAGAGGGAATGGAGAGAGAGAAAAAGGGTAGGGCAGGATCAGGTATGGGAAGAGACAGGAGACAAGTCCAAAGGGTCAGGAGAATGAATAAAAATGTGTAGTAGTGGGGCCTGGGGAATGAGTGGAGCCACTAAAAAGTCCCCAATGTCAGGGATTCTAGAGGCTTCCAGGACCCAATCAGGAAAGCATGAAGTTCTCAGGACTTAGTGGGGACAACATTAGCCAAAATACCAACCAGAGGGGAGATAGAACCTGAAGAGACCACCTCCATAGACATGGCCCCAATTGAGGGATGAGGCCACCCATGCATGTCAAAAATTTTAACCCAAAATAGTTCCTGTTTAAAGGAAATGCAGGGACAAAAAATGGTGCAGAGACTGAAGGAAAAGCCATCTCGAGGCCACTCTACCTTGGGATCCATCCCATCCATAGACACCAAATCTTGATACTGTTGTTATTGGCAATAAGTGCTTGCAAACAGGAGGCTGATATAGCTGTCTTCTGAGAGGCTCTGCCAGCACCTGACTAAGACAGATACAGATACTCATAGCCAACCATTGAACTGAGCCCAGGGACTCCAATAGAAGAGTTAGGGGAATGATTGAATAAACTCAAGGGAATTACAACTCCATAGGTAGAACAGTGGTATCAATTAACCAGACCCCTCAGAGCTCCCAGGACTAAACCACCAACAAAAGAGTATACATGGGTGGGTCCATGGTTTCTCCTACATATGTAGCCTTATCTGGTATCAATGAGAGGGGAGATACTTAGTCCTGTAGAAGCATGATGCCCCAGGAAGGAGGATGGTAGAGAAGTGAGGTGGGAGGGGGAGCACTTTCTTAGAGGCAATGGGGAGGGCAAATATGATGGGGGGTTGGGGGAGGCGAAACTGGAAAATGGGACATTTGAAATGTAAATAAAATGATACATAAATAAATGAAAACGTTAATTTAACACTGGTTAATAAAACACTTATCAAGAATATATCACAATTATTAACATGTATGGTCAGAACATCAATTTTGTAAAATAATATTGGATAAAATGGGACAGATTGATCCAAATAAAAAATACTGGGTGACTTCAATACCCCATTCTCATAAATATGTTTTCCATACAAAAGGTTGATAAACATTAGAGTTATATGTCATTACAGATAAAATAGATTTATGAAACATTTACAGACCAGCCAAACTCTTCATGATATTCTCAGAATATCATGGAAGTTTCTTTCAAATAAACATTGTAGTACATCAGGCAAATCTCAATACATTTAAGAAAATAAACATAATTTATTGTATTTCATCTGATTAAAATAGAAAAAATAGTAATCAAAATAATATAGTCAAAAGTAAAATAAAATCAAACAAGAACCAAACAAATGAACCCACAAATTCCAGAGACTGAGTAATACACTAGTGATCAATGACAGATCATTGAAGAAATAAGGAAAGAAATAAAAACTTCCTGGAATTAAATAAAATTGGAAATAGCAGATATCTGCATCCACGGGCTATGCAAAGTTGTTTTAAGAGGGAATTACATAAATAAATATGCCTACATTAAAAACAGATACCTCAAATATATAGCTTAATGTTACATTTCATGTTCTTACTAAAGTCAAACCAAAGTCATGAAATTGAGAGGAAATTATGGAGTTTATGACAGAAAGTAATGAAATAGAAATGAAAAGAATAATACAAATGTGCAATGAAACAAAGAGTTGTTCTTTAAAAAATAGTAATAGTATTAAATCCTTAGCCATACTGATGAGAATACAGAGAAGACATGGATTAATAACATGAGATAAAAATCAAGACATTCTAGTATATGCCAATGAATTTCATAGATTAATTTAGGAATCCTTTAAAATGTAGAAGAAATGATTAGATTTCTACACATATGATCTACCCAAATTATGCCAAGATGATAGAAATAAATAGATGTATAAGAAGTAATGAGATTGAAGCAGTAATAAAGAAAAAAAAAAACCCATCAAGCTTAAAAAGGCCTGACCAAGATCAAATCACTCCTGAGTTTACCAGACCATTAAAGAACCTGAACTAGTGTCTCTTAATCTATTCCATAAAATACCAAAAGAAAAATGCTATCAAGAACCTTTTATGAACCAAATATTAACCTTATACAAAAATGAAATAAGGATGTAACCATAAAAGAAAATTATTGTCCAATCTCCCTGTTGAATATGGACATAAAATCCTTCAATAAAATAATTGCAAACTGACCTTAACAACATGTAACAAGATCATTCACCATGACTAAGCAGACTTCATTTTAGGGATGCAAGCATGGTTCAACAAATGTGAATCAATAAATGTAATATATCTCAGAAATAAATTGGATAGAAGAAATCGCATGATTACTTCAATAGTTGCAGAAATGGTCTTTGACAAAGTATAATGTTCCTTTATGATAAAGCTTTTCAGAAACTAGGAATAGAAAAACCATACTACAACATATAGATGAATATGTATGACAAACATATACTAAATATTATGCTCAATGGGGAAAAACTAAAAGCATTTCCAGTAAAATCAGAAATGGAGAAGAGTGTCTATTTCCTCTACAGTTATTCAATATAGTGCTTAAAGTAATAAAATGGATACAAATAGGAAAGAAGTCATATTAACTGTACTTGGATGATATGATCCTATATGTAAGAACCCTAAAGACTCCACTAAAAACACTTACAAATGATAAATACTTTATGTAAAGTAGCAAGGTACAAAGTCAACACATAAAACAAATAGCTTTATTTTATAATGACATTTTATATTCTGAGAAAGAAACCAGAAAAAGATAATCTCACCCACAATAACTTTGGCAATATAAACTCTTTAGGAATAAGCCCAAAGAATCAAAAGACTGTTGTTATTAAAAAATTGAAGACACTGAAGAAATAGATAGAAGACACTAGTAGGCTCTTAGGGATTGACAAAATTAATATTGAGAACATGGCTACATTACAGAAAAAAAGTCTAAAAATTCAATGCATTTCCAATTAAAGTTCCAATGTCATTATTTCCAGAAATAGAAAAAAAAAAGTTCTGAAGTTAATATGAAAGTACAGGAGACTGAATAGTGAAAGCAGTGTTGAGGAAGATCACCAATGGTGAAGGTATCACAATGTTCAAATAATACTACAGTGTCATAGTAGAAAAGCCAGAATGTTACTGGCACAAAACCAGACATGTACACCGATGGAGTAAAGGAACCATAAATGAACACAGTTTTAGGCATGTTCTTTTTTTTTTTTAAATATAAGCATGCTAAAAACATACATCAGAGAAAAGACAGCCTCTTAGTGCTGTGAAAATTGGATGTCCACATGAAGAATGAGAGTAGGATACTACCTCTCATACTCTACAAAAATAAAAAATACCTAGGATACAACCCATAGACAATAAGAAATGTAACAAGAAGAAAGGCCCCAGTGAGGATGCTTCAATACCACTTAGATAATCACAGGAGGCAGAGGGAGAGAGGGACCTATGTGGGAGAGGGGTTGGGGAGGGGAAAAGGGGAACAGGATCAGGTATTCGGTAGTGCAGGACAGGAGAGAAGCCCAGAAGGTCACCAGAATGGGAATAAGTAGCTTCTGGGGAGTGGGTGGTAGGGGAACCTTCTAAAAAGTCCCAGAGTCCTGGGAGGTGAGAGACCCTCAGGATTCAATGGTGGTGACCTTAGCCAAAATACTCAAAGAGTTCACCTCCAATAGATAGACAGGGACTCAAGTGGAGGAACAGGACCACAATTGCTCCTATCTAAAAGAACTGCAGAGACAAAAATGGAAAAGAGACTGAAGGAAAAGTCCAATGAATGGCTCACCTTGGGATCCATCTCATGGGGGTAGGGTGGTAGCACCAAGGCCTGACAATACTACTGATGCTATTTATGCTTACAGACAGGAGTCTGGTATGGCTGTCCTCTGAGAGGCCCTACCAGCAGTTGACTAAGACATACAGATACTTACACCCAACCATTTGACTTACGTTATGAGCAGCCATGCTCATAAAAAAAGACAGCCTCATGTTTTTCACCCATTGTGGGTCCCAGATTTTATATAGAAGTAGATATACATATATAGATATTTGACATGAAAAACAAAGCAAAAGCTTGGGGAGGGAAGAATATCAGCTGAGGTATGAAGAGATGAGGATAATAGTATGGGGGTCTGTATTATCAAAGTACATGGTGTACCTGAAAGAAAATGTCATTACAGAACTAAGCATTGTAGTGTATGTTCATGAAAATATAAAGAAATATGGTTTCCTTAAATATTTTGTTAGTAAATAATTACCAGAAAAAATTGAACAATGCCAAATGTTTGGCCTTGTGAATCCTGTGCTGGAACATCTAGTCAATGGCAACAGTTTCAACAGTCTTCTAGTTCATTGTCCATCTTCCCTTGGCCCCACCTTGAAAAACATGTTGCAAGAAAACCCGGATATATACCCAAAAGATGCTCTAACACATAACAAGGACACATGCTCCACTATGTTTAAAGCAGCCTGATTTATAATAGCCAGAAGCAGGAAAGAACTCACATGTCCCTCAACAGAAGAATGGATACAGAAAATGTGGTACATTTATACAATGGAGTACTACTCAGCTACTAAAAACGACTTTATGAAATTTGCAGGCAAATGGATGGAACTAGAAAATATTATCCTGAGTGAGATAAGCCACTCGCAAAAGAACACACATGGTATGTATTCACTGATAAGTGGATATTAGCTTAAAATCTCACTTACCATATAGAACTTAAGAAGAAGGAAGACCAAAGTATGGATTCTTCAATTCTACATAGAAGAGGGAACAAAATAGTCACAGAATGTAGAGGGAGGGAGGGACCTGGAAGGAAGAGAGAAGGTGGAAGGAAAAAAAAAAAGAAGGAGAAGGAGCAGGTATTGGAAGGGTTGGGAGAGAAGTTCAGAAGGTCAGGAAATTGAATAGAAATATGTAACAGTCAGGGATGGGGAACTGGGTGTAGCCACTAGAATGTCCCAGACACTAGGGAAGCAAGAGGCTCCTTGGATCCAACTGGGATGACTTTAGCCAAAATACACAACAAAGGGGTGGGGACAGAACTTCTAGAGACCACCTCCAATAGGTAGGCATGGCCCCCAGTTGAGTGATGGGGCCACTCACCCATCTCAAAATTGTTAACTCAGAAATGTTCCTGTCTAGAGGAATGACAAGGAGGAAAATATGAAAGGAGATTGAAAGAAAGACCATCCAGAGATGGCCCCACCAAGGGATCCATCTCATCTGCAGAAACCAACCCCCTACACTATTGCTGATGCCAAGAAGTGCTTGCTGACAGGAGCCTGGTATGGATGTTTCCTGAGAGGTTCTACCAGCACCCAACTCATATAGATACAGATACACACAGCCAACCATCAGACTGAGCCCAGGGACCCTAATGGAAGAGCTGGGGGAAGGACTGAAGGAGCTGAAAAGGATTGGGGGTAACCAAGCAACCCCATAGGAATAACAATATCAACTAACTCGACCACCCAGAGCTCCAGAGACTAAACCACCAACCAAAGAGTATACCTGCAGGGATCCATGGCTTCAGATACATATGTTGCAGAGGATGGCCTTATCTGACATCAATGGGAGGGGAAGCTCTTGGTCCTGAAGAGGCTTGATACTCCAGTGTAGGGGGATGCTAGAGTGGTGAGGCAGGAGTGGGTGTGTGAGTGGAGAAGCACTTTCATAGAAGAAAAGGAGAGGTGGGAGAGGGGTATGGGATGAGGGGTTGGTGGAGGGGGTAACGAGGAAGGGAGATATCATTTGAAATGTAAGTGAATAAAATTATTTTCTGTGTTTTCTTAGATGTAGTTAACCTCCTTGAGTTGGAGGGTTTTTTTTTTTTTTCCTTTTTTCCTTTTTTCTTTTTTTCTTTTTCCAAAGGACATACTTTATTAGCTTCTGAGTGAGCTCTAGTTCTCCTTCTCCTGTACAGTTTTGGTTCCACATAGCCTTCCAGTCCGGCGGGCAGCAATGAGACCCACTTGGCGCCCAGTAGGGACATCTCTTTGGATAGTGGAGGGTTTGCCAATGAGCTTGTGGTTACCACCTCCAAAGAGATGCTCTACAGAATTCATGGCCACAGCCCGCACACGTGGCCAGCAGTTCCTCTTTGCCTTGTACATGTGGTAGTCCTGGCCAGCCTTTAAGATAGGCTTATCAATTCTGCCCCCACCAGCCACGACACCAACAACGGCTCTGTTGGCAGAGGAAATGACCTTCTTGGACCCCAAAGGCAGCTTCACTCGGGTCTTCTTGGTCTCAGAGGCTCATGCCAGCTTGCCACTGTCCCCAGGCTTCTCCTCCAGAGAACACACGATCGTACCCTCAGCCATGGTGCCCATGGGCAAAACATTGCCAATATTCAGCTGGGCCTTCTTGCTGCAGTACACAAACTGTCCAGTGTGATTCCCCTCCGTTGTGATTAACATCTCTCTCTGCTTTTTGAGTCGGTAGGGATCCCAAAAGACTACTTTGGTGAGGGAAGCGCTGCAGCCAGGGTCACGAATGATGTCCTTTAGATGACTTTGTTTGTTTGTTTGCTTGCTTTTGTTTTTGTTTGTTTGTTTGTTTTTGTTTGTTTGTTTGTTCTTGAGACAGGGTTTCTCTGTATAGCCCTGGCTTTCCTGGAACTCACTTTGTAGACCAGGCTGGCCTCGAACTCAGAGATCCTTTAAGTGTTGCTCCGCGAAGTCCACAACACGCAGGCGCAGCGAGGTGCTTCGAAACACAGAACCCGCGCCTTTCCTCTGCCCTCCGATCACAAGGTCCACGGTGGCGAGTCTGCTGGCAAGCAAGGCCGAAAGAGCTGGAGTTTTCATTATGGTATTTTCTGTGTGGCTGGATTTGTGGATAGATAACATTTAAATTTGGTTTTGTCATAGGATATCTTGTTTTCTCCATAATTAATAAAAAAGATTAATAAAAAAAGAAAATAACCCAACAAAACCCTATTTTCTGGTACATTAGCTTACATTATTTGAATCCTGCTGGCATTAAGACATCCAAGTGAGACCTCTCCCCTTCAATTCCTTGCTGTGAGTAGCATCCTGTACTTGCACTACATTTTCAAGCCTACAACTCGGCCTGCCTTCCTGGAGGCCTGTTGGCACCAGGGATAAAGAAATACCCCCAAGCTTCTGCCTGCCAAGTTTCCCTCAAGCAACCCAACAGCTGTAAAGTGCACCCAGTTCCTTGTGCTCTGTCATCTGGCCCACAATTCTACCTTCGTTCACAGTGGTCTGATGGTACCAGGGACAACCAGATGGCTAAAAGGCCAGCATGACAACACATTTTGGAAAGGATGTGGAGAAAGGAACACTCCTCTATTGCTTGTGGCATTAAACTGGTACAACCACTCTGGAAATCAATCTGGAGGTTCTTCCAAAAATTGGACATAGATTTACCTGAAGACCCAGCTATACTACTCTTGGGAATATACCCAAAAGCTGCCCTACCATGCCACAGGGGCATGTGTTCCACTATGTTCACAGTGGCCTTATTTGTGATAGCCAGAAGCTGGAAACAACCTAGATGTCTCACAACAGAAGAATGGATACAGAAAATATGGTTCATTTACACAATAGAATACTAAGAATGAGGACATCCCGAGTTTTGCAGGCAAATGTACGGAACTAGAAAATATCATCCTGAGTAAAGTAACTCAAACTCAAAAGGACATGCATGGTATGTATTCACTAGTAAGTGGATATTAGGCACATAAATAAATAAATAAATAAATAAATAAATAAATAAATACAGATTACTCAAGATACAGTCCATGAAACTCAAAAAGGTCAACAAGCTGAAGGGCTCAAGTGAGGACACCTCAGTCCCACTTGAGAGGCAGAAGAAAACAATCACAAGTGGGGAGGGAGGGACCTGGGAGGGAAAGTGGATGGTGGGGGTGTCTTAGTTAGGGTTTCTATTCCTACACAAACATCATGACCAAGAAGCAAGTTGGGGAGGAAAGGGTTTATTTGGCTTACACTTCCATACTGCTGTTCATCACCAAAGAAGTCAGGACTGGAACTCAAGCAGGTCAGAAGACAGGAGCTGATACAGAGGCCATGGAAGGATGTTACTTACTGGCTTGCTTCCCCTGGCTTTCTCAGCCTGCTCTCTTATAGAACCCAAGACTGCCAGCCCAGAGATGGTCCCACCCACAAGGGGCCTTTCCCCCTTGATCACTAATTGAGAAAAATACCCCACAGCTAGATCTCATGGAGGTACTTCCCCAACTGAAGCTCCTTTCTCTGTGATAACCCCAGCTGTGTTAAGTTGACACAAAACTAACCAGTACAGGGGGGTAGTGGGGGGTAGAGAAGAACCTGATCTAGTATTCCTGAGGGAAAAGGACTGAAGCCCTGAGGGCCAGCAGAAAGAATGGAAACAGGCCACCTTAGGTGACAGGACGTTGGGGGGGGGGTCTTCAGAATGCACCAGAGACCTGGGAGGTGAGAGACTCTCAGGACTCAGAAGGAGGAACCTTAGATGAAATGCTTGACAGTAGGGAGAGGGAACTTATAGAGCTCACTTTCAGCAGGATGACAGGACATCAAGTGAGGGAGGGGGTTGCCATCCCACAGTCACAATTATGACCCATAATTGTTCCTGTCTGAAAGAATTACAGGGATGGAAATGGAGAGGAGCCTGAGGAGAAGAAGGTCCAGCAACAGGCTCAAAGTAGGATCCAGCACAAGAAGAGGTCCCAAGGCCTGACACTAGTACTGAGTCAATGGAGTGCTCACAAAAAGGGACCTAGCATGACTGCACTCCGAAAGACCCAACCAGCAGCTGAAAGAGTCAGATGTAGATATTTGTACCCAACCAATGGACAGAAGCAGTTGACCCTTGTTGTTGATTTAGGGAAAGGCTGAAAGAAGCTGAAGAGAAGGGTGATTCTGTAGAATGACCAGCAGTCTCAATTAATCTGTACCCCTGAGATCTCTCAAACACTGGATCACCAAACAGGCAGCATATACCAGCTGATATGAGGCTACCAACACACATACAGCAGAGGACTTCCAGATTTGTGTTCATTCAGAGATGATGTATCTAATCCTTAAGAGATTGTAGGCCCCAGGGAGTTTGGAGGTCAGGTGGGGTTGGGGTTGGGGACATCCACATAGAGACAGGGTGGGGAGGAGGTATGGGATGTGGAATAGTCGGAGGGTGGACAAGTGGGGGTGTGAATAAAATACGGAGTGAAAAAAATTAGTTAGTTAGTTAATTAATTAATTACAAATAGGAAAAAAAAACCATAGTCAACAATAGCCAGAGCAATGTGGCACCACCAGAGTTCAGCTATCATACCACAGCAAGCCCTGAAATCCTAACACAGTTGAAGTACAAGAAAATAACCTTAAATCCAATCTTTTGAAAATGATAGAAGCCTTTAAAGAGGAAATGTTAAATCCCTTTAAAAAATACAAGAAAACACAATCAAACAGGTGAAGGAAATGAATAAAACTGTCCAAGACCTGAAAACGGTAATCAGAGCAACAAAGAAAACAAATTGAGGGAATCCTGGAGATGAAAAGCCTAGGTAAGAGAACAGAAAATGCACATGCAAGCAACCCCAACAGAATGCAAAAGATGGAAGAAAGAATCTCCAGAATAGAAATAGCGATAGAACAAATTAATACATTAGTCAAAGTAAATGGTAAATATAAAAAATTTCTGACACAAAACATCCTGTATATTTGGGACACTAAGAAAACAAAATAAAACAAAACAAAGCAAAAAAAAAAAAAAAACCAAACCTAAGAATAATAGAAATAGAAGAAGATTCCCAACTCTAAACCTCAGAAAATATTTTCAACAAAATCATAGAAGAAAATTTGTCAATCTAAAGAAAGAGATACCTATAAACACATAAGGTGTTTACACAACACCAAATAGATTGGACCAGAAAAGAAAATCCTCCTGCCACATAATAATCAAATCACTAAATGTAGGGAACAAAGAAAGAATATTAAAAGTTCCAGTGGCAAAAGGCCAAGTAACATATAAATGCAGACATATCAGAATTAAACTGGACTTCTCAACAGAGACCCTAAAAGCCAAAAGGGCCTAGGCAGATGTTTTTAAGTCTCTAAGAGACCATAGACGCAAGCTCAGACTACTATACCTAGCAAAACTCTCAATCACCAAAGATGGAGAAAACAAGACATTCTATGACAAAACCAAATTTAAATGATATCTATCCACAAATCCAGCCATACAGAAAATACCATAATGAAACCTCCAACTCAAGGAGGTTAATGACATCTAAGAAAACACAGATAATGAATTATTCCACACCAGGAAAACCAAAGGAGTGTGCATGCGTGCACGCGCGCACACACACACACACACACACACACACACACACACACACACAAATCAATTTAACAGTAATTAAGAATCATTAGTCATTAATACCTCAACATCAAAGGATTCAATTACCCAATAAAAAGACACAGGCTAAAAGAACAGATGCAAAAATGGGATTAAACATTTGAATGCATATAAGAAAAACACCTCAGAATCAATGATAGGCATGGCTGGAAAAAGATTTTCCAAGCACATAAATCCAAAGAACAAGCTGGTGTAGCCATTCTAACATCAAATAAAGTAAATTTTCAACCAAAATTAGTCAAAAAGAGACATTTCATATTCATAAAAGGGAAAAAAAATCCACCGAGATGATATCTTAATTCTGAGTATCTATGCCCCCAATACAAGGGCAACCACATTCATAAAAGAAACATTATTAAATCTTAAATCATAGACCGAACCCCACACATTCATAGTAGAAAACTTCCACACCCCACTCTCCCTAATGGACCACTCATTCAGAAAGAAACAAAATAAAAGGAAAAAAATGAAACCAACGGATGTTATGAATCAAATAGGACCTAACAGTTATCTATAGAACATTAACCCTAAAACAAGAGTATACCTTCTTCTCAGCACCTCACAAAACTGACCATATACACAGTCACCAAGGAAGTCTCAATAGATACAAAAAAATTGAAACATTCTCCTGTATCTTATCAAACCATCATGGATAAAAGCTGGAATTCAACAACAACAGAAATAAGGAAAAGCCTACAACTTACCAGAAATTGAACAACTCTCTAGTCAATGGCCACTTAGACAAAGAAGAAAAAGAATCTAAAGACTTTCTAGAATTTAATGAATATGAATACACAACATTCTCCAACTTACGAGACACAATGGGAGCAGTTCTAAGAGAAAAGTTAATAAAACTAAGTGCCTTCACAAAGAAATTAGAGAGATCCCATACTAATGACAACAGAATATCTGAAATCTCTACAACAAAAAGAAGCAAACACACCCCAAAAGTGTAGAACTCAGAAAATAATCAGACTCAGGGCTGAAACCAATTAGTTAGAAAAAAAGAGAACGATAAAAAAAATCAATGAAATCAAAAATTGGTTCTTTCAGAAAATAAACAAGATAGACAAATCCTTAGCCAAATTAACTGAAAGGCAGAGAGACCATACACAAATTAACAAAACCATAAATGAAAAGGAAGACATAATAATGGACACTGACACAATTCAAAGAATCATTAGGTCTTACTTTAAAAGCCTGCACTTCACAAAATTAGAGAATCTAAATAAAACGGAGGGTTTTCTGGACAGATACCAATACCAAAGCTAAATCAAGATTAGGTAAACTACCCAAGTAGTTCTATAACTCTTAAGGAAGTAGAAGCAGCCGTTAAAAGTCTCCCAATCAAAAATGCCCAGGGCCTGATGGTTTTAGCACAGAATTCTAACAGACTTTCAAAGAAGACCTAATGTAGGAAGCCCGCAGCACTGAGCGGCGAAGGGGCCGAGGCAGAGGCGATGAGACTGGGGGGGGGGGGACCCGCGGTGGAGGCGCTGAGACTGGCGGGGAGGGGGGCCCGCCGCGGTGGCACTGAGACTGGCGGGGGGGGGGGCCCGCCGCGCGGCGCTCTGACCGGCGAAGGGCCGCCCAAGCTCTGACCGGCAAGGCCGCCTGAGCTCTGGGAAGGCCTGTGGCTCCGGGAAGGCCTGTGGCTCCGGGAAGGCCTGCGGCTCCGCCCCATTGCAAGATGGCACAGGACCGGCAGGCTGCCAGGGAAGAGAGCCTAGTGCGCATGCGCAGCTCTCTCCTCAGGTCCTCCTCAGGCAGTAGCCCCTCCCGAAGGGAAAATATGCTAATGAGGCACTGCTTGTAGTACCAATGAAGGGAAAATATGCTAATGGCTGTGGCTTGTGGCACCAATGAATGGGTCACATGCAAATGAGGTATGGTTTGGAGCACCAATCAGCAACCACTATGACACCCCTCCCCCTTCCCTGGGAGTGCATAAAAGCAGCAGCTCTGCTGCTGTCCAGAGTCCCGGGAATCTACAAGCAAGGTGCTCCTGAATAAAGCTGACTGAGAAGATCCCGGTGGTGGCATGACTTTCTTGCTGGTCGACGGAGGCAGGGAGGCGCGCAGCAACCTAATACCAGTACTCCTCAAATGATTTCACAAATTATAAGCAGAAGGAACACTGTCCAAATCATTTTATGAGGCCACAGTCACCCTGATACCTGGACCACATAAAGTCTCAACAAAGAAAGAGAACTTCAGACCAATTTCCCTTATGAATGTCGATGCAAAAATACCAAATAAAGTACTGATGAACAAAATCTAAAAACACAGCAAAAGGATCACTTATCATGATCAAGTAGGCTTTATCTCAGGGACATGGGGTTGGTTCAACACATGAAAATCTATCAATGTAATCTACCATATAAACAAGATGAAAGAAAAAAAACCCCACATATTCATAGCATTAGATACCGAAAAAGCCTTTGACAAAATCCAATATCCTTCCATGAGAAATCTTTGAGAGACCAGGGATACAAGACACATACCTAAGCACATAAAAGGAAATATACAGCAAGCCAATAGCCAACATCAAATTAAATGGTGAGAAACTTAAAGTAATTCCACTAAAATCAGGGACAAAACCAGGCTGCCCACTGTCTCCTTGTCTATTCAATATAGTTTTTGAAGTTTTAGTTAGAGCATCAGACAACTAACAGAGATCAAAGGCATACAAATCAGAAAGGAAGACAAAGTATTACTGTTCTCATAGATATGACATGTCTATAAGATATATAAATGACCCCAAAATTCTACTGGATAGTTCCTATAGCTGATAAACACCTTCAGCAAAGAGGCTGGATACAAAATTAACTGAAAAAAAAAAAACCTGTAGCTCTCCTTTATACAAATGATAAATTGGCTGAGAAAGAAATTATGAAAACAACACCCTTTACAACTGTCACATATAATATACAATATCTTGGTGCAACTCTATCCTATTCACGCAAGTAAAAGAACTTCAAGTCTTTGAGGAAAGAAATTGAGAAGATATCAAAAATGGAAAGATCTCCCATGCTCATGGATTGCTAGAATTAACATAGTAAAAATGACCATTATACCAAAAGCAATCTACAGAATCAACACAATTCCCACCAAATTTCCAACACAATTCTTTGCAGACTTTGAAAGAACAATATTCAACAACAAAAACCATTAGCCAACCAATCCTGTACTATAAAAGAACTTTTGGAGGTATCACCATCCATGATTTCAAGCTACAGAACAATAGTTATAAAAGGCTAATGGTACTAGCATAAAAACAAACAGACTGATCAATGAAATTGGAGAACCAGATGTAAACGCACACACCTATAGATAGTTAATTTTTGACAACAAAGCCAAAATTATACAATGGAAAAGAGAAAGCATACTCAACAAATGGTGCTGATCTAAGTGGATGTCTGTATGTAGAAGAATGCAAATAGATACATATCTACCACCCTGACTAAAACTCAAGTCCAAGTAGATCAAAGACCTCAACATAAAACCCGATACACTAAATCTGATAGAAGAGAAAGTGGGGAGGAACTTTGAATGTGTTGGCAGAGGAGACAACTTCTTAGATGGAACACCAACAGCTCAGGTACTAAGACCAATAGTTAATAAATGGGACCTCATGAAACTGAAAATCTTCTGTAAGGCAAAGGACACTGTCAAGAGACAAAATATTAGTTCACAGAATGGGGAAAGTTTTTCACCAACTTTACATCCAACAGAGGGTCGATATCCAAAATATATAGATAATTCAAGAAGTTAGATATCAACAAACCAAATAACTCAGTTAAAAATACAATACAGATCTAAACAGAGAAATTTCAACAAAGGTATTGTTAATGGCTGAGAAGCACTTAAAGAAATGTTCAACATCTTTAGTCACCAAGGAAATGAAAATCAAAACAACTTTGATGTTCTATCTTGCACCTGTCAGAAAGGCTAAGATCAAAAATTCCAGTAGCACCTCATGCTGGTGAGAATGTGGAGCAAGGAGCATGTTGGTGGGAGTGCAAACTTGTACAAGCACTTTGGAATCAATTTGGCAGTTTCTCAGAAAATTGGGAATAGTTCTACTTCAAGACCTAGCTATACCATTTCTGGACATATACCCTAAAGATGATCTACCATACCACAAGGACACTTACTCAACTGTGTTCATAGCAGCTTTATCAGTAATAGCCAGAAACTGGAAACAACCTAGATGTGCCTCAACTGAAGAATGGATTTAAAAATGTACATTTACACAATTAAATATTACTCAGCTATTAAAAACAATGGCATCATGAAACTTTCAGACAAATAGATGGAACTAGAAAAGTTCATCCCGAGTCAGCTAACCCAGACCCAGAAAGACAAACATGGTATATATTCACTTATAAGTGAATATTAGCCATAAAGCACAGGATAACCATGCTACAATCAATAGACTCAAAGAAGCTAAGTGAAAGGAAGGCTCAAGTGGATTCTTGAATCTCACTGAGAAGGGAAAATAATAGACGTCAGAGGTGGATGGAGGGAGGGAACTGCAGGGGAGGATTGGGTAGGAGGGATCAAGTTTGGGGAGGACTGTGCGAGAGAGAACTTGGAGAAAGAACCGAAACCAGTATGGGAGCATCTCTGGGATGAGCTAGAAATCGAGGACAATATAAACTCCCAGGATTCTATGAGGTTGTACCTAGCTCAGACTCCTAGCAATGGAGGATATGGAACCTGTAATGACCACCTCCTGTATCAAAGTAAGACTTCCAGTGGAGAAATGAGGACACCAACCCAGTTAAAAACATTTGACTCCAAATTTCCCATGCTTACAAGATATGTAGTAGTAAAGATAAAGCAGAAATTGAGGGCATAGCCAACTAATGACTGGCCCAACTTGAGACCCATACCATGAGAGGGAGTCTACCCCTGACCTTATTAAAAATATTCTGCTATCATGGCAGACAGGTACCTAGCATAACTATCATCCCTGAGGCTTTACCCAGCAACTGATGGAAACAGATTTAGAGACCCACAACCAAACTTTAGGTGGAAGTCAGGAAATCTTGTTGAAGAAGGTAAGCAAGTATTGAAGGAGCCAGAGAGGTCAAGGACACCACAAGAAACCCTACAGCTTGGGCCCATAAGAGCTCACAGAGACTGGACCACCAGAGAACATGCATAGGACGAATCTAAGCCCTCTGCACATATGGAACAGGTGTATGGTTTGGTCTTCCTGTGACACACCTAACAGGATTAGGGGCTATCTGTGACTCAGATATCTGCATTTGGATCCATTTACCCTAAGTGACTGCCTTGTTTAGCCTCAATAGAAGATGCACCTAGTCCTACTGTAACTTTATATGCTGAGGAAGGTTAATTTCCACTGGAGGCCTTTCCTTCTATGAGGAGAAAATGAGGCTGGTGGTGAAGTAGGTGAGAAGAGAGGGATGGACTGATAGGATATACAGTACATAAATTTATTTTTAAAAAACTGGAAGAAATAAAGAAAGAGAGAACAGAAAGAACAGAAAAGAAGGGAAAAGAAAACCAGGACATTGGAATCACTGATGCCTCTCTGTTCTAGGATAAGTTGCCAAGGATCCCTGTTTCTCTGCCTCACCCTCTCTGTTATATCACCACGCCACTTTATGTGCCTCCAAATTACCAAATGCAGAGCAGAAATGTTAGCTCTTTTCCTTTTGAGGTTGGAGAACCAAAATAATTTTGCTAAACTCATATTTGCAGGTTAAGCTGTTTTAGTAGATTCTTTATTTCTCTCCTTGAAAATTAAGAAACAAAGAATCCAAATCCTTATTTGTTTAACAAATATATTGTGCTGGAAATAATCACTATATCCACGAATACTTATATTCTATTGTATAATCTTAAAATATTTTAAAATAATGAAAACTCTTAACTTATTACACAGTTTTGATTGCTTTACTGAAATGAAGGAATGGATTAAATTTACCATCTTGAAGAATCTTCTTACTGTTTCTGCATAACCTACATTAAACTTCTGCAACATCAATCACCTTTGCATTGGAGCAAATGGGATATGTTAGAAGGACAGTCAAATTACATGTTAGGGGTGATATCTTTTTGCCACCAGATGGAAGAAGCTGGTGGCAAAGAGTGCAAAATTATGCTAGTCACATTGTAAATTATGTCTCATTAAGTTCTTTGACATAGCTCTAAGAGGCACAGTACCTGATTCTTTCCTGTTTGACCTTTGCCTTCCTCTTCCATTGACTCCTCTCCTCGGGTCATCAAGTATTTTACTGCTTATTAATGCAAAAATTCTTAAGAGACAAGTCAATGAGACTGTTCACTTTTAGGGATTCATGCTGTCTCTCTTGCATGGAAGTCATAGCAAGGCACTCAGGAAAAATAATCATGGAATTCTAAAGCTAGCTATCAACTTGTTCCAAAATGTTGACTATAATTCATAAACAATCTATCCTAATTTAATTAGGAATGATATAAAACTTTATATCTTGACCTAACATCTTTGTGAAAACATGCAAGCATGGCCATGATCTTAAGCAGCTTTGACAGTTTCCACCAGCGGGACACTGTCAATCTGCTAAAACTGTTGCGTATCTATAATTTAAACATGAAATGCTGAGTGCCCACTGGCAGCATTTTCTGAGATGACATCTAGAACTATTCGTTCATTGTATTTTCGAAAGACATTGTTTCTTACTGCTTTCTACCACTAGATGGAAGAAGCAGGTTAACAAACTGATATTGTTGGTGCTTCCATAAACCCTGCCCCAAAGCAACCAGAAGATTGTGTTTGAAACAAGGGCAGCGTCAGCAGCCTTTATTTGCTTTTATTGCAGTATTTGCTGTTTATATGAACACTGGCCCTAAGAACAGCATTTTTGGAGGTGAACCTTATCTTATGATCTTTAAGAATTATAAATTCTATATTTAATTTGTGTTTCTGTATAGTTTTGGGGATTGAACCCAGGGCCTTGTGCATGATAGGCAAGCATTCTCCCATGGAGCCATAACCTGTGTTCTAGTTTTGATATCTTGACTTTAAGATGGTCTCAGCACCTGTCTGTTCCAGTGATGCCCAGATTATGTTTAAGAAATAAAATAAATATATATTCGTATGCAAAATATATGCATGTATATGAAAACATCATAATGAAACACACTGCTTTGTGCACTAATTAGTAATAATATTAATAAAAGTAAAATTAATAAAAGAACTACTAATTTTAAAGGTAAGGAATAAAACAACTGTTAGCTTGAGGAGATATAAAAATTACAATTATATTTAAAATGTTGGTAACATGTGTGCCATACGAACATTAAACCACATTCATTCAGTTGTTTCTTTATGTCACAGGTGTGTACCAAGAAATCTGCACAGCATGCATATTGAAAGATACTGTAAACCACCACAGGAATGATTGGTAATAGCTCCTCTTTATGAGATAAATCATTCTAAAAGAGAGCTGAGCAAAAGAAAAGACAAATACATTAATACATTCTTTAAAATTCAGAAATGCCTAAGTACTAGAAATTGACATAATGTTTGGATGACAATGCTTGTGTGTGGATAGTAGCTTGGATTATTATTTTTGTCTGAAAACAACACAGATCACTTCATGAAGGAATTTGAATTAAAATGGTTCCTCTAAGCAAACGGATCAGGGAATAGATCTATACAGAGAGGCAGAAAGAATGAAGGAACACATATAAACAGTGATAATTTAAAAAATATTGAAAGATGGAAGGGCAAACTTTTTAAAGTAATTTAAATATTTTCATAGGTAGGGCATTATTTTTTAAAATATGTGATGATGCATATAGGAAATGTAATAAGCTAAACCACCTTGTAGAGGAGAATGGGAAGCCCTGGGAACAGTAAAACTCACTTGGAAATGTTAACTCATTTAGGATGAACTAGCTGGAAAATGCAAATTCTGCAACCACTTGATGGTTATGAGTGTTCTGTCAAGGCGCAGGCTTTCTGTGCATGTGGGTCTGGAAATTGATGGGAAGATTTCACAGGGAGTTATTAACTTCAGACTTGCAAAGGCAGCTTCCTGGGTTATCTATTCTCTATTATTGCTTTTATGTATGTCTTATTCAAGGAGATATAAGTGGCAGCTGCCATTTAACTACAGGGAGCCAGTATGTAAATTTTAAGGCCACCCCTCATACCACCTATCTTCTTACCTCACAGTCTGCTCATATGATCATTCTGTTCCAGATACTGAGGGTGATGGGCCTGAACCCTGATCTTATGAGCGGCTATAAAATTATCCAGCTTTTAAACCCAACCATGGAATTTGATTTTATGGCCTCCTATGGAACTGTAGCTACAGGTTAACTAAAGATTGTGAAGTAATATTTCCTTTTTATAGTTCTGAATTCACTGCCTTGTAACTTCAGAGATCACCTCGTTCTACTGTGGGACCAGCTTTACAGTAGTATAATTTTGTATAACTCAGTCAAGATCTTGTAACTTTTTCTTTTCCTAGTTCAGATTTATATTATCTCTCTGATATTCCATATAATTTAATCACTGTTTTAATTGCTGGAAATATATACAGGAGACTTTTATATGATTCTGAAGCTATGTAATTTTAAGCCTCACTTTCCTGCTGTGTATAACTATACCTACAAAATATGATGGTTAAAGTTAAACTTATTTTACATCTTATTTTGTAAAAATAGTATGGACTTAATTATATTTAAATGACATATATGTGTGATACTATAAAGGATTAGTAGGCTAACCCCAAATACTCATTACATAATTTCTATTTAATATATTCTTTATACCCCTATATTCTTTCAAAGTAAACTTGTGTTCAAAGCCTATCAGCTCAGTAGGAAAAGCAATGTTGTACAAGCCTGGTGACCTGTTTGATATCTACAACCAATAGGGTAAGAGAGAACTGACTGCCACAAGTTGTCACCTGAACTCCACATGTGTACCATGACAGACATATGCACACACACACATACACACACGTGAAATTTAAAAAGTAACTTTGTTTTAATTAGTACAGATGCCTATTTTCATGAATTCAAAATAATAATTTTTGTGATTTTTAAAATAAATCCATAAATAATATCAACCATGCTTAGATATCATTAGAGTTAGTAATTCTGCTATGCTGCCCTTTTATTCTTTTTATGATTTCAGTATTTTTTTTCAAAATTTCACATGTATACAATGTATATTAGTCATGCCAGTCCCTTGCCCCCTCCCTCCAACTCCTCCTTTCCTGACACATCTCCCTCTTTCTATATTTATAATACATAGTTTGACTCTTTACAAGGAGAATGACACCAGTAGCCTGCCTTTAATGGCTTCCTGCCTACCGACAATTAGAATACTTTTAAAAATCATTATTCATAGTAATATTATATGTGCAACATAATGTGAAATGTGTTCAAAAGATGGACAAAAAGTTGACTAAAATTTTTGACTTATGAATCTTCCTAGGTTTTATTTATATAGCCAAGGTAAAGGATAGGGTCAATTACTTGAAAAAAGACTGAGAAAAATAGTAAAAGAAGTGATATAGCAAGGAGTTTCTGTCCATTTATCAAGACATTTGATTCTATTGACCCAATGTAACTGTACAACTCATTGTACTTCTTACAGATATAGGTAGTACAACCTAGAAATAAAACTTCCTAGTTCTGCTACAGCACAGCCAAACTCTAACATCACTTGGTCTCCCACTATTTTCACTTGAAAAATCATAGGTGATTTTCCTACAGACAGACTAGTTTGGAAAAGAAACACGTTTTAACAGGTTGTACATTAGCACATTTGAAAGACTGTAGAATGTCAGGATGCCTGTTTCAGTGTCAGCTATGAAGAAACTCTGTTACTTCCAGGAGTGCTTAAAGTCTTCTCTGTAAATTCCATCTACAAACCAAACAGCTAAATGAATACCACACAAAAATCAGTTTATCGGGCCACATGTGTACCATGACAGACATATGCACACACACACACACACACACACACACTCTGCACTGTGTTGTGCTGGTTTCAGATGGGGATTTCATTAAGGTTTAAGCAGTTTTGCATATCATGGAACATTGAGCCATCTTCGAAAGGGTTGACAGTGTCATGACATCAGTTATGTAACATCTGTATGCCTAACACCTGTTATGTTATATGACATTTTAAAATATCTGTTTGCCTAACACCTGTATGTTATATGATATTTTTGTTTCGTAAGAAGGATTTTATAAGATGTGAAGTTCTTTTAGGGATTTTCATGTTTTGATGACTAGAATTTAGAAAAATGTGTTTTGTTCTCATGTATTTTATTCCATACACTTTTGTTGACATTTGATGTTTCTAAACCATATAAAAACATCTTGATTTTTTTTACCATTTACATTAATATTACTTTGACAGTTTGAATTTTTAAAGGTGTGACAGCTTTTCTGAAATTTGCAAGTTGCTACAGGAATGCCTTTGATCATGCTAGGATATTAAAAAGAACACAGTCTGTTCATAAAGAGAGAAAAAAGATTCAGCAGAATACATTAAAATTATTCCAAGGTGTTTCTGAGGAAAGCTAGCTTAGTGACAGACACAATTTGAAAATTTTTAAGAGCAAAAGAACAGACTTTCTACTGAATGTCTGGAGTTTCAAACATTTGTGGAGGCAAACTTGCTTTTATGACAGGATCATTTTCTAAATGGCTATTCAAACTTGTTTCATCCAGTGCTTACAGTAATTTGTTCTTGGTTCTAAATTTTGCTCCCCCTTCATCAGAATCACTTTGCTTAATTTTCTTTACATAGTAAGAAATGAATAATTGAGATGTCATGAGCATATATAGCGCTAGGAGATTCAAGAAATATTATGTTACAGAAAGGGAATAGAAAGTTGCATTGAATTGACTTCAATTCTATTCTTTAAGGACTCTTTCTTTTACAGCATTGGATAAGAACTACTTGAAATGAAGACTATAGCTTTGAAAATAAAAAGCTTACCAGTGTAGTTAGGGAAAATTGGGCTAGAGAATACATTTTAAACAAGACTTCAAATTTCTTATGGTTTTGTTCTTCCTTATATGCCCAAAGTAGTTTTTCTAAAACATCAAGCTCACCAGCAACTTCCTTGTTTAATTGCCCCAGTATCGTTCATGGCTCCAGCACACATTTTAATGTCAGCTTCCTGATCAGCACTCTTTCTGTGGGCATCTCTCCTCCCAGCACTCCTCGGCCCCCCACTGCCCCTTATGTTCTATTCACATCCCACCTCCCTTGGCTTTCACATGGCTCTGGGCTTTTGTGTATGTGATTTCTTCCTATTGTAGTATACATGTTTCTGGTTCTGTTCCTAGATATCCTGTGAAGTCTTTGCTGGCACTCACTGCTCTCCCCATTCTAACTGTCCCTGCTACATGCTGATACATCTATTAAGGACTTCTATGAAGGAATTTTCATGCTCTTTTCTGCAATGCTGTGTGCTTTCTGTTAGACTATGGATCGTTGGAAAGCAAGGAAGACATTTTTGTAATCCCAACATCTACTATAGAAAAGATATGGTATACAAAGAAGTCTTCTTTTATAAGGAGCTAGAGAAAGTACCCAAGGAGCTAAAGGGGTCTTCAACCCTATAGGTGGAAGAACAACCATGAACTAACTAGTTCCCCCTGGGCTCGTGTCTCTAGCTGCATATATAGAAGAGGATGGCCTAGTTGGCCATCAGTGGGAAGAGAGGCCCCTTGGTTATGCAGACTTTTTATGCCCCAATACAGGGGAACGCCGNAGTACTCCATTGTATAAATATACCAAATTTTTTGTATCCATTCCTCTGTTGAGGGACATCTGGGTTCTTTCCAGTTTCTGGCTATTATGAATAAGGCTGCTATGAACATAGTGGAGCATGTGTCCTTGTTGCCAGATGGAATATCTTCTGGATATATGCCAAGTAGAGGTATTGCAGGATCTTCTGGTAATACTATGATCAGCACTCTTTCTGTGGGCATCTCTCCTCCCAGCACTCCTCGGCCCCCCACTGCCCCTTATGTTCTATTCACATCCCACCTCCCTTGGCTTTCACATGGCTCTGGGCTTTTGTGTATGTGATTTCTTCCTATTGTAGTATACATGTTTCTGGTTCTGTTCCTAGATATCCTGTGAAGTCTTTGCTGGCACTCACTGCTCTCCCCATTCTAACTGTCCCTGCTACATGCTGATACATCTATTAAGGACTTCTATGAAGGAATTTTCATGCTCTTTTCTGCAATGCTGTGTGCTTTCTGTTAGACTATGGATCGTTGGAAAGCAAGGAAGACATTTTTGTAATCCCAACATCTACTATAGAAAAGATATGGTATACAAAGAAGTCTTCTTTTATTAATTGGTTAATATCTTCTCAGCCATTTGATGCATGCCAAATAAGAAAAAAAAATCTAATATATTTTGGAGAAATACACAGAAGTCAGTGACTATCATGGAGAGCAAACAGTGAAAGTATATTGAGGACTGGAGCAATGACTCAGTAAAGCTCTTACCATGTAAGCATTGGGCTTGAGTTTGAATTCCCAGAAACAAGGGAAAAAAGACAGAAGTGGTAGCATGTATCTATAACCTAGTGATGAGGGCATGGACATGTGGCTTTTCAGGCTTCTGTGGTCAGTCTTGCCAGTTCATGACCTTTGGTTCAGTGAGAAACCTTGTCTCAAATAATAAGGTGGAGGGGGTTGAGGATATGGCTCTGAGAATAAAGTACTTGATGTGTTAACATGAGCACCCATCAGGCTCAATAGTTTATGCCTGTAACCCCAGCACAGAGAGACCAGCAATGGCATAGTAGGATCCTCAGAGCACACTAGCCCATCAGTCCATCCTAAATAATGGGTCCACGTTCAGTAGGAGACCTTGTCTCAAAAAGTAAGGTGAAGAAATAAAGGAAAATGCTTGATTTTAGTTTTTGGACTTAGCTATTCATACACACACACCACCACCACCACCACCACACTCAAGACTCAAGATTATGTGGAGAGAGAGTGACAGTTGAAGAAACCAAGCAATGACTTCTGGCTTCCACATGCATTTGCACACATATGCACATTAATCTAGTTGCACACATGCATACCCATATGCTACACCAACACAAAAGAGGAGGAGATAGTTCAGTTAGTAAAGCACTTGCTAAGTAAGTGTGAAGGCCTGTGTTTGGATCTCTAGAACCAATGTCAAGCTGACATGATGGGTCTGTAACCCTGTGCTACTATGGTGTGATGGAGTTGGAGATAGGAGATGCCTGGAAATTAATGGGTCAAGGAGCTTGGCATACATGAGGTGAGGAACAACAAGAAACATTACCTCAGGCAAAGTGGAGGGTAAAAACTAGCACACATGGTACTCATAATGCAATGTACACAGCACACACAGAAACTCACATATAGCATACACACCTATAACATATGGGGCTGGAGGTAGGACTTCAGTATTGTGAACGGATGAATCCTC
>LR752535.1:0-45398 GCA_902729485.2 Mus minutoides
GGTTGCTGGGGATGTCTCATTAACATGAGGAAGAATTCCAGGTACTGTTGGACATGACTTTAATAAGGGAGAGGAAGTTTCACCTGTCTACCCTGACTATGTGAACTCTGGTGGAGCAAAAGTGGGTCCATAGAGCTACATGTGCTGAGACATGCAGGCTTGAGACAGGGGTTATCTATACTACTGCCAATCTCAAGATGAGATTTCTGGGCTTTGGACCTGCCTTGACCCCACTCTTGCTCCCATCCTGCTCCTCATGGTTCTACAACTCCCTGAGCTCACATCTACAGGCTCTCATTCTGTCTGTTTCACAATTTGTAGCAGCATGTAGGAAAGCAAAGTAGGCCATCAAAATTTCCAGGGTCCCAGGGTCCCAGGGTCCCAGGGTCCCAGGGTCCCAGGGTCCCAGGGTCCCAGGGTCCCAGGGTCCCAGGGTCCCAGGGTCCCAGGGTCCCAGGGTCCCAGGGTCCCAGGGTCCCAGGGTCTCAGGGTCCCAGGGTCCCAGGATCCCAGGGTCCCAGAGCTGGATCCTAGAGACTGATAGCCTCACAGGGAGAATATATAAATGAAAACCATGTTCAAATCAATCATAAAGACATTTCTTAGAGTAAATTTTAAACATCAATATTTCCTAGTCTGTTTCCTTTCTGCCCTATGAGATTAAACTCATTCTCCAGACTTGGTTACTGACTTTTTTTTTTTTTTTTGAGGATCAGCAAGAAATTATGTAGCAATGTACTGTTTTATATTTTTAAAAATATAATGGACAATAGAACAGAAAATGTCCTGGTAAAAAAAAAACAAAAAACAAAAAAGACTTATCCAGTGACCAATAATACAAACTCAACTTGACCTCACTTAAGGAAGCAAATGACATAATAGCACACAAAGAAATTTAATGGCTATATTAACAGAGAAAGCAGGGGTTCTATTTATACAAATGTCAAGAACCCAGTACATTCCACTAATTGGCCTCCTAGTAAGTACATTCCGACCCCTGAACACATGCTGCTTCCCACAGGAACAATTTGTTTTCTGATGTTTGTTTAGTGTAGTTTAGTTCATCATTTATACAGGTTACCTTTTATATCTTTACACAGTTATACAAAAATTTCAGAATTGTTCAAAGCCAGAAGTAAAGAGTAAGACCACTTGGCTTACTAGGTAATACCCATTTCCATTAAGATTATCAGATCAATAATTGTATTCCCAGGTTTGTTCTGCTTTAAGTACATAGGCACATACTCTTAAAACTGAAAGAAATATAAAGTGACACTTTTTTTTCATAAGTCTTGACAATATAAAATATAGAAAATGTTCTGCCACCTTCATGTGTTCCTAGGCTATATGTATTTTCTGCTGTGACAATTGCTATTTTACTCAGTGCCCTATTTTCATCAAGCTGTTATTTTTATTACTTAGTAAAACCATTGAATACTTTAGTATTTAATCTACTATCTATATGTATATGCTTGGCACTGTAGCCACTTATTGTTTAATACTGGTGGCAGTGAAAGTTTTTGGTGATAGGTATATTTTTCCATTGATTAATTAATTAATTAATTAATTAATTAATATTCTGATAACTAACTGCCCTCCTTCCAGTCCTCTCTCACACAATCCCTCCACATACTCCATTCCTCTTCTCTTTTGGGAGGTTGGGACTCCACTGGTTATTTCCCCCACCCTGGCACATGAAGTCTCTGCAGGGCTAGGCACATCCTTCCCTAGCAAGGCCAGTCAAGGCAGCCAAGTTAGGGGAACAGATTCTACAGACAGGCAACAGATTTTGGAACAGCCCTTGATCCAGTTGTTGGTGGACCCACATAAAGACTGAGCTGTTGGGGGCCTTGGTCCAGTCTGTGTATGGTCCTTGGTTGGTGGCTCAGTCTCTGAGAGCCCTGAATGGGCTCAGATTAGTTTATACTGTTGGTCTTCCTGTGGAAGACCTATGCCCTTTCTTCCCCTTCATGCCTTCATGGCCCTCACCCTAACTCTTTCTTAAGTGTCCTGAGCTCTATCCAAGGTTAGGTGTGTGTGTGTGTGTGTATATATATATATATATATATATATATATATATATATAATTTTAATATAATTTGGATTTAATCAATGTAGCTTTTTGGTTTATAAGTTTGGATTACATGATGTTTTTATTACCTATAGACATGAACTTATTTTCCTCTTTATTAAAAAGTTTACAGCTAGCTTACTTTAGATCTATGATCCAGTGAGAATCCCTGTGTATGATTGAAGCAAATGCTCATCAATATTCCCAATATTGTTTAAAGAGCTCATAGTTTTCTGTTAGTTTAAAGAGTTATAATTATTGAGCACTGATTTTCCATGATAGATAAGTGTGAAAGTTCCATGCCAATTAACTATTTTCTCATAAAAAAATTATTTCACAGTGTGCACTGAAATTAACTTCTTGGTTTCTACACTTTGCTGTCACAGACTAATGGGGACCATAGTTACCCTTCCAGTAAGCACCACTACAAAACTCAACAAAATAAGTAGATCAGTGAGTAGTTTTTGAGACTTTCAAGACATGGGGAGAAAAATTAATAAAGAACGGGAAGTAAACAAGGTTGAATCTATATCACTATAGCTTATTGCCTGGCTGTTCATGTCACAAAAGAAGAACACAAGCTCAGGCTGGACAACTTCCTCAGAAGAAGATGGAGCACGGGTCCTAAAAATCCATAACATCTCTTCATGGCCATTCAACAACACTGTCATGGCTCTACTCAACTAAGATCAACATAAGAAGTCCTCCCAAGGAGTGTAACTACAGTACAGAACAAAATCAAAGCACTGAGACAATGTACTACTGTGGTATAGAATATGGAGAATTGTAGCATCATAGTTAAATATTGTAATGATTTAATGCTGAACTGTCATGACTGAAGACATGTTGATGTCACAATTCAGCATAGTAGTGTCATAAGGATTCATGTCATGAAACAATGTACTACTATGGTGGAAAAATGGAATGCAGTGACATTACAATTCAATATTGTGATGGCACAATTTAGCATTAGCATGAGAATATGAGCCAGGGTACTATCACAATGGAGGATGGTGGTATCATAATTGAGCACTATGCTGGCATAATCAGCATCATAATAAAACAGTACAGCACTGTGTTGGCACAATATGGAGTTGTGATATGACATTGGAGCATTGTGATGTCACAGCATAGCTTGTGATGTTGAAATAAAGAATTGTAACATCATAGTATAACATTATTATTATACAAAAAGGCCTTGTGTTATTGCAGTTCAGTATTGTAATACCATAATATGGTATTGCCATGACATGGTAAAGTAATGTGATATGGCAGTGCAGCTTCCTATGGTAATATAGAACATTCTGAAGGCACAAATGCAATGTTATGATATGATAAGCATGGTAGTATTGTAATGGCACATGGAGCACTGTGTTGGCAAAATACAATATTGTGTTAACAATGTTATCAAGGTGTACTAGCATAGTATGAAAATGCAGTGTGTGGTTATATAATATAGAGCTGAGAATTATCATGATAGAATCTACTCTTTTAATGGCACAGTGAATCACCCTGACTGCACAGAGAAGTGTTATAACTGCACAAAGGAACTTTGTGAGGTTACAGTTTATGGAGCATTGTGATGTCACAATCATCTCTGTGTTTTTTGGGGTACAGCTTCTATGATGTTGAGCTATGCTCCCTTTAGCCTTATTTTATTCAGGATTTTTATCATAAGAATGTTGAATACACAAGACCTGTGCAAGCTCAAGCTACAAAGATCTCAGCATAAAGGTGGAAAGAGGAACATATAACCCCACCACTGGCTGAGGGGCTATTAGTACTTGATAGCTATTGGGAGAAGAGGAGCCTATTAATGTCAACTGTGGTAGGCAGGCCACATGACAGAGCAAACCCCACCCACAAAGACAGACTGAACATGATGGAGATACAAAAGGAAGAAAAAAAGGCAGATGTGTGGGGAGGGAGGGAAGATATTTGAGGAGTTGGGTAGGAAGGTGAACATGATCAAAATATAATTATGGAATTCTCAAAGAATAAAAATACTTTAAAGATGTGTTAACTTTAAAAAAGAAGAAGAAAGTTTATATTTATACAGAAATGTCCAGGGCCTAAGGATATATAAATCAAATAGGCTAGCAGTCTATAGGAAAGGTATAAAAACACACACAATACACACACACACACACACACACACACACACACACACACACACATATATATATATATATATATATATATATATAGAGAGAGAGAGAGAGAGAGAGAGAGAGAGAGAGAGAGAGAGAGAGAGCAGAAAACTGCAGCCAAATAACAGAGAAAAAAAATCCATCAGCATCAGTCCAGAACTGAACACATTTTATCATTAGCACCACTGATAAAAACAGTTCTTGTAGTTACATTTCACAGGTTCACAAAGCTGAAGAAAAGATTGAGCGTAGAGACCAGACAGAGAAACACAAAAACAGATCTCAATCAGAATGCTGGACTGAACATTGTAGCCAGAAATGAAAAATAGTCCAGATGATTTGATATCTGATTAAATAACATAGCCAAAGTTGTTGAACTTAAAGATGCAGCCTTAGAAGCTATAAAATATGAAACAGAGCGGGATAAAAACTGAAGTATATAGTGAGCTATGAGGCTACTTCAATCAAGAAAGCTAATTAGTATCCCAAAGGAAAAAGATCAGTGGATAAGAGTCAGCTAAAACAATTGTAAATAAAAGTTTACGTGTATCAAGAAAAGTATTATACACAGTTTGACAAACCCAAAGGCCAAAGATGACAGTTTTAAAGGTTGACCATACTATTCTGTGATCTACTCTAAAAATCTGAACACAATCCAGACAAGAAAGAACACAGTCCATAATATGGAGGAATAAAGATAAGAATGATATTAGATTTCTCACCAGAAGCACCACAAATCTATAGGTCTTGCAAGGTATTAGGGAAAAATAATGTTATTAAAATCTATTTTCATTAAGTGAAATCAAAGTCAGAAAGAACTACAAAGAACATGAAAATTGGGAAAGATGGGTTTATTGTTTGCTTGTTCTGAGATCAAATGTATATGACCAAACTGAAAGAAATCTGTAGTGTCTGTGGTCTGCTCATTGAATTCCAATCATATTTCAATAAAGCCATTAGTTAATTTTTTGCTTTAGAAATTTTTTTATATATTTTTTGGTAAGATTATATCATCACGCTGTTCTGTTGTTCCACAACTATGATTCATTTTGCCATTAAATGATCTACTGTCAACAAAACACCACATTTTAGACTTACATGGTCATGTCTCATTCTAATCTCTATTGGAATTTAATCTTGAATTCTACTGATATGTGGTAACACATACAAAGATCTGGTACTTAATGACTTTGACTCTATTTTCTGTGCACCTTGTTTATTTCTGAACTAGTCTAATTGTATCAGATTGCAGTTTTGCCATTTTCTGTCTTGAATCTTGGATTTTTGTGTTCATGCCTTTAGTTGCAAAAGTGCTCTAGCTAACTGTATTAAATCTAAATAAAACAAAAAGAGAAATCACCCTTTCTGTTGGAATTTTGACTGGACTCCACCCCCACAGTTACCTGGCAAGAGCCAGGTAGGCCTGGCCCACTATAAAAGGGGGTGCTTGCCCCCTCCTCTCTCTCTCTTGCCTTACTCTCTTGCCTCTTACTCTCTTGCCTCTTATCCCCTTGTTCCCCCTCTTTTCCAATTCCCTCCCCCTACCCAGTCATGGCCAGCCTTTACTTCTCTACTCTCTCCTTCTCTCTGCCTTTCTATGCCTCTGCTACTCTCTTAACTCCCTTCCTCATGACCTGAATAAACTCTATTTCATACTATACTGTCATGTGGCTGGTCCCTCAGGGGGAAGGGATGTCTTGACATGGGCCCGCCAAGACATCTCCTTCCCCCAAATCCATACAGAACATATATTAATACCCTTTCTCTTTTTATGATCACAATACTTTCACCAAACAATAACATTCAGTTTCCAATAACATCTAGCTACTATAAAATAATGTCTATTCAAAGTATCATTTCTCTGGATGACCAGATTCAAAAATGGTTTCTTAGAGTCTTCTGTACTGTGATTGACTTGAACAAAGTTGAGGGAAAGAGTGTACACTGTTCACTTAGAAATAGAAGAATCCATAATGGTGAGAGCAGATTTTATCCTAGACCTCATATCCTTCCCAGATGGACAGACACAGTGATATTTCCCCATCCTGAATATGTTCCATGATTTTCCCTCTGTCAAAGTAGGTGCTTAGGAGTTAGCCCACTATAGCATGTGTCTCTCCTTAATGCCTTTAATTAGTACTTTAATTCATTCCAGGGAGATTTCCACATTGCTGACTATTAATTCAGCAAGTCAACTGCTGCCCATGTCAGATTTTATGGCTTACAATTAACAGAGATATTACACAACCTGAAAGAGGCTGCTGGATCCCAGATGTACTGGACAACCCAACTTGCATAAGGCTTCCAGCGGTTCACTCTTCCAGACTCAGTTAGCTAGCAATCAAGGTCAGAATTCTTAGACAATAAAAACTCTTCATTGAGGCAGTATTTGAAACCCCACTCCTTAACAATTAGCTTCTGACTTCTACCCTGTCATCGGTTTTCAACTGAGAGGTCTATGTTGGTTAGGATTGTGAGTGTCTTTTCAGTCCTCTACCTTCAAATTTCATCCTAGTTTTAGGAAAGCACACTTTAATATAAGGAATTTATGCTGACACAGCATGAAGACCACAAAGCATAAAGAGATCAGGTGCTCTAGCTCCCTGCATCATTACTCCAAATCTCCCTAACTCCAATTGAATTTCTCATTCTTTTCCATGTTAGATTGCTTGTAATTATTTTAAATGGAGAAATCAAGTCAGCCTGTAATGGGGAATTTAAAATTTCTAATCTTGCAATTTGATTAGATAATTTCGATTATCTACTTACTATCAGTCACTGGATTTTTGTTTGTATTATGAATTATATTACTTACTATATGTTTTTAGATAGTACAACATAGATTTAATTTTAGCCTTTACTCTTTATTGTATATGGAAGTTAAAAAAGATTATAACCATGTCTATCACATTATGTTTTTCTACCAATCTCATAAATTTCTATGATAGTTAACGTGTAGTCTAGTTAGGTAAATGTACATTTTAAAATCTTCTTTGCACCATATTTTTGTGGCAGTCATAGTTCTATCAATGACAATGAATGATAAATGGAAATAAACTACATTAAAAGAAGTATTAAGCAAGTTATTAGCATATATATATATATATATATATATATATATATATATATATATATATATATATATATANACATTCCACAAGCAGGGCAGACTTTAAGAATCCAAGCTCCAATGAGCTTTCCATTATTAGAAGACAAATTATGGGGAGGAAAATTTACAGTCTTAGGCTTACATGATCCCAATTTAATCATACCCAACAATAGTGCCATGTAGTATTTAGACACTAAAATCCTTCATAGAAAAATCAGCAGACTTCTTTTGTAATATTTGGCCAAGATTTTGGCTTCTTGTCTTAACCCAGTTTAGTAACACTAATCATATTTGTGAAATACAATTGGCAGCCTTGAAATCAAGAGCAGTTTTCAGAGAAAGTGCTGTCTGTTAACTAGAAAAGTGTAGAAAAATCTTTGGTAGATGAGACTTCATGCCTAGGATCAGAAGGAAACAAAAGCTTTGAAAGCAACAAAATCAATGTTTGACATTGCCTGATGCAAGCCAGCCATTCCCTTGTGTTTACCACACTGGTAATATCCTCACTCACCTCCCACATTTAATAGGAAAGCCATCAGATAAATTCAAGTCAACACTTGCTCAAAGCTTCTTCGTTTATCTCTTCCCATCTTTGCTTAGAGAAAAATCATGCTTAAAATATTAATAGGTTACTAGGCAGTGGTGGCATATGCTTTTAGTCCCAGCACTTGGGAGGGAGAGGCAAGTGGGTCTCTGTGAGTTAGAGAGAAGCTGGTCCACAATGTGTGCTCCAAGCCAGGGCTTTACAGAGAAATCCTGTCTTACCCCCACCCCCACCAATATATATTGATATCACAATCCAGTGTTAATACATTGTTAGTAGGATTCTATTCTAGGTACTCAACATTTGTTAAGTCATCCAATCCTTTGAAAAAAATCCTAGGGTATAGTTCTTTTTTTTTTTTTTTCATTTTAAAAATTAGAAAAATGAGGCAAACAGAATGGAAAATTTGCTATGGTCTCAAGTCATAAACACTAAATGTGGAGTTCAGTCTTAAACATAAAGATTTCTTTTATGTGATTTTTCATTGTCTGTATGCTGCCCTTCTTTCCAAACAACTCCTCAGAACTGTGAATATATTACAAAATATAACTGAAAAAGGAGCCTTGCGTATATTCCTAACAATGAAACCCTAATGCCTGTTTGGGGGTGGATCTGAAGGAAGGATTTTAATTCCTTTTAAAAAATGCCCATTAGCTCATTTGGTTTCAGGAGGACTTGCCTCTTATCTGGAAGCCATACTTCAGATACTGCTCAATTCGTTCTTTACTTTGTCAGGCTTTATCAACTTGGATGCAATTAATCTTTTGAAAGTGTACAATGTGCTACTTAAGACTTCTCTAAGTACTGGCAGAAACTTTTCCATAACCACTCAGTGACTTCAAGACTCAGGGACTTCTTGAGGTGACTAGCCCTCTCCTGATGTTTTTGGTTCACAGTCATTTAAGGATACCATGCCTGAGGCTGAGTTGGGGCCACCTCCTTACCTCCAATGCCCACCTCAGGCAGAGGCATGGAGCTCATATCTCTGTCTCAGGAGTTAGAAGCTGTTCCTCAGGGAGTTAGTTCTGTCTGTTCAATGAACATCAAAGGGATTCTCAGGCAGTCAGTCCTTCATTTAATTACAAGGCAAATTCTTTCAGTTCTTCTCAAGCCACCCAAAGGGGTCTCTGGAAAAGTCAGAAAGTGATTTACTGCTGAATTAAGCAAGGCTGTAAATTCAAAGAGCAGACTTTACCATAAAGGTTTATAGGCTTGCAAATCAATGTAAACAATTTACTTCAAAGGCCTCTGCCTGGGTGAAATTTAAGGTTGAAATAGGTTTCAATACTGTCTTGTAAGCTTAAGTAAAAAGTCCAGTAGATAGATAATCCACCCATTCATATATTTCTGATATTTTTTTTTAACTATTTGATCTCTTTTGAGATACACCAAAACAAGTACTTTAGTGTCTAAGGAGAAGACCAACAAAAATTCCTAGGACTTGAAAGGAGGAAGAGGGGCATTGATATGTTTATAAATAATCAAATTAGATACATTACATGTTTTACAGATGTATTTGGCATTCTTTTCTCTTAATTCAAAATAGATTTCCATCTAACATATTATGACCACCAGATCCCCCCTTCCAATTCTTCCAAAGTCCTCCTGACATCCTACCCCCAAAACTCATTAGAAAATAGATAGATATCTAAAACATCAAAAATAAATAAGATGTAAAACAAATCCAAAAAAGACAAAATAAACAAGTGAAAAAATAGCCAAACAACAACAAAAAGTCCAAGAAACATAGTATAAATGCAGAAACATACACATTTATACATGTAGAAATCCCACAGAAACACAAAATCAAAAATCATAAAATATAAGCAAAAGACCTGTAGGGTCTAGAAAACTACCTAGACAAAGCATTTTGAGACAAAAGAAACCCTCCAACAATACCTTTGAATTCATTGAGTGTTTACCACCTACTGCTGGGACTGAGGTTTGAATACCATGGAATTCCCTGGGGGTCTTCTTTGTAAGCAGTAATCAATTAGAATAGCTTCTAGGGTAGAGATGGGAGCGTGTGTCCACTTCTCCTTTTAGTACTTGTACCCTGCCTGTCTTAGACCTGTGCAGGCCTTGTATATGCTTCTGTGAGTTCATATGTGCATCAGCATTTTTGTGTCTAGGAGGACTTGTTTCTAGGTATCTTCCATCCCCACTGGCTCTTAGAATCTTTCTGCTTTCTCTTCCATAAGGGTCCCAAATCCCTGAAGTGAGGGCTTTGATGGGGACTTTGCACTTTGGTCTGAGTATTCCAAAGTCTCTCATTCTCTGCACATTGTCAGTTGGAGACTCGGTTTTTGTTCCCATCTACTATGGGAGGAAGCTTCTCAAATGATAGTGAGTGAGCAAGACACTTATCTATGAGTATAGCAAAACATCCCTATCTATCATTTTAATGACTATGTTTCTTTAACAAAACTGTAGTGTTTACCATCCCCTAAGTTTCTTCACCATTAGAGCAGTGTCAGGGATGGGTCCTTAAATCCAATCAAACATTGGTTGGTTACTCCAACAAGGTTTGTGTCACTTTTTCACAAAAAGTCCCTTACAGGTAAGTCACAATTGTACATTGAAGGTACCTGGGTTGGTGAACGTTTTCTCTTTTTGATAGCATGCAGAGAACCTTCAAGAGCTATGAAGAGTAGTCAGAGGGGTGAAGACTCCAGGCAGGCACCAGATTCATATGTTCATGTTTGATGAGCTACATAGGTAGTCTTCAGCAATAGGGTTTTATCGTTAGTTTGTAGAGAGCAACCAATAACTTTGGCAATAGCCTAAGTTGTTTGGGGATGTCTATGGGATATTTGGAACAATAACTCAATTAGATGCAACCAATCCCTAGACCTGGAGGTTTCTTTTTTTTAATTTTTTATTAGATATTTTCTTAATTTACATTTCAAATGCTATCCCAAAAGTCCCCTATACCCTCCCCCCACCCTGCTCCACTACTCACTTACTCCTACTTCTTGGCTCTGGCATTCCCCTATACTGGGGCATATAAACTTTGCTGGACTAAGGTGCCTCTCTTCCCACTGATGGCCATCTAGGCCATCTTCTGCTACATATGCAGCTAGAGACACACGTTCTGGGGGTTCTGGTTAGTTCATATTGTTCGTTTTATAGGGTTGCAGACCCTACGGCTCTGGGGTACTTTTTCTAGCTCCTACATTGGGGAGCCTGTGTTCCATCCTATAGATGACTGTGAGCAGCATCCACTTCTGTATTTGCCAGGCACTGACAAAGCCTCAGAGGAGACAGCTATATCAGGGTCCTTTCAGCAAAATTTTGCTGGTATATGCAAGATTTGTGTTTGGTGGCTGATTATGGGATAGACCCCAGGGTGTGGCAGTCTCTGGATAGTTCAGCCTTTCGTCTTATCTCCAAACTATGTCTCTGCAACTCCTTCCATGGATATTTTATTCTCTATTCTAGAGAGGAATGAAGAATCCATGCATTGGTGTTCCTTCTTGATTTTCATGTGTTTTGGAAGTTGTATCTTGGAATTCAAGGTTTCTAGGCTAATATCCACTTATCAGTGAGTACATATCAAGTGACTTCTTTTGTGACTGGGTTACCTCACTCAGGATGATATCCTTCAGATACATCCATTTGCCCAAGGATTTCATAAATTCATTGTTTTTAATAGCTGAATAGTACTCCATTGTGTAAATGCACCACATTTTCTGTATCCATTCCTCTGTTGAGGGACATCTGGGTTCTTTCCAGCTTCTGGTTATTATAAATAGGGCTGCTATGAACATAGTGGAGCATGTGTCCTTATTACCAGTTGGAACATCTTCTGGGTATTTGCCCAGGAGAGGTATTGCTGAATCTACCGGTAGTACTATGTCTAGTTTTCTGAGGAATCACCAGACTGATTTCCAGAGTGGTTGTACAAGCTTGCAATCCCACCAACAATGAGGAGTGTTCCTCATTCTCCGCATCCTCACCAGCATCTGCTGTCACCTGAATTTTTGATCCTAGCCATTCTGACTTGTGTGAGATGGAATCTCAGGGTTATTTTAATTTGCACTTCCCTGATGATTAAGGATGTGGAACATTTTATCAAGTGTTTCTTAGCCCTTCAGTATTCCTCAGTTGAGAATTCTTGTTTAGCTCTGTACCCGATTTTTAATGGGGTTATTTGAGTCTCTGGAGTCCAGCTTCTTGAGCTCTTTTTATATATTGGATATTAGACCCCTATCAGATTTAAGATTGTTAAACATTCTTTCCCAACCCATTGGTGGACGTTTTGTCTCATTGACAGTGTCTTTTGCCCTAGAGATGCTTTGCAATTTTATGAGGTCTCATTTGTTGATTCTTGATCGTACAGCACAGGCCATTGCTGTTCTGTTTAGGAATTTTTCCCCTGTGCCCATATCTTCGAGGCTTTTCCCCACTTTCTCCTCTATAAATTTCAGTGTCTCTGGTTTTATGTGAAGTTCTTTGATCCACTTAGACTTGAGCTTTATACAAGGAGATTAAGAATGGATCAATTCACATTCTTCAACATGATAACCACCAGTTGTGCCAGCACCATTTGTTGAAAATGCTGTCTTTTTTTCCACTAGATGGTTTTAGCTCCCTTGTCAAAGATCAGGTGATCTTAGGTGTGTGGGTTAATTTCTAGGTCTTCAATTCTATTTCATTGATCTACCTGTCTGTCAAGGTACCAGTACCATGCAGTTTTTAATCACAATTGCTCTGTAGTACAGCTTGAGGTGAGGCATGGTGATTCCACCAGAGGTTTTTTATTGTTGAGAGTAGTTTTTGCTATCCTAGGTTTTTTGTTATTCCAGATGAATTTTCAAATTGCCCTTTTTAACTCAGCAAAGAATCGAGTTGGAATTTTGATGGGGATTGCATTGAATCTGTAGATTGCTTTAGACAATATAGCCATTTTTACTATATTAATCCTGCCAATCCATGAGCATTGGAGATTTTTCCATCTTCTGAGATCTTCTTCAATTTCTTACTTCACAGACTTGAAGTTCTTGTCATATAGATTTTTCACTTTCTTAGTTAGAGCCTCACCAAAATATTTTATATTATTTGTGAATATTGTCAAGGGTGTTTTTTCCCTTATTTCTTTCTCATCCTGTTTATCCTTTGTGTAGAGAAAGGCCACTGATTTGTTTGAGTTAATTTTATATCCAGCTACTGCACTGAAGCTGTGTATCAGGTTTAGGAGTTCTCTGGTGGAAATATATATATATATATATATATATATATATATATATATATATATTATCATATCATCTGCAAATAGTGATATTTTGACTTCTTCCTTTCCAATTTGTAACCCCTTGATCTCCTTTTGTTGTTCAATTGCTCTGACTAGGACTTCAAGTACCATATTGAATAGGTAGGGAGAAAGTGAGCAGCCTTGTCTAGTCCCTGATTTTAGTGGAATTGCTTTTAAATTCTCTCCATTTACTTTGATGTTGGCTACTGGTTTGCTTTATATTGCTTTTATTATGTTTACATAGGCCTTGAATTCCTGACCTTTCCATGACTTTTATCATGAAGGGGTTTTAGATTTTGTCAAATGCTTTCTCATCATCTAAAAAGATGATCAAGTGATTTTTGTCTTTGAGTTTGTTTATATAGTGTATTAAGTTGATGGATTTCCATATATTAAACCATCCCTACATCCCTGGGATGAAGCCTACTTGGTCATGATGGTTGATCGTTTTTTTGTGTTCTTGTATTTGGTTTGAGAGGATTTTTATTGAGTATTTTTGCATTGATATTCATAATGGAAATTGGTCTGAAGTACTCTTTCTTTGTTGGATTTTTATGTGGTTTAGGTATCAGAATAATTGTGGCTTCATAGAATGAATTGGGTAGAGTACCTTCTGTTTCTATTTTGTGGGATAGTTTGAGGAGAGTTCAAATTAGGTCTTCTTTGAAGGTCTGATAGAACTCTGCACTAAACACATCTGGACCTGGGCTTATTTTGTTTGGGAGACTATTGATGACTGCTTCTATTCTTTAGGGGAAATGGAACTGTTAAGATCCTTAATCTGATCCTGACTTAACTTTGGTACCTGGTATCTGTCTAGGAAGTTGTCCATTTCATCCAGGTCTTCCAGTTTTTCTGAGTATAGCCTTTTGTAGTAGGATCTGATGATGTTTTGAATTTCCTCAGGATCTGTTGTTATGTCTCCTTTTTCATTTCTGAGTTTGTTAATTAGGATACTGTCCCTGTGCTCTCTAGTTAATCTGGCTAAGTGTAGTTCTATCTTGTTGATTTTCTCAAAGAACCAGCTCCTGGTTTGGTTGATACTTTGAATAGGTTTTTGTTTGTCTGTTTGTTTGTTTGTTTGTTTGTTTGTTTCTACTTGGTTGATTTCAGCCCTAAGTTTGATTATTTCCTGCGGTCTACTCCTCTTGGGTCAATTTACTTCCTTTCATTCTAGACCTTCTAGTTGTACTGTCAGACTGCTAGTGTATGGTCTCTGTAGTATCTTTTTGGAGGCACTCAGGGATATGAGTTTTCCTCTTAGGACTGCTTTCATTGTGTCCCATAAGTTTGGGTATGTTGTCGCTTCATTTTCATTAAACTCTAAAAAGTCTTTAATTTCTTTCTTTATTTCTTCCTTGACCAAGGTATCATTGAGTAGAGTGTTGTTCACTTTCCATGTGAATGTTGACTTTCTATTATTTATGCTGTTATTGAAGATCAACTTTAGTTCATGGTGATCTGATAGAATGCATGGGATAATTTCAATATTTTTGTATCTGTTGAGGCCTATTTTGTGACCAATTATATGGTCAATTTTGGAGGAGGTATCATGAGGTGCTGAGAAGAAGGTATATCCTTTTGTTTTAGGATAAAATGTTGTGTAGATATCTGTTAAATCCATTTGTTTCATAATTTCTGTTAGTGTCCATGTGTCTCTGTTTAGTTTCTGTTTCCAGGAACTGTCCCTTGGTGCGAGTGGGGTGTTGAAGTCTCCCACTATTATTGTGTGAGGTGCAATGTGTGCTTTGAGCTTTACTAAAGTTTCTTTAGTGAATGTGGCTGCCCTTGCATTTGGAGCATAGATATTTAGAATTGAGAGTTCCTCTTGGTAGATTTTACCTTTCTTTTTTGATAACTTTGGGTTAGAAGTCAATTTTATTCAATATTAGAATGGCTACTCTAGCTTGTTTCTTTGGACCATTTGCTTGGAAAATTGTTTTCCATCCTTCTACTCTGAGGTAGTGTCTGTCTTTATTCCTGAGGTGGGTTTCCTGTAAGTAGCAAAACGTTGGGTCATGTTTGTGTAGCCGGTCTATTAGTCTCTGTCTTTTTATTGGGGAATTGAGTCCATTGATGTTAAGAGAAATTAAAGAAAAGTAGTTGTTGCTTCCTGTTATTTTTGTTGTTAAAGTTGGGATTCTGTTCTTGAGGCTGTCTTCTTTTAGGATTGTTGAAGAATTACTTTTTAGTTTTTTCTAGGGTGTATTTTCCGTCCTTGTTTTGGTGGTTTCCCTTTATTATCCTTTGAAGGGCTGGATTTGTGGAAAGATATTGTATGAATTTGGTTTTATCATGGAATACTTTGATTTCTCCATCTATCTTAATTGAGAGTTCTGTTGGATATAGTAATCTGGGTTGGCATTTTTGTTCTCTTAGGGTCTGTATAACATCTTTCCAGGATCTTCTGGCTTTCATAGCCTCTGGTGAGAAGTCTGGAGTAATTCTAATAGGCCTGCCTTTATGTTACTTGACCTTTTTCCCTTACTGCTTTTAATATTCTGTCTTTATTTAGTGCATTTGTTGTTCTGATTATTATGTGTTGGGAGGAATTTCTTTTCTGGTTCAGCCTATTTGGAATTCTATAGGCTTCTTGTATGTTCATGGGCATCTCTTTCTTTAGATATGAGATGTTTTCTTCTATAATTTTGTTCATGATATTTGCTGGCCATTTAAGTTGAAAATCTTCATTCTCATCTACTCCTGTTATCCATAGTTTTGGTATTCTCATTGTGTCCTGGGTTTTCTGGGTGTTTTGAGTTAGGATCTTTTTGCATTTTGCATTTTCTTTGATTGTTGTGTCCATGTTTCCTATGGAATCTTCTGTACCTGAGATTCTCTCTTCCATCTCTTGTATTCTGTTGCTGATGTTCACATCTATGCTTCCTGATTTCTTTCCTAGGGTTTCTATCTCCAGAGTTGTCTCCCTTTGGGTTTTCTTCATTGTTTCTACTTCCATTTTTAGATCTTGGATGGTTTTGTTCAATTCCATAGCCTGTTTGGTTGTGTTTTCCTGTAATTCTTTAAGTGATTTTTTTTGTGTTTCTTCTACCTGTTTAGCAGTGTTTGCCTATAGTTCTTTAAGAACTTCTACCTGTCTAGCAGTGTTCTCCTGTGATTCCTTGAGGGATTTTTGTGTTTCCTCTTTAAGGGCTTTTCCTTGTTTAACAGTATTCTCTTGTAATTCCTTGAGGGATTTTTGTGCTTCCTCTTAAGGGCTTCTACCTGTTCAACAGTGTTCTCCTGTATTTCTTTAGGTGAGTTCTTAATGCCCTTCTTGAATTTTTCTACCACCATCATGAGATATGATTTTAAATGTGCTTCTTACTTTTTGGATGTGTTGGGGTATCCAGGACTTAGTGGTGGGCGTACTGGGTTCTGATGATGCCCAGTGTTCTTGATTTCTGTTAGTAAGATTCTTATGTTTGCCTTTTGCCATCTGGAAATCTTTGGTGTTAATATTTAAGCTGTCTCTGGTTGGAGCTTGATCCTCCTGTGATTATATTAGCCTCTGTCAGCACTCTTGCAAGTCCAATTCTCACCTGATTTCCAGTGGGCAGGGCACTCTCTGCAGGCAAGCTCTTCTCTTTCAGGGCAGGTGTCCAGGAATCTGGAGCTCTGATCCACCTCCTGAGTTTTGGGGTTAGAACCCTTCCTGTAGGCTGACTCTCCTCTGGCAAGGAATGTGTCCAGGGGACTGGGTCTCAGCTCCGCCTCCTGGCTGAGGAGGAAGGCCCCATGGGACCCTGGCCAAGATGCTCTATTGCTTCTATCACCCACGTGCTCACAGGTGATCAGTAGGTCCTGGGTGTTCTAGGGGTCCTGTAGCAAGGAGAGTCCTCTGGTGCCCTAGACACTCTCAGCTGGATTCACGCAGAAGATGGCAGGACTGGCCCCAACCTGAATGGATACTAGCCTCTGGTCGGGCGGGGTTCCTTTGTCCCTGTTCCTGCAGGCACAAGACCCTCTGAGATTCTTGAAGCTGATGCTGTGTTCCACTCACCCATGATACGGGGTGATCCTGAGGTCCTGCAGCATGGAGAGCACTCTGGAGCCCTTAGCAGCCTCCTCTAAGGGCTCAGAAGGAAGATGGCAGGGGTGGCCCCAACTGGAATGGATCCGAATATCTTCTACAGACCTGGAGGTTTCATTTGGTAGTGAGATATATCTAGTTGGGGCTCTTTCTCCTGTATTATTTGGTGATTTTTATATAGATTTCTTTCATATATATGTATATTTTAAGAAGTTGGTACTATAGTAGTTGTTCTTATGACCCCTCAAATGGACCTTAGTTTTAAGTGTTTCTTCCCGCATTCTCTATCTTACTGCCTCTTCCTTTCCCCACTCTGTTTAATTCCTCATTCCAGTCTCCTCCCAATCCCTGTCTTTTCATAAATATATATTCTATCTTCTATTCTTTATTTTATTTTCTATCTTCTATTCTTATGGAGAGCCTTCCCTTCTTTCTATTTTCCTATTCTATACCTAAGTTCTGCGGATGTATGGATTTTTAGCTTGTTTATCAAAGACTTAACAGTTAACATTCACATGTAGGAGAATACGTACCATGTTTGTCTTTTTGGTTCTCAGTAAAAGTATGTTTTTGTTTTTGTTGTTGTTGTTGTTGGTTTGTTTTTGTTTTTCAGCTCCATCCATTTAGAAGCAAATTTCATGTTTTTTAACAGTTGAGTAATAATCTATTGTATAAATGCATTGCATTTACTTCATCCTTTTTTGGGTGTTGTTGTTGATGGACATACAGAGTCTTTCCAATTTCTGGCTATTGTAAACAGAGTAGCAATGAACATAGTTGAGCAAGTGTCTGTGTAGTAGGATGGAGCATACTCTGGGTATACATTCAAGAGTGATATAGCTGAGTCTGGAAGTAGCTTGATTCCCAGCTTTCTGTGGAACCACTACACTGATTTCCATAGTGGATATATACCAGTGTATGTGCGTTCCCTTTAGTCCATATCCTTGCCAGCATGAACTGTCATTTTTTTTATTGAACTTGGCCATTCTAACTAATAAAAGATGAAATCTTAAGTTTGATTTTCATTTCCCTAAAGACTCAGGATGTTGAACTTTTTTTATCAAGGTTTTTCTCAGCCATCTATGTTTCCTCTTCTGAGAACATCTTGTTTACATCCATACCCCATTTTTTAATTAGATTGTTTTCTTGATATACAGTTTTGGGGGTTGTTTGTTTTAAATATTAGGTTCCTAACCGATGTGCAGTAAATAAGACTAGTTTCCTATTCTGTAGGAAGCCTGCTGCTTTGTTTGAATGATGTTGCCCTTAGCCATACAGAAGCTTTCTAGTTTCATAGGGTCTCATTTATTTATTGATGAGCTTAATCCTGTTCTGTCAGTGTTCTATTCAAAGGGTCTTTTCCTGTACCAATGGATTCAAGATTATTCTCTGATTTCTCCTCTTTCTGAATCAGGATATCTGGTGTTAAGTCCTTGGTCCCTTTGGAGTTGAGTTTTATTACTTTATTAGATATTTTCTTTATTTACATTTCAAATGCTATCCCCAAAGTTCCCTATACCCTCCCCCCCACCATGCTCCCTTATCCAGCTACTCCCACTTCTTGGCCCTGGCATTGCCCTATACTGGGGCATATAAAGTTTGTAAGACCAAGGGGCCTCTCCTCCCATTGATGGCCAACTAGGCTATCTTCTGCTACATATGCATCAAGAAACACGAGCTCTGGGGGTGCTGATTAGTTTATATTGTTGTTTCACCTAAAGGGTTGTAGACCCCTTCAGCTCCTTGGGTACTTTCTCTAGCTCCTCCATTGGGGGCCCTGTGTTCTATCCTATAGATGACTGTGAGCATCCCCTTCTGTATTTGCCAGGCACTAGCATAATGTCACTCAAGATCGTTATATCAGGGTCCTTTCAGCAAAATCTTGTTGGCACATGCAATAGTGTCTGGGTTTGGTGGCTGATTATGGGATGGATTCCCAGGTAGGGTAGTCTCTGGATGGTCCATCCTTTCATCTTAGCTCCAATCTTTGTCTCTGTAACTCCTTTCATGGGTGATATGGATTCTTTCACATTTTTCTACATACAACCATCCAATTTGAACAGAATTATTTGGTGAAGAAGCAAACTTTGCACTCTTAAATCACCAAGGGACATTTTATTTTTATCATTTGTGTTCATGATTCATTGTGAAGCAGTTTTAGAGTAAAATGCCTCTTTAAAAATTGATGATCTTGCTCCTTGGGTGAGAAGGATGCACTGAGTTAAATGATTATTGAATCAGAAAGGTTTAGAGACAGAACTAAACAGTAAGATTGTTAGAAAGTATTGCCATTTTCTTTTCTATAGTTAGGGATTTTATTTCTCTGGGTAATGAGTCAATAACATGGCATCTAACAGAACTACTGTTCTTACCAACTTTTTTTTTTTTTTTCTGATATTCTACAGGCCATGGGAATTTTTCTTCTTCAGCAAAACTGGTCCTAAGGAACCGGTTCTGAAAATAGAAAATCAGGATTCCATTAAATGGTATTGTATAGTCCTGGATTAAAAACATTTTTCTTTAACATTTGACAAATAATCCACCTTTTTTTCTATGATATAGATGACCCCTATGATATGATGCCTGTACATTCTTGACATTTCTAACACTGAACTATATTTCCAGTCTTGAAATGATGCCAAAATTAATTTTTCAACAGAGTTTAGTATTCATAGTACAGACCAAAATTTCATTTCACAACAGAATTATATAAATATGATATCTACATGTAGAAATAGCAAAATGGAAATAGCTAACTTGTGGATTAACTTTTGATCTACGCATTCATAGTTCTGCAGGAGTTTTGTTTTGCTACCAACACATTGCAATAATATTTGCCATTTTGAGGGCACATTAAGACAATAATAAAAGCAAAGATCTTTTAAATGATAATTAGCAAAAATGTTATAAAGCACAAGGAAACACATTAGAATGACATTGAATACATAGTTTTCCCCATATACTTCAGTCAAAAAATCTACAAGTGTATATTTACTGTTGGTTGGCAAATACATTCTAACATTCTGATATTTCATCATGGAATATATATAGCCTTGTCAAATTTATTATTCTATATTCAAAAAGCCATGGTCTAAATCTAGTTTGCCACCAACAGGCTGTCTCTCTAAAACATCATATCTGGCTGACAGACTGTGGAAAAAACTTTTGTTCTAAATTTTGTTTTAGCATTGTGAGCATAATGCCCATGAAGCTATTCAGTTGTAAATATTCATCAGTTGTATATTATATTCATTCTTGTTGCGAAGCTTCATTCTTAAACTTTCTATAAAGATGTTGACTATGTACCTCAAGAATGTGAGAACTGAGCTTCTATAAATGGTCAGTGTGACTTGATGATTAAATAAGTGTGAAAAAATAGTCTTGGAGTTCAATTGCTACACCACTGACCTATTTTCATTTTATTGTCTTGTGTTAGTGAGTGAGTTAGTGAGTGAGTGAGCAAGTGAGGGAGGGAGGGAGTGAGCAAGTGACTGGAAGTGATTGAGTATGAGCAAGTGAGAGAGGATATGTGTGCATATGTACACAGAAGCCAGGGGTAGATGTCAGGCATCTTCCTTAACTTCTCTCTAACTTAATATTTGAAACAGGGTTTTTTGTTTTTTGTTTTTTGTTTTTTTGTTTTTTGTTTTTTGTTTTTTGTTTTTTGTTTTTTGTTTTGTTTTTTGTTTTGTTTTGTTTTACTGAAGACTATTAGAAGGACATAGGTAGACAAGAGAGGTAAGTTCAGGATCTCTGAGATGATAGATTCTTGTTCCTGGAAGACATTTTGAGGAGAAATGGTGGGAAGGCATAAGGGTGAGTTTCTCAACAGAAACAACAAAAGGGAAGCAAAGGACCCTAGGGCCCCACTAACACTTAACGCTGAATCCCTTTTGTGGACTCACAGCCTCAGGGGCCTCATATCCCAAAGGGCTAGAGTTATTAATTTTGCATTTCTATGTCTTAGTCTTTCTAAATATTCCATTCTTTCTCCCAGGGAACAAGCTCTCTGCTCCCCTAGATTCCTACCATAACCCCTGTATTTTGGGGTGGGGGTTCCCACCCAAGATTTAAGAAGATCTTTATTCAAGGTCATACTCCAGACTGCAAATCCTGGCAAAGGACTCAGAAGCAGCCTTGATCACCAATAATTCTCAGGGCTACTTCCAAATGAGAGACATAACCACCGCCATGGCTAGCATGGTGAGAACTCTTGGGTTAACTCCCACCTTCACCAGGAATAAGATTAGTAGGTGATCTGGGCTCTGGTATAACTTGGTTCTTGAACCTCAGATGGCTGAATGCAAAGTTCTCTATAGAGAGCAAAAATGGTAGCTTATGTAGCCGCTATAAGGCAAAATAGAATCTCCCCCTGCCCCACTTCCTGATCATGTTCCAGAGGAGAAAATGTGAGAGAGGCAATATTACTCATTCTATACACTGAGGAGAGGTCCATAGGCATACCACTCTTTTGTTCAATCCTTTTTCATACCATGACCAGCTCTTGGGCCCTTGAACTGTGAATGGCTACATGGTGTGTGCTGCTGTGCAAAGGAGAGACTTGCTTGCTTGATATTTTCTAATGTTGCTTGAGCTATGTGAGCATGATCGAAAAACCTGAAGTAGTCTTGAAGATTTGCCAAGCTAATTGCAAATCTGTGATAGAAGATGCCTGAAAATCAAATGGAGGCAGCCACAAGTGAGCAACGAGGGGGAGCTCTGTTTTGTGAAGGAAAGATTTGTTAAATACAAGCACGAGCGTATACACACACACACACACACACACACACACACACACACACAGACAGACACTCAAACACAGATAGACATAGACACACAGAGAGACAGAGACAGAGACAGAGACAGACAGAGACACAGACACAGACACAGACACAGACAGACACAGACACAGATACAGACACAGACACAGACACAGACACAGACACAGACACAGACACAGACACAGACACAGACAGGGTCAGGGACAGACACAGGGACAGAGACAGATAGACACTGACAGAGACAGAGAGACCACACCCAAGGTACTTTACCTGTTTTTCTTCAACTCATCTAATTCTGGGTTGGCAGAAAAAAGTTCCTTCCTCCATAAACATGGCCCTTCCACAAGCCCAGGCTCCCCTCTGTCCCCTTGTGTGTGCAAAGCTTTCTGCTAGCTTTGCAAGAGATGCTGAGTTGTGGAGGTACCCAGGCTGAGGAGGGAGTATGGACGATGGTGGTAGCTGCACTGATTGTGGGATTACAGGTAGGTCTCAGCAGTGAAAGCCTTGCTTAATTTTCCAGGTCAGTTTGTGTCTCTTCCTCAGCAATGCAAACATGTATCTGTAGAGAAAGCATCTTTGGTGGTTTTAAGAGTGACTTAGGCATTTTGCCCACCATGTGCAATTTGCATAGGCCTGGATCCCAGTAGGTGCTAGACAAGCTCCTGGAGGTAATAGCTAGAGGCAAAGAAGGATCAGTTTGTTTGGTTGGGGGCTCCAGATGAGACCTCCCCTGGTCTTATTGCCTGATATTTCTGCCTGGCATCTATCTCCAAGACTCTTTTTCTCTAATTGAGATACAATATTTTCTCCTTCCTTGTGACCTGCTTTTCTTTCTACCCCATTGAATCCTGGGCACCCCTACTTTCTTTTCTTGTTTAATTTCCCAGTTGCTTGATGCAAAGGCTAAGAAAAATGAGCACTTTATATTCCCTAGGTTACAGGAACATGTGGAAAATTATTCACTCAGCATGTTTTTTATGCTTGCTTAATGGCTTATAAAGTTAAGAAAAATTATCAAAGGAAACATTTACTCTCGAGGTTATTTTAATCAGGTAAAGTATGACTACAGTGTTCTGAGAACCTGGAATGATTCTCCTTCTAGGTTCTTGATTTCCGTGGTTAAGTATCTAGGGCATGAAGTATCTAGTTTCAATGCCTACCCTGTTGGTACTCTTCTACTCCAGACCCCAATCCCTTAGCCTGCTTCTAGCCTGGTTGCCACTGCTAGAATACCACCAGAACTCAGAAGATATTGTTATTCTAGTGGCAAAGAGCATCTTTGTAGATGTCTACTAGTTGCTCTGTAGATTTCTTCTAGCCTCGAGATATTTGTAATCATGACTGCTTTTTCTCCAAGTTAGATAACCCCCACCAGGAACAGCCTTGTGTCTCTTCCTGCTGAGAATCCACTCATACTCATATGAATTATTTCTGTGTTACAGGTGCTACTTATTGCAGCTTTAAACATTGGTTTCATTGTTGTGCTGTGAAATATGATAAGAAAGGTGAATATGAATGACCAGATATTGTATAAAATGAGCAGAGAAATAGACAAATAGCAGTGGCTGAATGCAGACCCAGCATGGATTGAAACCTTGCTGGCTGAGGCTGAAAGGACATTTGAGTTGCATGGAGCATGCTTCAGCTAGGTGACACTAGACTTAAGGCCTCTGTCATAAGCGTAAAGCTTGTATTACCAAAAATTATCTATGCAAATGACCTTCAACCTAGAGACAAATTTGTAAGGAAAGAACAAATGTGACTGTCGGCTCTGTATGATAACTGGCTAGCAATTCTGATTGTTTTTCTGAAATTTATACAAAGGACTAGTGGGTTTAAGAATGAGAAATAATGTGCCGGGCGTGGTGGTGCACGCCTTTAATCCCAGCACTCGGGACGCAGAGGCAGGCGGATTTCTGAGTTCGAGGCCAGCCTGGTCTACAAAGTGAGTTCCAGGACAGCCAGGGCTACACAGAGAAACCCTGTCTCGAAAAACAAAACAAAACAAAACAAAACAAAAATGAAAAATAATGTACTTAGAAATCTTGGCTCTCATGGTTTCCCTAGTAGGCTCTTGGCCACATGTTCATGTTGCATCTGTCCTTGCTACATCTGTCTGTTTCTAGTTCTGTGAGCTTGGATATGAGGTAAATGAGGCTGGAGCAGAATACTGACTATTAACATAACATGTACTTAGTGAATTTAGTAAAAGGAACATCTGGTCCCTTTCTGAGCTCATGGGATCTAAATGCTATATCTAGAAATTTATCTCTACCTCTTACCTACACTTATCACAAAAGAAAAGTGTGGTTATGGTAAATCACCCTGTATACTATAGAAAGGATACTTTGTGCTTTTATCAGGTTTATTTTGGAACTTATAAAGCCTCAGAGAGTAACAATATGTTCACAGCTAATATTAGTTTATTGTTCATATAATTTAGATTTAACTTTCTTTTATTAAAATGTTAATATGAAGCACTATCTTTCAAGTCATACAACTACCATGACACCATCAGATATACCAACTTGAAAGTATTACCAAAACTAGACTTATTGATTCTTAATTTTTAAATATTATTATGTCACATATGGTGACTGGATGTTTTTCCAGAATGAAAAAGAATGGAAAGCTTAAACAAGGAACAAAGATCTGATCAACTTACATAAGGTATGTAAAAGGTCACAGACATCAAAGTTCTGCTTGAGTTAATAAAATTAATTCGCCCACTCTCAATAACAATTGTAAGGACTGACTTAAAGACCAAAACCATTACATCTAATTATTATTTATTTGTCTAGCATTTGTCTAAACTTTTTCTTTTCTTTTTAAAAACATTTTATTGATTTTTTGTGAATTTCACATAATGCAACCCAGTCCCACTCAATTCTCTGTCCCCTTATATCTACACTTTGGCCTTGCCACCTCTCCCACCAGGATAAAAAACACAAACAACAACAACAACCAAACAGCAAATACAAACAAAGCATAGAAAACATCTCATCATGGAAGCTGTAATGTGTCACAGTGTGTCCCACACTATACCCCTTTATCCACACATTGTCACTTGCAAATGCTCATTGCAATGAATCATTTGTCTAGTTCAAGATCTCTGGCTTCTGTGACACCATCCTATTGGATTCTCATTGGGACTCCTCCCAGTTATCTTGCTGTTGCCCTGTGTCATTGAGATCCCGCAGCTTTGGAACAGCAGGACTGGGCCGTTCATGCATCCCAACCCTTCCCAGATGATCGACATTTGGAGGTGTGCCATCTCAGAACCCTGTATCTGGGCGTGGGTGGTAGCTGAGTCAGCCTGATACCCATACCACCAGTGTGAGCACTTCAGTACTGCTCTGAGTAGGCTACCCAATGCTGCCCTTGGGACCAGTTCACCCACACCCATGACTCCAACTCCAGCTCCACTGGGCTGCCCAGTCAAGGCATAGGACCCACTCTCCCAAGTGTTGCAGCCTGTGAGTGGCTGCTCCAGTTTTCACAGCCTCCAGACTGGCTTGCTAGTGCCTTTGGGCCAGCTCCACTGGGTTGCCAGGCCAAGTGCAGGGCCCCCTTTCCCAAGTGCTATAGCCAGTGAAGAGATAGGGTTAGCTTTCCCATTCTCATGCCCTGGGGGGTCAGATTTCCCAGTAGCAAAATGTTTGAGGTGGAAAAAAGAGAGTCCACCACCTCCTGTGCTCTCCCCCTTGGGCTGGCTCACAAATATGGAGAAACTAGTAAAAGAAAGGCAAGAGGAGCCGGGCGTGGTGATGCATGCCTTTAATCCCAGCAATCGGGAGGCAGAGGCAGAAGGATTTCTGAGTTCGAGGCCAGCCTGGTCTACAAAGTGAGTTCCAGGACAGCCGGGGCTATACAGAGAAACCCTGTCTTGAAAAACCAAAAATAAAAAAAGAAAGGCAAGAAGAGCCAGGTAGAAACTTCATGGGGCCTTGACAGTAAATTCCACTTCAGGAGACACTAGTAATTCCAGCATGCAGAGAATTCCTTCTCATTTCTTTAGTTAATGCTCAACTACTACTTCTATCACCCTTTATAAGAAAGCTTGCAAACTAGAAGACATTGAAAATTATTCCTATAGAAAGCATAGAACTGAAAAAAAAAATAGAACAAAAATACCGTACAGTTCATAGGATTTAATTCTAAAATTCTATGATTTGGGTTTGTGATATTTTTTATTTTAACATTCTTTTAGGTCTTATTTTAACAAGATAAATCTAAATTCTTTAGTGGTATAACAAGTTGAGAAGCCAAATAATTTACATCTATTTAAGAAGTTTACAAATAAAATTTACTTGTGAATAATCTTGAAGGGTATATGATACTCTGATACCCCATTATAAGTAGAAATACACTTTTTCTATTAAAATTAATTTTTTCTTCAGATAATATATTATATACTGTCAATTATTTCAAAATAAGTATAAAATAAAAAATGTTGGAGTTATTTGGCCTAAAATAAAGACCAGCTGCTAAAAAAATACCTTCTATTGAAATATACCAAAGGTTGCATTAGAGAATAAAAAAGTTTGAGTTCTGGTTAAAGGAGGTAACTATGTACCAAGTATTTAGTTCATGCTAATTTTAATGTTTAATTATAAGTATTGTAACATGCTTTAATGTACATTAATGTGTGAATTTTTTATTTTAAGAAGAAAATTATACAATTTTCACTTGAAAATATTGTTTGTCTACATTGTTTATATTCTATAAATATATTCTATAATCAATAAGAAGATAGTTATAGATAGATAGATAGATAGATAGATAGATAGATAGAAGATAGATAAAGGTGTAGGTAATGAAATTACTCTGTACTTTAGTAGAATATGTATAAGCCCACACACATATGAACAATTTCAGTTATTTTAGTATCCATTTCATTCTAAGAACATACTGATTCAGGAAATACATTATAATGTCACCTTGAAGACATGCTCTGTGCTTGGGGTTTATACACGTCATTGTATTTCTAAGAGTGTGGAGGTATTGTCTGTAACAATGAGTGCCTTCCTGTTAGGATTTCTCTCCTCCTGATATGGTAGATGATCATAGGGACCAACTGGTATTCTCAGTCTCATTTTTTTGTTTTATGATAGGCATGTAGGATAGTGAATAAAAGGTAGCATATGCTAAGTAGAAACTTCTCATAAAATGCATATTGTTAAAAATGTAAGTGAGTTTTCACCACAACTAGTTGTATTACTATAATAATTACAAGGAAGAATTTCTTTTTCAAGACAAAATTTCTTTGTGTAACAGCCCTCGAAGTTCTAAAAATCACTTTGTAGACCAGGATGGCCTTGAACTCAGAGAGATACACTTGTCTTTACCTCCCAAGTGCTGGGCTTAAAGGTATGTGCCACTACTCCCCAATTACCGAACATTATTCCTGAGATGATTTTTGTTTTGGTTTGGCTATAGAAATAGAATGGATTTCACAAATTCATTACAGCATTCAAACCCATTTTATGTAATTTTTTTTCTCAGAAAGGTGATGTATGAGTGTGTGTGTGTATGTGTGTGTGTGTGTTCAATTTCAAAACTAAAATCATATTTATCACTTCCTAGTAGCAATGATATTGCAGCCTCACATGCTCAGAATGTTATTGTAAAGTCAAATGTGAAGTGTAATTATCCCAGATATGAAAAAGATTTCTCTTTATATGAGGGCACATGAATGCACTTGACATTCATCACTACAGTAACTTTCCTTTAATATCTTCATTTCTATAAAGCTGAGTCCAAGTGTTTCCAGGATAAGTATTTTTATACATTCCTAATATAATTACATGACTTTTTACCCCTTTATGTAACAGCAATACAAACCATTTTAATGCCTTAATGAAATTTATTTTGACACTTTTGGGGTGAAATATCAAAATAAGAATATAGAACAGATGTTTATATGGTTTGATTTTTCAATTCTGATTTTGACATTGAACCAGGACCCCGTAAATCAAACTAGAGTTGTGTTTTGCTTATTTTTCTATTTTTAATTTTTTCTTTGTTTTCAGAGATTTTATACAGCATATGATGAAATATAATCATATGTGCCCTAATTTTTCTCTTCCAACTTCTCTACACCTTCCCAACAAGTCCCCTTCCCAAATTCATCTCTTTGTGTTTTTGATGAGTCATAGAGTCTAGTTAATACTGTCAATATGAGCATGGATGTGGACCATCTAGTGCATCCAGTTCTATAAATAGCTACATGTTCAAAAATATCCCCCTTCTCCCAGCAGTTATTGGCTACCAATAACTGCTCAAGTAAGGGGAAGAACTTTGATATCGTCTACCCATCTATTCCAGAATTTTTGTTGACTTGAGCATGTGCAAGTAACCACAGCTGCTTTTTTGTTATGGTGTTTCATTAAAGCAGTAGATATCATAATTAAGACACACACACACACACACACACACACACACACACACACACACTGTTCATCAGGTTATTCCTCTAGAGATCTTTGACTAATAAAGCAATTTGTGGCATAACCATTTCAGATTCTATCCTAGGCCCTATGACTTTAGTAGCTATGAGTTCTTCAGTAGGGTTATAGTACCAGGCATAACATTTCCTACTGCAGAGTAGGACTCAAATCCAATGAGAATGCAGTTAGCTACTCCATAAGAGTCATGCTACTCTTTCAGTATTGGCCATATCATGCCTGGCAGCTCTGCATAGTGCTAGGAATAGGGTCCAGCACTAGGTAAGACTATTGGTGTTATTTCTTTTCCTGAAGCCTAGAAAGTATCTCCTATAACTATTAAAGATAAACAGTGGGGAAAATATATTCTAGTTACTTTGAGCTTGGTTTTTCTATGTTCTGTAGTAAAATTATGTTATTGTCCCCAGTCAAGTCTCAACCAGGTAGTTATGATGTGCAACCAAGAGCAATGGCAATAACTTGTGCTGTTTTGGAGACCTTTGGGAAACCCTGGCCAACATGGCAATATGGAGGTTTCTTATTATAATAATACTTTAACAATATTTAAATTTAGTAAAGAATGTATTTTAGAAATGATATTGTCCATGAGTGTTCTATTCAAATTCATCACCCCCACACACACACACATACACATATAACTTATATTTGAAATCAACAAATGGGTTTCCATAAGGCTTTTTTATAGATCTCTAGTTAATCACCCAAACACTATTCCCTTTTCTTCTCAATTCTCCTCATCCTGGCTTGTAATACTTACTTTTATATTGCTGTGATAAGACACAACAACCAAGGAAGTTTATATAAGAAGTTTATTTGTATTCTTACAGTTTCAGAGGAATAACAGTCTATCGTTATTACCTTTACAGAAGCATGGCAGCAGGCAGACACGGCGACTGAAAATGCAAGCTGAGCACTTACACCTTTCATTACAAGCATGTTGTCTTTCTTTTTAATAGCTGAATAATATTCCATTGTGTAGATGTAACATATTTTCTTTATCCATTCTTCAGGTGAAGGACATCTAGGTTGTTTCCAGCTTCTGGTTATTATAAATAAAGCTGTTATGAACATAGTTGAGCAATTATCTTTGTGGAATGGTGGAGCATCTTTTGGGTATATGTCCAGGAGTGGTACAGCTGGGTCTTGAGGTAGAACTATTTCCAGTTTTTTTTTTTTTTATTTCCAATGTGGTTGTACAAGTTTGCACTCCCATCAGCAATGGATGAGTGTTCCCTTTGTTCCACATCCTTGTTAGCATGAACTATCATGAGATATCATGATATTTTGGTCATAGCCATTCTGATGGGTGTAACATAGATCCTCAGAGTTGTTTTGATTTGTATTTCTTGCTTGACTAAGGACTTTGAACATTTCTTTAAGTGTTTCTTGGCCATTGGAGATTTCTCTGTTGAGAATTCTGTTTAGTTCTGTACTTCATTTTTAAAATTGGGTTATTTGAGTTGGTGGATGAGAACTCCACAGGATGGCTAACAGTCAACCAACATTGATGCTTGGGGCTCTTAGAGTCTGAAATACTAACCAAAGGGCATACCTGGGCTGGACCTACACCTGCCCACATACATGTAGCAGATGTGCAGCTTTGCCTTCATTTGGGTCCCAAACAACTGGAGCTGGGGCTGTACTAAAAGCTGTTGTCTGTATGTAGGATATGTTCTTCTACCTAGGCTGCCTTGCCTGGCCTCAATGTGAGAGGAAGTGACTAGCCTTACAGAGACTTAAAGTGTCAGGATGAGAGGATATCAAGGGGGAACCTCACCTACTTAGAGGAGAAGAAAAAGGGGGGTGGGAGAAGGACTGTGGGAGGGAGTGACCAGAAGAGCAGCAAGGAGCAGGATGTAAAGTGAATAAGTAAAAAAGAATTAAATTTTTAAAAAAATATTACAAGCATGAAACAGAGAAAGCCAATTTGAAACAGTGCAAGTCTTGAAACTCTCAAGTTTTCAAACTCTCACCAGTGATATGCTTCCTCCCAAAAGACAGAATCTTCTAACTCCCCTAAAAAGCACCTCCAACTGGAGACAAAGTGTTCAATGCTCAAGACTGTGGAGGGAACCTCATTCAACCCTCTCTGTCTATTGTACCCTCAGTCTTTCTTCTTGTATTTCGCATGCATTAGACTATTCGTACAGTTATTTTTAAGTCAATTTGTGAAATAATGATCTTTCATATAACTTTTCAGACACCCATCATTTAAACATCTTTTCTACAGGATATATTCCCATCCAAGTGAAATATTATTTTTTCTTTTATTAAATGTAGATTTTTTTTCATATAATATAATCCAAATACAGTTTTTCTTCCTTTTACTCCTCCCAGTCCCTTCCTACCTTCTTCCCTTTTCAGATTCACTCTCTTTCTCTCTCTCATTAGAAAAGAACAGGATTCTAAGAGACAATAAGACAGTAAGATAAAACAAAAACCATTATATCAAAGTTGGGCAAAATGAGCCAAGGTTAAAATAACAGAACCCCAAGAGATGGCACAAGAAAACAAGATCCACTCGTCTACACCCACTCGAGAGTAATATAAATGTACTAAACTAAAAGGTACAGTATATATGCTGAGTACCTGGTGCAGACCCCTGTAGGCCTGTGACTGCTGCATCCATCTCTGTGAATTCATATGAGCTTTGCTCAGTTGTTCCTGAGGGCCTTGGGCTCCTTTCCCTCCTCTGGATCCTTCATTCCTGTCTGTTCTTCCCCAGAGTTCCCTGGTACAAACTTGTCTGGTAAATAATATCTGGTTTTGTCTCTGTTGAGTATTTTGTTCATTTTTCTCCTTTCTCCCCACCCCCTGGACTTTAGCAGAATGTGATAGCTGTGTGTTAATTGGTAGGAAAATTTCGCCAACTTGTGATCTTATGGGGTCAGAAAGGAAATGGAGACCATAGCAGCTTTTCTTCTATAGAGCTGGGAATGAAACTGCAGAGAAAAGGGATCTGGGGGAGAAGAAGAAGAGATGTGGATCTGCTGACAGCCTACTTCTTTCCATGACAGGAGCATTTCTTGATTTAGCGGGGGAATTTTAATTTTTTTTTAAATTGTGCATTCTCTCCTCACATATCACTTAATTTGTCTGATATAAGCCAGTGTTTTGTATTAATATATATTTAAGTTAATAGTCAGAAATATTGGAAACTATGAAGTAGTTTATTAGGATGTTATAATGACTGGTGTTTTTAATAGGTAGTTAGAAGCATAAGCCATCAGCAATCTCTTGACTTATTTCCAAGGAGTGGAGTTTTACTGGAAGCTGAGCTCTATAACTTGCAAGTACAGAATCATGTGATCAATATCCAACAAGAGCCAGGATCCCCAGAAGGCTGGGCAGCACTGCAGGCTGCTATTCTGCAGACAGCAGATGATTCCAGAAGAAACTAAGAAACTGAGAAGATGAGTCATGTTCTTGATAGTATGGTAGCACCTGTAAAACAAAACAGTAAAGGCAATGGTATTAATAACATTAACTCTCCTTTAGAGCTTTTGCTCTCAAGAGAAAAACAGATTAGGCAGATGCAGCTCCTCTCTTTAGAATATTTAATGAACCATTTCATATTACGAGCAAGCAATATACACTTCATTTTAATTTTTCCATGTGGTTTCATTAAAATGTAGGAGATTTTCAGGCACTTAAATTTGTTTCAATTAGCTATAATTATTATTTTCCTTTTGAGTCTCACCTTATATCAAATTAGTTAGTGGAAATGTGTTCAAACTGGCTTCTTTCCTCACCACACCAGTCATTCTTAGGGCATCTCTGCTCCCCATCAATATAATATCTCCAGAGCTTTGTACTTTTAACATTTACTTAGACAAAAACATGGATCAGATACTTTTCAAAAAGAGCTTTCAATATGGGGTGTAATATAGTTTAAAATATTTGCACCATCAGCGCCAATGGATAATACAACTCTTGTACATAGGCTCAGAAAACATTGGAAAACTGGGAGTGGAAAGATTTAAAGAAGGAGAGGACCAGGAACTCTGCTGTGATATGGCATCTCTGGGAATAGACACGAGCTTCAGCATCGTCCCATCAACAATATGAGTGAGAAAAGAAGATCTATCTGCACTAGGACAACACCCACCAGCATGTTAATAGGAAAGAAGAAAAATCTTACATGGCCCCAATATTAAACTAAGAGCTACAGGCAACTAAGGAATAATGAGAGCAGAAGAAATAATCTTCCTCTGGAACGAGATGCTTAGTCAGTTATCCAATACCAACTGGTCAGTCCTGGGATAATACACATACGTTTTTAACCCAGGTTTATTATGTGTATGCTTATCCAATTTTTGGGTTTCTGATTAGTGCTACAATAAACATTCGGCACATAGGAGAAAATTAATATATAAATCTAAGCAATAGATACTCTTTCTTCCTCCGAAGAGAAAAACATATAAAGAAATAACCAACAGGTATATGGAAAAATGTTCATCATCACTAAAAACAAGGGAAATGCAAATTAAAACTACACCGAGATAACTCCACCCCACTCCAGGAACAATGGCTATTATCGAGAATACGAACAATGACAATTACCAGAGAAGATGGGGAGGGAAGAGAATTCTGCACCACTTGCATTTTAATATGTTAGTATATAGTTGTTATACAAAACAGTATGGATGGGTGTTCCTAAGAAATTTTAAGCTAGAACTATATATGATCCAGTAATTCCACTCCTGAGTATGTATTTAAAGGAAATAAAGGGTGGGAGAGATACCTGCCTTCCGTGTTTATTGCCTTCTATGATTTGAGTAGGATTTGCTCTCTTCAAAACTCATACAGAAGCTTACTTCCTCACTGAGGTGGGGCCTAGGAGGGTGGACAACATGAGACTGAGCCCTTAGGAGTACATCAGTGCTGCCTCACAGAAGTGCTTTTACGTGGACTGGAATGATCACTCCAAGACTGAGTGCTACAAACAAATTCAGAGGTCTCAATTTTCCCTTGCCTTCCTCTCACTATGGACCCTTCTTTGCCTTGTGTTCTTGGACCATGCAGGGAGCAGCAGGAGGACTTTAGAAAAAGCCACTTATTCTTAGATTTCTAGTCTTCAGAAATGTGACTGTCACTATAATAAACCTCATTGATTTATTAATATCCAGTATCAGGTATTTTGGTCGTAGCAATGTAAGATGAACTAAGACATGGTCTTGTCAATAATCTATAGTTTAAAAATCTCCATGTTTGATTCCACAGAAATGAAAAAAAAAATTAAATCACAACTATTTATCCATAATTTCTTAGATAATTACAAATGGAATACCAAGAAGTAGAACAAGGACATCAGGAAACATTTCTGCTAACATTATCTGCTACCATGTATCATTAAAAATAATAAAGTGTGAATTTATTGGGTAAACTTACAAGAATCCATAAAAGAAAAAAAATGTACCAACACTGTCATGCTTACTAATAGTCAGAAAATGTTTTGTATAATTCCCAAAACAAGGTTATGAGAAAATGTTACCCTTTCTGTCCCCTTTTGGCCTGTGTTTGTTTTCAGTTCTTTTAGACAGAATTTTCTGTTTCCTCTATGCCTAATAATGTTTTTTGTTAGTCTCCTGTGTGACACTCATGAGTTTAGATGCCCGCTGAGACATCTGAATGGAAATTACAGTAACAGTCATTATGTAAAATTAGTAGTGGCATCTTGACATGTTCTATTTACTTTGTTTTTCTTTTCTCCTCCGTACCACACAGAACTATTGCCAAATATGGTATTGAAAACAAAGGCGGCTGTGACTGGGTTACTTGGGACACTGACAGCAAAGCCCTGGAAGGTCCCATGATGGCCAGCACCTACGAAGGCTAAAATCTAGTGAAGAAACTTGGAAAACTTACATAAGATTTCTCTTTTTATGAAGTATTTGAAATTGTACTTATTGATATTATTTATTTATGTCAATAAATAAATAACTGTCTAGATAAATTAATATCGATCTTTTAATTTCTTCTCAATAATAGACTAGAGATAACCTTTCCTACTTTTCTCAACTAATTGCCAAAGTTGTAAGATGATTATGAACCTCTCAGATAGATACTAACTGGGTAAAGCGCCTGAGGGAGGTTTAGACATTGTGCTATAGGACTTGTAATGTGTGCAGAAACTCTCACCTTGAGTTTCATCCATTATCAACTGTTTACAGAGAATTGATCACCAAACACAAAGCTTGGAGAAATGGAGGAAAACAGGTAAGAGAGGATGTGAGAACTGAAGTATGCAAAATGTGATTTATTGATTGCTTGGTGTTTTTTGAGGGCCCAGATTTCTGCCTTTTGTGTTTAAATAAACTTTAAAACTAAAATTAAACATATCTGCCAATTTGTCATGTTACTTCTTTTATGCTACATGGAAAAATAGATTCCAAGCACAAATTGGCAACAGCAAATTTAATTCCATGTGTCATATTTATTTTTACAATTGTTTGGAAGTTTGAAAATTCTAGCTATGTAGTAAAATTGAATATATTAAAAATATATTAAAGAGTATAATAATTAATAGACCATTTTTAAATTTTGTGTTAGAATTTTGTTTTAATACAATATATTTTGATCATATTCCATATTTCCCTTACCTCCTTCTTTACCTAACTTCATGTTCTTTCTTTGTTTTTAAAACAAAACAAAACAAAAACATTTCTTCAAGTGCTTCTTGGCCATTGGATATTGCTTTGCTGACAATTCTATGTTTAGATATATATACCATTTTTATTGTATTTTAATTGGTTTATTGATACCTAGTTTCACAAGTTCTTTATATATTTTGGAAGTTAGTCCTCTGTCAGATATACCATTGATGGAAATCCTTTCCCATTCTGTAGGCTGTTATTTTGTCTTATTGACAGTGTCTTTTTGCCTTGCAGAAGCTTTTCAGTTTCATAATTCTCATTTAAAAGTTTTGATTCTTAGTGCCTGAACTCTACTCACTTATAAGTGGATAATCACTGTAAAGTAAAGAATAATCATGCTATTATCCACATACTCACAGATGATAAGTAACAAGAAGAGTTCAAAGGGGGTTGCATAGATCTCCCTGGGAAGGGGAAATAGAAAAGATAAGGTGTTAAGGTTTTATCTTTTACTGTGCACTGTAATACTATGTGTGGACCCCCAAGATCTGGAGTCTGCACACAGACCCTTGTGACCCTATTTCCAAGTTATTTCTGATTGGTAAATAAAGATGCCAACAGCCAAAAGAGACATAGGTGGGATTTAAAATTCCAGGACTTAGGGTTAGAGGAGAAAGGAAAAGCCACCATGATATTAGGTGAGCCATAAAGACACGTCCCTGAGGGCTGGCCTATTGTAGTTAAGAGCAGCCAGAGGAAACATAGTAAGAAATTACTCAGAGTTATCTATAGGAAATTTGATTTCTAATATCATAAAGGTAGATATTTTCCCACCTTGTGTGCTGTTTAAACTTTACTGTAAATATAAAGGTTGTGTGTGTCTTTCATCCAGGAACTAAATAGCAAAAGCTGAGTAGAAACCCTGGGGTTGGAATTTATAACTTCTGCAACAATATTGTAGCTGGACTGGGGATGGATGATGATGGAAACAAGAATCAAGTGGGGAAAGGACAGAGGAAAAGAGTACTGGGAGAGACAATTTGAATTATGGGGCAATTTCCAGGCAGAAGCCTAAGTAGAAGCCTAGTTTAATGGAAACTCCCAGTAATCTATTAAGGTGATCCCAGTTCAGACCTCTAATAATTGGTCATATGGAGTTTGAACCAGCCATCTCTTATAAGCAGGCCAGACTTCCAGGGAAGGCATTGGAACACCAACACAGCCATAAAACATTCAACCCACAACTTATCCTGCCAGCATGATGTGCTTGGGTAAAGGTGGCACAGAAACTGTGGGAATGACTAATCAATGACTGGTTCAGCTTGAGACCCATAGCATGAGAGGGAGCCCACAACCAACACTGTCTGGAAGACCACAAGCCAGATCCCAGATGGCCCAGAGGTCTAGGATAGAACAAAACACTCCTGTGGGGGGAAGGGGAGAAAGAAATACATGATTCCTAATGATATCTTGCTAAAGTTTTAAATAGGAGCCTGGCATGGTCACCAACGGAGAGGTTCCATTTAGCAACTGATAGAAACAGATGCTGAGACCCACAGCTAAACATTAGAGAGAACTCTGAGCATCTTGTAGAAGATCTCTGAGCTTCTTGTAGAGAAAAAAAAGAAGGGGGAAGGATTTTAGGAGTCAGCACAGTCAAGGACACCACAAGAAAACCCACATAATCAACTGACCTGGACACATAAGGGTTCATAGAGACTGAACTGATAACTAGGGAGCCTGCACGGGCCTGACCGAGTCCACCTGCACATATGCTATAGTTGTGCTGCTTGGCATTTTGTGGAGTTCCTAATAGAGGGATTGAGGGCTGTTTCTGATGCTTTTGCCTGCTTTGGGGATCCCTGTCCTCAGACTGGGTTGCCTTATCCAGTTTTAAAGTGAGGGGAGGTGCCTAGTCTTGACATGTTGTATTTGGTAGATATCCCTGGAAGGCCTGCTTTTTTCTGAAGGGAAACAGTGTGGGGCCCACCATTAGAGAAAGCTGATTCTCCCACTCACAGTAAGGTATCAGTTGGGAATAGTTTCTCGGTTAGGAGACTTTTGTTCATGTTTCCTTCTAATAGAATATTTTAAAGAATTTCCAAACTAGAGCAAACAGAAAACTCAATGAGTCAGTAACAGACAAGACAGATTACAAACACACACATTGAAAAACAATATTCCCTGATAAATACTGTGTCTGTTAGTAAGAAAGACTTGGCAGCCTAAATTGGGGCACGATTCTCAGTTTCTCTTAGTCCTAACTGTCTCTTAAGACTCCATTAAATCATAAGATGAAGGGTTCTACTGCTTCCGTTTTCCTGGCAAACAGAAACGACTTTCCATTTTGTCAAGCTCTGGAAATCAGACACTGGTGTTTTTCTTATAATTATTGTCAAGAAGCATTTCCTTGAGGACACTGAACAGGCAGCCACGGGAAGACCTCAGAACACATTTGTATATTTTTTTTCTGTATTCAGAGACTGTTTTCCTCTCCCACCTCTGTAGCCAGCTGTCACAAAACACATTTGAACAAATTAAAATTAATAATCTGTGCTGCAAACACCCTGCACCTTACAGAGTGGCCGGAGGAAGTGCCATGGGTGTCATTGGTAGAGCTGACTTCAGCTGCAATTAGGCGGAGATGCCTGTTTTGTGCTGACATTTGGTATGTCGCTCCTTTCTGCTGAAGTTCCTCTACTCCAGCATCCTATTTGTTTGAAAGGCTCCTTGGAAATGATCCCTAGAACCCATTATTTTCAGACTTTTCAGATGCAAAAAGGATCTTACTCTCATCTCTTAATGGGGGTCTATCAGTCAGAGAATGGGGTGGAGCAAACAAAATTTTTCAAAAATAGCAATAAAAAATTGAAAGGGTGTTTAAATAGAAGTGTTCCTTGTGCAGGTTGATTTCTTCTTCTTAAAAATAATTGAGAATGGGATAACTAAAATGGAAGTGATAGGAAGATCCAAACCATTGGCCTCTACTTTATGTCTTTGGGAAGAAAAACAGTTTGATTTGACCACATAAGGTAGCACAGAAGAATGCTAGCTTAAGTTAAGCATTTAACTGAATGGAACTTACAGGCATGAGGGACGGAATTAGAAGCCCAACACATTTATCCACATATTTATAATTATAAATTAACATATGTATTACTACAATCTACTGGCATATAGACAGGAGATTGCAAGTCAATGTCAGACAAATTAAACAAACGCAGGCTTTCCAGCCAAGGTCTCAGAACACATTGCATTGGGAATGCAAAGTGGAGTGGGAATGCATAGTAGAGTGCTTGCACAGCCTGATGGAGAGGACACAGAAGTTTCTATAGCTTTTACAGATAGATAGGAAATATACAAGGAAGGAAATAACATCCAGCCATCAATCATTTATGATACAGATGTTATGAAACCTTGTAGTCTATGAATAGAGAAACTTCTTTCTCTGATGATGATAGCACATACTTCAAAAGGATGAGGAAGCGCAAGAAGCAAGCTTGTGTTCTACGACCCAATGAATTCATCCTACATAGGTTCTACATGGGATCAGAAAATGAAACTAAATAATAGAAAGACCCAACTACCTTTTTGAATTTCCTAAGGAAAGCAGGTTCTTACCAAATATAGAGTTGGAGAAAATATTGCACTCTCAAAACACGAAGCCAAGAAAATACCACCTAAGCCTTTCTATCCAGTATCTAATCAAAGTGTTCTACAGACAGAAGCTTGCTGAAATGTTCAAGCAACTGTTCTCACATGAGTTTCTCTGTGACTTAATTTTCTCCATCTATAAGTTTCCAAGCCTTACAAGAAGGTTTAGTTTGATGAGATGCAGAGTGCCATAGAATCCCTTGAATCATGCAGAATCTCCCAGTTCATTACTTCACAGTCTTTGTCTAGTTCCCACTCCTAACTCACTTTGTCTCTGTTAGTTTCTATCTCATTTCTCCTTCGTTAGCTTGCACTTAAATGTGACAAACACAGTCAGCTGATGAACAATTAGCATAAATTGATGAGGATGCTTTTAAATTTGTTTTGGCTAGCTTCTATTTTTTTAAACTAACTGAATTATATATTAGTTAATTATTGATTCCTCAATAGCTACACTTCACTTTTCAATGAAGCCTTTGGTCAGAGGACAGTTCAAGGATGTATACTACTACCAAATATGATAGTAAGTGTAAAATTACTCTGAATATTTAATTCAGAGATAATTTCATTGATACGACAGTTTAGTTTATTTAAATCACCAGAGAGAGAAACAACCCTAAAACAACTCATTACCTTCAAAGTAGAATTTAGTTTGTTCCTTTCTTCCTTTTCTTCTTTCTTTTAATACATTAATTTCATTCACAGAAAAATCCTATTTTATTTCTGAATATATACATAGTTAAGATATTTATAAGTATACTTTAAAACGTAATAACTCACTGAATTCAGTATCTGACTATGCTGACATAAAAGGAATCACACCCTCTCCAAGAGGTCACCAGTATTGCCAAGAGCGTCTCAGTTAGAGATGGACCCTCACAAGGCTGTCCACCCTCCATACTAGGTCTTCTCTAGGTAACCATAGCTGCTGTTATTATATAATATATATGGAAATAGAGTCTGATGGATTGTTTGTGTTTCCATATGAAATTTAAAATCAGTTTTTCAATTTCTATGAATTTTTATGCTGTTATTTTGATAGGAGCTGTATAAAAATCTGCAGATTGCTTTTAGTAGGATGACCGTTTTCACAATATGAATCCTCACAATCCATAAGCATGGAGCACTATCCTCTCATATTATCTTCAATTTATTTTTTCAGTATCTTAGAATTTTCATTGCACAACAGTTTAATTTCCTTGGTTAGATTAAATTCAACATTTTTAATGCCATTATGAATATAACTTGCTTTTATGATGTCTTTCTCTCAATGTTTGTCATTTGTAGATAGGAAGTCTATAGTTTGGGGATGTTTATTTTATATCCTGCTGCTTTGATGAATGTTTTTATCAGTTGTAGAAGTTTTCTGGTGGCATGTCTAAAGTCTTTTATGTATAGAGGCACAACATGCACAAATAGGGTACTTTGACTTTTTTCTTTCCCATTTGTATCCCCCTTACCTCTTCATCTTACTCCTTGCTCTAGCAAAGATTTTAAGCACCATGGTGAACAAAATAAGAGGCACACTTATTTTGTTCTTAATTTTAGTAGAAATTCCAAGTTTTCTTTATTTAGCATTATACTGGAGTGTTGAGGTATATCTCCATATACCTAGATTCTCTAGGAACTTTTTATTGTGAGACAATATTGGTTATTGTTAAAGGTCTTTGTGTCTTTGATGAGAAAACTGTGTTGTTTCTGCACTTGAATGTATGTAGTGGTGCCAGTTATTGATTTACATATGTAGAACCATAACTAGGACAAGCCCCATTTGACTGAGGTTTTTTTTTTTAAGGCATTTTTTATTAGATATTTTATTCATTTACATTTCAAATGCTATCCCCAAAGCCCCCTATATCCTCCCCCATCCCTGCTCCCCAAACCACCCATTCCCACTTCCTGGCCCTGGCATTCCTCTGTACTGGGGCATATGATCTTGAATTCAGTTTGTATTTTATTGAGAACTTTTGCATTTGTGTTCAACATTATCTTTTTTTGGTTAGGTCTTTGTCAAGTATATGGTATGCTATTATAGACTGCATTAGGATATGTCACTAGAACTGATTGTTTTGGAGAAGTTGCAACTATTTTACTACCTGTTGTATCTGGGAAATTTGGAATAATGTTTTAAAATCTTTGCTTCAATGAGTAACATTTACATATTTGCTATGCACATGAGATTATTATCTTCTTGTGTATGGCTTATTCTATATAGCATGGTGACTTTCATGTTCATCTGTGTTCTAAAACTGGCATGGCTTAGTCCTTTCTTTTGAAGACTGGAAGCCTTAAAAGACATTTTAATTATGACATTCTATTACACGTACATTTATATCACATTTTCTGCTCCCATATATTTGATGATGAACATCCAAGTTTGTTCAAATCTTAACTCTTGTGAAAAATCTCTATTGGATACAAAAAGGCAGATATTACTTAGACATTAGTTTCATTTATTTTGTGATATGCACAGTCCTGAGAATACTGGCTCATGTGGTAGTTATCATTTTAAGTTCTAGGAATCTCGTTACTGTTTTACAGTTGCTATCATAATTTATTTTCCCAACATTGGTAAAGAGTTCTCTTTAACTGACTGCACCCCCTACCTCATAGTACTCATATTCATACAAGCAACTGCATTTAAATTCTATTAGTTAAAAAAATAGACATCAAAGAAGAAATGAGTTTTGGAGAAGAAGTGTTTCTGTGGAAGAGAAAGCAGGACGGAAGATTGTAATGACCGGTCAATGTGACTAAATATTCAGCATATACCTGTATGAAATGGTGAACATATTTTTAAAAAATAAAATTTAAAAGATCTCTTTCAGTCTGGCAATGGTGGCACATGCCTTTAATCCCAGCACTTGGGATGCAGAGATGGGTGGATCTCTGAATTTGAGGCCATCCTGATCTATAGAATGAGTTTGAGGACAGCCAGGGCTACACAAAGAAATTCTGTTGCAAACAAAGAAACAAACACACAAAGACTTTTCTTTTCTCTATTTCATCACTAACCATGCATTCCTTTTTCCATTTCTTACTTCCTGTCTTCCCTTTCCTTCCCCTTTCCACTGACCATTTGTCCCTCTGTCCCTCTGTTCCTATAACTTCTTTTCTTGAGACAAAAATCTTGACGTATGTTCTGATTGGCCTGGTACTTACTATGCAACCCAGGCTGACCCAAACATGTAACAGTCTTCTTGTCCTAAATGCTGTGATTACAGGTAACTTGTTTTACTAACAGCCATGAGATGAATCTTACTGCAGTCTTAATTTTAACTTCTGTTTTATTAGTGACATTGTGTTATTTTTCATGTATTTATTAATGGCTTTTATGTCTTATTGATAGGTGTTCATTCAACTTCTTTGCCCACTTTTAAAGTTAGGCTATCTTTTCTCGGTTGCGTTATTTCTACACTTTATATGCTTCAGATGTCAACTTTTTATGACACATATTCTTTGAAAATATTTCAGTCTTTCTAGGAGGTCTTTCCATTTTCTCAATTATTTTATTTGTCATATAGAAAAACTTTAGCTTAATAGATTATAATTTATCTATACTTGGTTTTATAGGTAATGTTTTAGAGGCATATCTATGAAAATTGTTGTGCAATCCAATGCTGTGGAGTTTCCACCAAGTAGTCAATTCTATTTTCCTAATAGATTACTTGCTTTTGGTAGTCATTGCTATTATCAGTGTTTGTAGGATGAATTCTCTCTTTGTTGCTCAGGTTGTCATAAAGTTCCTGGGCCCACATGGTCCCCTTGCTTCAGACACAGAGTAAAGGTTACTACTTTCTGTCAATACACTCAAGCTTCCCTGTCTGCATGTGGTTTATGGTTAAGCTTCAATCTGATCTAGTTAGATGTATGTGGTGTGAAATCAACACCTATTTCCATTTTTTGCACGTATGTCCTTTTGTTCTAAGAGATCTCCCAGAAATAACTCTTATTTCCTCAGGTGGTATTAATGGAAATCTTTTATGCATGGATTCATCTCTGGCTTCTATGTTTCTATGGTTATATGTTTCATTTTATGCTAGTGCCATGCTGTTCTGTTCATTATACTTCTGCAGTATAATTTGATATTCAGCACTTTATTTTGCATAGCATTTATGTGGTATATGGATTCTGCAGAAATGTTAGCATATTGTTTTATTTCAGTGATACATATATTTCAGTGATATATATATATATATATATATATATATATATATATATATATATAAAGTTTTGATCAAATATACCTCTTCCCTTTCCTCCAAAATCTTTTCCCTACTACCACTTTGTCTTTCCAATTCTGTATACTCTGTTTTTTGGTTTTCCTTTTTTTTTAAAAAAATTAATACCCACTAAGTTCCATTTAGTGATGCCTGCCTGCATGTGCACTTGAATCCATATTACTGGGACATGGATATCCTCTCAGAGTCCCCATACCTGAGGAAAACAAATTTTCCTCCACCAGAATCTGTCAATGTCCTCCCAAGTCTCAGGGTTCATTGCAGAATAGGAAGCAGAAAGATTGTGGGAGCCAAAAGGAGTAAAGCCTGCATTCTAACAGTATTTGCAGGGCTTGACATCACAATTGCACAGATGAATTCACAGCAGCTTGAACTACATGTGCATAACAAGCCAGTCAAGATGAGAGGCTCATGAAGTCACACCACTATCTGAAGAGCTATTGATGCTAACATTTTCAATAATATTAGATAGGGCCATCAGGTATATTAAGCCATGATAGCCATCTAAAAGATATTTTTATAAGACTGAAATGATCTTCAGAATAGAATAGCCAATCACATGGGCATATTAGGGTACATTTTCCTTCATCATTTTACAAATCACTTATATGAATACTGTAAATTAATTAAATTTACTAAGTGCTAACCGGGTATCAGAATAAAATTGTCTCAGTTCTTTTGAGAGGGATCATTAGATTGCAACCCCATTATATTAACAGCTTCATTGTGTGAGAGGAAGAGGGAAGTCACTTAATTTGCAAAAGTGATAAATCACTCTGATTTGAATTTCAATCCATCAGTAAGCACACATTTGAGAAAGAATATAGTTAAAGTCTTCAAGATTTAGAGCCTTTTCTTAGAACAAGGTTGTCCATTATCTGCCATTTAATGGAACATCAAATATCAGCAACAGAATATGTCTGCTAAAAATTATCTTTAGAAAAGTTTGGCTAGGCAAGAAGTTCTTAAAATCTGTCCATATATGTTTTATTACCACACTATTAATGGCTGTAGATAAATGCAGATTTGTTTAGTTCATACATAATTTGATTATCTGAACATAACAATTTTACCTTTAATAAAATACATGACAGTGTCCCCCCTTGAAACTATGTCACTTCCCTTATAATAGGTACTTACTTGGAGTTGTTTCCATGAATTTCTGATTGCTTGTTCCAAGTATCTTGCTATTACCTGGAGGTATCACTGAAGAGCCTAGAGCCATGTTCTTATCTTTGCTATCTATTCTTCGAATGGCTGTCCTGGTAACTAAAAGGACAAACAGATGTGAACATCTATCTCCTGAAATGGAGAGGTTGATGGAGAAGGGAAACAAGCCACATCTGTATGCAGTCATCTTTCAGCAGCATTCTGAAGGTATTGGGCATGACAAGGCTTTGTTAATTAGACTGTACATGAAAATTGACGTAGCTGCCATGTGGTTTTACATTTTTGTCTTGTTTCTCTTCATTCTGATTTTTGGTGGCTTGTCAGATGAAATAACTGCCATTTGGCATCAGCCTCAGCAACAGCCGAGCCAGGATTATTGCAGGGATCTGGAAACAGAAGGACTTTTGCCAAGGTACTTTTAATGATACAGCCCCGGGAAAATCATGTTATGGCATCCTCCCAGGTTCTTCACTGGCTAGCACACTCCCTTTTTGAGCATATCCTATTTCCTCAAGCTTTTCCTCACCTACTCAAACAAGCTTTTGCCTTCCTTTCAGTTGATTGCCCATGCAGGCTTCCCAAGGCATTGTTATAATAGCCCTTTTAAGATGAGAGGTTACACAGAAATCCCCTGTCTGATCTTATATCCACAAGGGTCCATCAGTCTGGATTTTACAGGTTGGCTTCTGCCACCTCTGGCAATGAACCAGCTCAGCCCATTTGTCTTCTTGAGATGATTCTAGTTCAGTTGTTGTCTTTCTACTTATTAAAAAGAAGAAAAGAGAAATACTTCTGTTTTCTAATCACAGAGAATAAACAACAATTCTATTCTGTAGTGTCCCTTCCCCCATCAGCATGGCTGATGCAGGACCAGCCTTGGAAAGCTGCACTGGGTGCGGCATCCCTTGTTTTGTTAATTAGGCTAGAAGTAGCCCGGTGTCCTGTGGTCTGCTTTTGTGTTTCTCTCCGGCTCCGCCCAGCTCACCCCGGCTCCGCCCACCTCACCAATGCACGAGGGACATCCCACAATGCTTCAGGCTTCCCGCCAAATGCCTGCGCAGAACCGACTGGGGGGCGGGGCCTTCCCTCAGGGCCTTCCCTCCCCCCCCCCGCCCCCCCCAGTAATTCGGGATCATTAAAGAGTCGCTTTTTGAACAGCAATGTAGTCTTGGCGGCCATTTCTTTCTTTCCCCTCCCTAGTCTCCTTTCAGTCCTGGACCATTCCCCTGGGAAACCTGGTCTGCAAATGTAGGGGTTTACTGTGGGCCGTGGACCCCAACACTATTCCTCTGATTTTTTTTAAACAAATCCCTTATCTACCTTTGTCT
>LR752535.1:45498-65133 GCA_902729485.2 Mus minutoides
TTTTTTTTAAACAAATCCCTTATCTACCTTTGTCTATGTAACCATCCCTTTGTAATGGTAGTCCATGGCATTGACTGCAGTCCATCACACTGACCACTGCTTAGCTTACAGACAATTATTTCATAGCTCTAGAAATTATTCAGGTTAAATTTAGAAATGCACTCATATATCTAGTTTTTTTTTTTTTTTTGGATGGTTTAAATAACTTAGATGCAGTGAAACCAGTGACTCTGTCTTGTAACATAATGTGCTATGGAAAGCGCCCTGGACTATGTCAGAATTAATTGCTCAGTATCATGGAAGTACAAAAAGAGCTGTCTGCACAAAGCACACGTGTTCTGGTATGGGACAGTGCTGTATGGGGCAACGGTTATGATGGTTTGTTGTGATAACTGCAACATTTTCTCACTTGAAAATGGCTACTTTACTTGGGTACTATGTGTGTGAGTGCTGTGGAGGCCATAAAGATGGTATTTGGTCCTCTAGAATTGAAGTTACAGTTGGTTCTAAGCACCCAAATGAATGCTAGCAACAGAGCTTGGGTCTTCAAAAAGAGTAACCACCCACAGCTTCTAACCTCCGAGGCATCTTTACTCCAGCCCCTCATATCATTTCCTAAACGTCTTTGAGTCCAGATTCTACTGACAATGACTAAATAGTTTATCTCATATACTGATCCATATATAGTACACCTATAAACTATAGAACAGCAATTCAGGGGAAAAAAATTAGATTCACAGGGAAGACTATTGTTCCAAAAACTTTTACCATTTAAGATAATTGTGGTAGTAACTAGACTTTATGTTTAGATGTGCCAATTATTAAGTGACATGCATACAGCTGTTCTTATGTCTGTTTTGGAACTTTGGGAGGTAGATTATTTAATTATCCTTATTTTATAACTACAAACCTGAGCTCAGAGAGGTTAAATGCCTGCTTGGAATGTGCAACTGAAATGTAGCAGGGCCTAGCCTAGCTCCAGAGGACATAAACACCTTGCCTGTGCAGCCACACAACATGATGTCACAGCCCTGGGACTCTGTACCCTAGTCACGTCCCTATTGCCTTCATATAATTTCTGCTTTCTTCTGTTGCCCTCATGCATCATGATCTCTCTAAAAGATTCTGACCACTGTTATAGTTAATAATGAAATGCTTATGGTGACCACTTGATTCATATTTCCTAGTCACATGAAAAAACCCAAGTGCCATGTCTAATTGACTCAAAATTGTCTGAGAAATGGAAATACTGAGTAGGTCAAACATTCTAGATTCATGAATTTATGTTATTGCGCATATGTTAGTTACCTTTATTCACTGTCTCTATTTCCTCTGCAGCAAGAATAACAGTAGTATTTCACAAAGTTATTGAGCATTAAATGAGTGGAAGAAAATAATTTATTTAAAGATTTTAGTAGAAAAAGGATTTAGTCACTATTAACTGCTATTATGTTTATCAGTTACTGTCAGTTGCCACAGTGGACACTAACTAGTAGACTCAGTAACCATTTTCTAAATAAATGCATGCATACACAAACATAAGACTTGGTGAAGTCTCCAGTTCTCTGAGTTATTCTAACATTTGCTGGGGTTTTGTTATATTTAGTATATCTAGGTTTTGAGATTGTTTGTTAAAACCTAGTCACAGATTAGTTCTCTGCCAGTCCTGCATCGAGGGAAATTGTGACTGGGATGTATTGTATGAGAGAAGAATCTACTTTCAATAAATAAGAAATATTAGAAATTGGTGTCTCATGTTCAGAGCTGAGACAGAAGAAAGGACCGACCAGAGACTGCCTCACCCAGGGATCCATCCCATATACAACCACCAAGCCCAGACACTATTGCATACGCCAGCAAGATTTTGCTGACAGGACCCTGATAATATGGCTGTCTCTTGTGAGGCTATGCCAGTGCCTGACAAATACAGAAGTGGATGCTTCAGTCATCTATTAGATGGAACACAGGGCCCCTAAAGAAGGAGCTTGAGAAAATACCCAAGGAGCTAAAGGGTTCGGCAATTCTATAGGAGGATCAACAATATGTACTAACCAGTACCCTGTAGAACTGTGTCTCTAGTTGCTTATGTAGCAGAGGATAGCCTAGTCAGCCATCAATAGGAGGAGAGGCCCCTGGTCTTGCGAGATCATATGCCCCAGTAGAGGGGAATGCCAGGGCCAGGAAGCAGTAGTAGGTGGGTTGGGGAGCAGGTTGGGGGGAAGTTATAGGGGACTTTCAGGATAGCATTTGAATTGTAAATGAAGAAAATATCTAATAAAAAATGCCAAAAAAAAGAAAAATTGATGTCTTGCTCTCTGAGGAGTATAAGAAGATTGAGTGAATGGATTACACTCCATGAAGCCACAGTGTACATATAGTGTCTTGTAGAGTTGAAACCATATTCTTGTCATCACTAGTATAAGACAATAAATTTGATTGGCTTTAATGCCTGAACCAGTAACATCTTTCCTACAGGAACCCCAAGGGGCATCTATTCAAGGGAAAGAATCCACTTCAAACGTCAGTTAATGGACATGCTACACCTATTTATTCAAAATTAATTTAAAGGGATTCTAGGTATAGCTCAGCAGTTATGAACACTAACTGTTTGCTCTTCCAGAGGATTACAATTAGGCATCCAGCACCCACATGGCAGCTAACAACTATAACTCCAGTTCCAAGAGACTCCATGCCTTCCTTCTGGCTTCCACAGGTACTGTGCACACACACACACACACACACACACACACACACACACACACACACACCATACATATACAATTAAACTAAACTAAAATTTAAAATTTAAATTTAAAGTTTAAGACCATGGGCAAATGATGATTCAAACATCAATAGGATTTAATCCTGGTAAATAGTAGTAAACTGTATCAAGGCTCAGAAATCCATTCAGTTGGTAAAGTACAAGCACTAAAACCTGAGTTCAATGGCCTGAAGACCATATTTTAAAAACAGCTGGGCATGTGCCTGTATCCTTAACACTAGGTGACAGAGACAGGCAGATCCCTGAGGCTTGCTGGCTGATGAGTCCAGCTGAAATGACAAGCTTAAGCTTGAGTCTTAAAAAGTAAGCAGTTGAGAAGGACATTCCAATTTATATCTCTGGCTTCCCAGGTAGCAGTGTATGCACACACACACACACACACACACACACCCTACGTTGAAAGAATACAGTGTCTCAACTAAGGGAAAAAAATAAATGGAGACCTTGAAATGTTGAATTTTCTTCTAAGTCAAAGTCAAGTATATGGAGATACTGACAAATTCACTGCCCAAGGTGGTCTGTGACTCCTTTAAGCTTGACCGAAACTTACATACTTGTTCCCTATTACAAGTCCCAGACCATTGTTTCCTTAGAATATTTACTTGATAAGAGCTTCAGTTGCATTGACCTTACCCCAATGTAGACTCTACATGTAGACCTTCATGGTAGGATATGTTTATAAGTACATAAACAGCAAGGTCGTTACAGTGCTTACTAACCAATTTCTGCTTAGATTTGAGCAGTTCATAGGAAAGAATTTATGTCTGATAACAAACCAGGTCAAAATCCCATAGCTAAAGATCTAAATAGAGAGCTACTTCTGTTGTTTTGCTAAATGAACATGTTCCCAAACTTCCTTCTACATTTTATTTTAACATGAAGGATTAAAAGCAATCAAACTGCCTTGAAAATATTTATGTGTATAGCCATAGGTTAGCTTTGCTCTAAACCTTAATGAGAGATGCTTCTTTGTGCAGTGGGAAGTAATTAATGCAGAGGTTCATAAATGACTATGTATGTTCCTCACTAAACAAGACATCCATATAATTCTCTCCAAGGCTAATAGAATATGACTTGAAGAGGTGAAAGAAAGAAGAGGGGAGTACTGTGAAATGTCTTTTTTACAGAACACACCTGATGTGTCATGAGCTCATAGCAGCTATTGTTACCTGTGTAAGATAGAACATGTCAGTACACAACTGTCATGGATGGGGAAGAGATTCATATGGCTTCGTACTACCCTAGGAACCATTAAAAGTTAATGGAGAGAATGAATTTCTTCAGTGGTGTAGTCACTGTAATAACTCCCACCCATGCCGAAATAAGCAACCATAATTAAACTAAGTAGATTTCACATGAATCAAAAGGATAGGGAATCAGAAAGGAGGCTTGTTGGGAGAAAGGCATTCCAAAGGATTGGGGGGGGGGAGAGAAAGGGGAATTGATAAATTCAAGTATAAGTATGAATATACATGTTAAATACATGCACTGCATCTTCAAAAAAAAAAACAAGAGAAAGTTGAAATTGTATTTTTTTCTTTTCTTCTGAGACACAAATATCCCAGCTTATTGTTAGCTTTATATCCCCAATGCGACCTAGTAATTATGTCTCTGAACTATATTATCAAGAAAAATAGTTCCTTTTTTCTAATTTGGGTGGACATTATGTCCATAACTCTGGAAAGTGTTAAATGTCGAGCATAAGCGACTTCCCATCAGCACCACATAATTCTTTCTCCTTAATTTGCTCCAACATTTAAGAACATCCTCATCTTTTCTTATAGTAGACATTGAGGTCAGTGACTTGAACTTTGCTGCTGTAAATCTGGATGAAATCCTTCCTGCTTATTTGACTCTGTCTGATGCAGTTTATCTTTGATACCACAAGCCAAATCCTTTCAGAAATATACTGCTGGATGATCAACATTATTAAATCTCTAAATTCTATTCTATACCATATTTCCAACAGCTATGTAGTAACACTTTTAGCCAAGGAAGATGTGCAGCAAAGGTCATGCTTGTATACTATTGGGGGATGTAAGAAATTATAATCTTACAGAAAATAGAAACACCAAGTGTTCCACCAATAATTCATTCTGAGTATAATATAAAAGAAATGATATAACCCCAGGGAAATCAGTTTGCACTTTTCTGGTATCTGCGCTTCTGTATTCAATGCAGCATTGCTAGACATAGGAAAAGCAGGGGCTTAACTTGTGCCCATTTCCATCAACACAGGAATGGATGAAGCACTGTTTTGATTCATTCGATTTTATTAAGAAATATTTTGAAGTCTAGTCTGCTCTCTCTCTTTCTCTCTCTCTCTCTCTCTCTCTCTCATAATATCTTGCTCCTCCTTGATCACTTCTTCCTCTGCCAAACACATACACACACACACACACACACACACACACACACACACACACTCCAATAATGTTATTTTGTTAGTGCTAACTTTTAGAATTTCTGTTCTCTTGTCTATGGAGTCCAGGGAATGGACTGTTATGGCTTGTATATGCTTGGCCCACTGACTGGCACTATTAGAAGGTGTGGCCCTTTTGGAGTAGATGGGTCAATGTGGGTGTGGGCTATAAGACCCTAGCTTCTTGGAAATAGTCTTCCATTAGCAACCTTCAGATGAAGATGTAGAACTATAAAGTTCTCTTCCATGCCTGCCTGGATGCTGTCATGTTCTTGCCTTGAGGATTCTGGACTGAACCTCTGAATCTATAAGCCATCCCCAATTAAATGTCCTTTATAAGATTAAAAAGAAGAAGGGGGAGAAGGAGAAGGAGAAGGAGAAGGAGAAGGAGAAGGAGAAGGAGAAGAAGGAGGAGACAGAAAAGAAGAAGTTTTGTTCTTTCTTATTAACTGGGTGAAAGCAATTAAATTGTTATTATAATTAACTATGTCCAACAGTTGAGGATACTGATATAAATGAGCACAATTAACCAATTCTGTTTTGTCAGTGGACTGTTAGCTTGTATCTTACTGTTTGTGTATATACAGGAAAATCTATAATCACAAAGAAAATTAGTATAGACAAATGGTTATTTAATCTAAATGCAAAGTTATGTTTCTACAGTGACCTCAAATTAACCTCTGTACGTACATGTTCATTCATTTTCTTTGATTAAATATCTACAGTAACTGAACAGTTCTAAAACGGTAAAGCTTTTATAAACAATATTGTGTCTCTGGTTGTTTTACTGTTATACTGCTACACATTCTTTCTGTTGTGTCTTTGGTGTATGATAAAGACCAGTAAACATTTTAAATTTCAGCATTGCTGAAAACCAAGAGTACATTTTTACATGAAATATGTATGTTTGTGTTTTGTACACCACTGATGTCAAAATAGGCTAGCTCTAAAAGGAAAAATCTCACAAAAAAACAATTACTCATCTTGTTTATAGTGTATAATAAATGACCAGATCTCTGTGGCAATATATTTTGGAACCATCAGATCACCATTTCAAATGTTTGCCTCTAATTTTGAAGACAATTCTAGGCCCAGGCTCTGCCCCACCTCTTAGTTTCTTGCTTCTCTCAGACTGGCAGGGCATTAGAAGAGCACCGAGTCAGACGCTTGCCTCAACATTCTGGGAGACATATTTCATAAAACAAAAGCAGAATTATAAATAAAAAAATCATGCATAATTCCTTGAAATATATCTCTACAGGTGACATATGCTGTATCTTAAGGTTGGAAATTAATGGTGACACAAATGTTGCTGAGGTAACCAACTACTTTCTGATTGGCTTCAGAGCCTGCTCCACATTCAGGGTCACATGCCAAGTGATGAATGAAGAGACAGTCTCTCTTCATTATGCTGAATTGAGATGGGGAATAAGATTTTCTATAGAACCCAAGCTCTGAGGGGTATTTTAATGTGTTTCTGTCTAACAATGTTGTTCAATTTTATACAATCATTTGGATTTTTTCATTTTTATTTTAAATATTATGATTGGGTGTAGGTGTTTTGCCTGTATGTATGTTTGTGTACTATCTGTGCCCTTAGTGCCTGCAGAAGCACAAGAGCGCATTAGATGCCCTTGAATTAGAACTATGGATGTCTGCAGGTCATCATGTGGGTGATGAGAATTGAACCTTGCTCCTCTGGAAGAACAACAAATGCTCTTAATCCATCCTCCCAACACAACAGCTTTATGCATTATTTATATCCTGATTTCTCTCAATGACCATATCAGTAAAGGTGTTAATAGAGAGTGATAAAACCTCATTCTGACACCATAGAGTCATGCACAATGTCCAGTCTATATCTATTGAATTATAAAGTCACTGCAATGAGTGACAGCTACAAAACTTAGTCTTGGACAATACATACTTATTTGTCACAATTCTGTACATTGTCCTGATGTTTCTTTGAATCTCAGCTTTTTTTGGCCTAAAATGAGATCACTCACTAGTCTTGTTAGTATGCTGTTTAGTCTAATAGATCTCATCCAATAAGGCTAGGATGGTCTCATTCCTTGTATTCTCTTGACTTCTGGGAAGCTAGTCCAGGCTTTGGTGGCTGAAATGTCCCCAGCATCAAGAAGGGACAGATCTACAGCCACTTTCCAACCTTCTGCCTGAGTCACATTTGGCTAATATCTGATTAGTAAATGCAGATTCACAAAGACTAGCAAGGCTACCTACAGATGGGATGGCTCTCTCTCTCTCTCTCTCTCTCTCTCTCTCTCTCTCTCTCTCTCTCTCTCTCTCTCTCTCCCCTCCTTAACTCCCTTCCCCTCATCTGTTCATCACCTGGTGGTTTCTTTTTACTTCACCCTAAAGATGACACTGAAGCAGCTGTTCCTGATCACTCTTCTTGCCCGTACTAGTGACAACAGTTCTGGGGGAAGTTGAGAAGAAATCACAATAAAGACAAATGTACAAGGACTGGAGAGATGTTCTTTGTGGGCTATCTCTGGTTTTAGAAAAATTCTGGAATGGGCTAGGAAATAACAATAAAAAAAAACACTATATTTTGACTAATTGAAGTTCACTACACACTACTTGAAAATGGCTCATTTTGAACAACCAATGCTTGATAACAAGAGACACTTCAAAGTACCCACATGTTAGTGTTTTCATATGATGCTATATATTCTTTAAGTTACAGGCTGCTTAGAAATTATCATGTCATACATTAAATGTTCAATTAAAATATTTTCTTTAAGCCTCACAAGAGAATCTTGAGGCTTGTACTATTATCATTGCTTATTTACTTACTTCATTTTGTCTGTTCTTATTTTGTGAAGTGGGATATTACACTAAATGAAAGCTCAGGCTATTCTTTCAATCACTATGTAGCCCAGGATGGCTGCAAACTCATCTTGCTCAAACTTCAAGAGTCCTGAAATTAGCACTGAGATCCTAAGCACATGTAGAGAGAATATCTTTTGTATTATATGGATGTATCACCTGCCAGTTTAAAAACCTATGGGCTATAGGAACGGGTAGAATAGAAGGTGGGACATCGAGGAGGCAGAAAGTATTCTGGGATAGGGAGGCACAGGAGACTCATCCAGGAAGATGCAACAAGATGGACACATGTCACCTGAGCACAGATAGCCAACCATGTGGCAGAATGTAGCTTAAAATAATTGGCTTATGTTAAGTTATGATCTAGTCAGAGAAGAGCCTAGATATATGGCAAAGGTTTTTGTAAATATATTTTGATTCTGAGTCTTATTTCTGGGGGCATGAGGCTGGGAGGAATAACACATCTTAATTTCTACAGGCATAAGCCACAATGCTTGGATAGTAATATGATTTGATAGGAAAGAAAACAAGGTAGAAATGCTAAATAGATTTGCTGGAGAACGAAATCAGAAGCAGAAATGCTGGTAAAACATAATAAAGATAACATTTTGATTCTGAGCAGTATGCCTTTGGATATGTCTTAAGCCTATGCCTACAAGCTGCTCTCCATTACAAGGTCTTTTGTAGTCATAATTTATAAAGTAAATAAAAAAAAAACCCCAAAACAACAACAACAACAACAAAAAAAAAAAACAACCACAGAACCTATCCTATTGTGTTAAACACAAATGTGATTGCATTTGCTGAAAAACAAACAAACAAACAAACAAACAAAAAGCACAAAAAACACGGGCTGGGTTTCTGTGCATTTGCAATTGCTTCCACTGTCTCCTTGCATTTAGGCTACTACATCTTAATACATTAGCTTTGCTAGTATATAAACAACAAAAGTTTGCTTCTCCTAGTTTTGAAACCTGGAGAGTCCAGGCTAAGGGGCTGTGAGCAAATTTGGTGCCTGGTGTGTTCCTGGCTTTCTGGTGTACAGATGGATGCTTTCTTAATTTAAGCATCAAAGAATCAGGACTTGCTGTTACAAAGGCTCATTTGGCTCATGAGGGCTTGATCCTTGAGCTCTAATCTCTTGTGCCTGAAGGCACCATCTCTAATTATCATCACATTAAGAACAAGGTAGTGATCTATGGATTTTTAAGGAAACATACATATTTAGTGTATAGTACTCCTTGACTAAATTGTTTTGATCCAAAAGAAAAATCTAGAAAAGAGAATAATGTGCATATTAAGCTGCCTGTTTTCTAAACTTTTTTTTTTTTTAGACTAAACAAGATAAATCTTGTAAATAGTACTCCAATTTTAGTTGTCCTAGCCTTGAATTTCTGTCCTGCCAATGGCTGGCTTGGTACATAGCCACAATGGTCACCATTAGCTTGCACACTAGAGCATCAGCCATAGACCACAGACATGAGTTGTCCACAGCATGCTAATTCTTCCTTTCTCCTATTTCTTTCCTTGAAGCATAGGGCTCCTACTGATTTTTCCCATTTTATAACCATGGAATTCTTTTATGTCCCCAAAGAAATAATAAAATGAAGAGCCATGAAGTGCAACCCAGGCTATGTGATTTCCTTGCAATGCAGACATTCTTGCTTGCTATAGCCTTTTCTTTTAGTGCTGTATCATCTGAATGTAGATGTTTCCCCATCAAACACAGAGTATATTATACAAGAAACTATCTCTGCCTTCAACACAAAAAAAATTTTGAAAAACTTTTTTTAAAGGGTAATTACTTTGAAAAAGGACACTAACACAGTAAAATCTTCAAAATGTCAGACAGATTTTGTTATATTTAAATAGCCATGTTTTATTTAAAAGTCCTGAATATCAACTAAGCTTTAAAAGTATACAGATTGAAAATTTTTTATTTGCAGTTTTAGAGCCTAAGAACATATTTGATAAAGATGTTGATAGATGTGATCAGAGTTTTGGTAAGATGAACATTTTCAATATGTTAATCTTACCGATCCATGAGCATGGGAGATCTTTCCATCTTCTGATATCTTCTTCAATTTCTTTCTTCAGAGACTTGAAGCTCTTGTCATATAGGTCTTTCAGTTGTTTTGTTAGAGTTATACCAAGTTATTTTATATTATTTGTGGCTATAGTGAAGGGTAATATTTCCATGATTTCTTTTTCTCCTGGTAAACACTTATACAAAGGATGGCTACTGGATTTTTTTTTTTTTAGTTAATTTTGTATCCAGCCACTTTGCCAAAGGTGTTTCTCAGCTATAGGAGTTCTTTGGTAGAGTTTTTGGGGTCACTTAAGGATAGTATCTTATCTCCTTCAAATATCAAAACTTTGACTTCTTCCTTTCCAATTTGTATGTCTGTGATCTCTGTTAGTTGTTTTATTGCTCTAGCTAAAAATTCAAGTCCTATACTGAAGAATTAGGGAGAGAATGGACAGCCTTGCTATGTCTCTAATTTGATATTGGCTATTTGCTTGTTGAATATTGCGTTTATTATGTTTTGATATGTATCCCTGAACTCCAAGACTTTTAACATGAAGTAGTACTGGATTTTGTAGGGTTTTTCCTTCAGTTTCTTTACATGGTGGATTACATTGATGGATTTTCATATATTGAACCAACCCTGCATCCCTGGGATGAAGCCTACTTGACAGATAATGTGATTCATTTATACAATAGGATACTATGCAGCTATTAAAAACAGGGATATAAAGAATTTTGCAGGTGAATGGATTCAACTCTAAGATATCATCCTGAGTAAGGTAAGTAAGACTCAAAAGGACATACAGGGTATATGCTCACTTATAAGTGGATATTATGCATAAAGTATGTGATACCCACGCTATACTCTACAGACCTAAAGAAGCTAATGAAGGAAGGCCAAAGTGAGGATGGGATTTTAAATCTCACTTAGAAGGGGAAAATATTATCATAGGAGCCGGTTATAGGGAAGGAACTGGGTGAGAGAGGTAATGGAGACGGGATGGGGAGATGTTCAGGATCATGTGTGGGGAGAGACAGAGAGAGGGCCAGCAGAATGATTGGGAATCCTCTACTGGCAGGGGTGGGGGGTGGTAGTGGGGGTATCTTCAGGACATGCCAGAGACCTGGGATTGGGGAGGCTCCCAGGAGTCTATGGGGGTCACTTCTAGCAGCGGGGATATGGAATATGAAGTGGCCACCTCCTATAGCCAGGCAGGACCCCCTGTGAAGGGATAAGGACACTAACCCACCCCAAATCTGTCTTGTCTAGAAGAAATATGGAAAAAAGTATGACGCAGAGGCTGATGGCATGGCCAATCAATAACCGCCCCAACTTGAGACCTATCTCAAGAGCAAACGCTAATACCTGACACTATTAATGACACTCTGTTATGCTTGCAGACAGGAGCTTAGCATAACTGTCTTCTGAGAGGCTTCACCCAGCAGCTGACTGAAACAGATGCAGAAGCCCACAGTCAAGTATTGGACAGAGCTTGGGAAGTCTTATAGAAGAGTTGAGGGAAGGATTGAGAGCCCAGGAGGGGATGGGAACTTCACAGGAAGACCTACGGAGTCAACTAACCTGTACACTTGGGGGATCACAGAGACTGAACCACCAAACAACTTGTACACACAGGCTGGACCTAGGACCCCTGCACATATGTACCATATGTGTAGCTAAATCTCCATGTGGGTCCTTCAACAACTGGAATAGAGTTTGTCTCTAAAGCTATTGCCTGTCTGTGGATCCAATTCTCCTAACTTTGCTGTCTTATTGGGCCTCAGTGGGAGAAGATGTACCTAGCCCTGCAGAGACTTGATGTGCCAGGGTTGGAAGGATATCCAGGGGGAGCCTTAGACATTCTCAGAAGGGAAGGAGAAGTGGGTATGGGAAGGGACTTGTAAGAGAGATCAGGAGAAGGGGGGCAGCAATCAGGATGTAAAGTGGATAAATATTAATGGTTAAAAAAAGAAAGAAGAGCAAAGCTTTTTATTTATTTATTTATTTAGATGATGAATACTTGAATTAAGTTCACCTCAGCCTTGTCTAATAGAGATGTGCTAACTACACATAGCCAGTGATGAGGGCATATGTGAGAAAGCTCACCATCTTCCAGTTCACAAATTCTAGTCTATGTTGTACTTCACAACAACCCTGACCCAGTTCCTACATTCTCCTAATCATGCATTCATCCATGTTTCACATCTTCTGCTGATTGGTAGAAAGAATATAAACTTCTTTCAAGTCTTCATCATAACATACCATTCCTGTACAGTACATATTTCTAAATTTTAACTCTAAACCACAACTACCAATTATCTTCTCAAAGCCTTTGCCCAAGCTGCCAAGTACAGGCAAGGGGAAGGACATGATTGTGTATATTGACAGCTGTTCCAAAGTAGTCAGTTGTAAGCAAACCCTTGCATTAGCTAAATATTTCACCAATATCTAATGCCCAAATATCATGAAGCCAGATTTTGTGACAGATGTTGATGATCCTGGCATGAGAAAGCCTGAGGCAGGAGGACTTTGGGTTTAAGCCAGCCTGGGCTACACAGCAGTGTGACTTTCCCAGAAAAACAGAACAAGTGAAACAAACAAACAAACAAAAAAACAAAATAACAGCAAAAGATAGATGGATGGATAGATAGATCATAGATAGATAGATAGATAGATAGATAGATAGATAGATAGATAGATAGATAGATAGATAGATAGATAGATAGAATGAAATGAACTGATTACTGTTATCTCAACTCTTCATCTGTGAGTCTACAGCTAAGAAAGGAAGCTCTTAAGGCATAAATAACTGAGTAACTCCCATCTTCAAATGCTTCTGGGTCTGTTTCTCCTCTAATACCGCCCCCTTTATATTCAAGGGTGTCTCCACTCTAGAATGCCCTTTGCAAAGCTGGAGGTAGTTTTTGTGCTCAAATGACTCTGCATTTCTTCTTGAGTCGTTGCTTTTGGGACCTCATTGGTACTGTCTTCCACATATCATTTTAATTCTAGTCATTCCCTCTCAGGAATTATAGGATAGATCCACATCAACAGCTTCTTCAGGAACAATAAAAAAGGCCAGACTTTCTCTGTAACTTTTTTCTCCTTAAAGGTTAAAGCAATATAATGGTTTTGTTTGACTTCGGTTTTATGAAGGATCCAAGGTTTATTTATGGACGCCTTACAGCTATGTGTTTATTTTAGTATACAATCCAACTTTTCTCTTAGCTTTATACTCCTACAATGGTTTCCAAATTATTAACATCAAATACACTTTGATGGAGGATCTCAAAAGTAGTAAAGGGAATTCAGAAAAAAGAAATATAACTTTTCCTACCTGCACTTTGAGGTGAGAAAAAAAACAACAACAACTGGAGTCAGAAAGCCTGCAGAAGGTCAGAAAGACCCTTATTCTCATTTAATTCAGTACACTCAGCATGGTAAAATGCCATGCCAAGGAACATACTTTCTGAGTGCCTACAGTCATGATGGTTAAAATATGACTGTTGCTCAAATTATATAGCACACTTTCTTTAGTAGAACTCATCAATCTTTGTTTACCAGTCAGGACTTCATACAAGCTCCCATTGTCATTCTAGAGCAGAGGCCCTTCTTTTACATGAGGATGGAGTTAGCTTTTGTTCTTAGAGTCTCTACCTGTGCATATTTTCATCACCTGCTCTCTTTTTACTTATTGACTTGAGGATATATGATTTTGTCATTTTCTCAGCTAAGGACCATTTCCATCTCTGATTTCAGACTTCTGTTTCCTCAACTAGTTCTGCTTGATAACAAGTAAATTGTAAGAGGTAGCATTTGAGAAACGAGGAAGAATTTTAAATTTCCACAAAAAATAGGCAGTTTATTGCTTTTGTGGTTAAAATCAAATGGCAACTGAGATGGCAATATTCATTATTAAGATGCATGAATGCCTACTCTGTGCTAAGTCTGGTTCTAAGGAAAAAAAGAAGCAAACATGTAACCCGAGTTATCAAGGTTTCTTCTAACATATTTATCAGATATATTTTCAGATGTGTTTCCTTTCACTCTTGTTCACCTTCAATACAACATAAGATGGCAAATTTTAGAGAAATATACAGTTAAATTATATAGTGTTATAATAGAGATTATGAAATGATTTATTTTACATAAATAAAAGTATGTAAAATAGTAGTACCATGGATAATGTACTAAATGGTCAAGTGTTTTGTTTGTTTTTAGTTGTGTGTGTGGATCTTTTAAATTGAAAATAGACTCTTCTCTTATACATCCCAACCACAGTTTCTCCTCCTTCCAATTCCACCTAGCTCCACTCTCCCCCAGATTCACTCCCCCTCCATTACCTCTGCAGAAAAGATTAAGCCTCTAAGAGATGACAAGTAGACAAGGCGAAAGTTCTCATATGAAAGCTGGACAAAGCAACCTAATAGGAGGAAAAGATTCTCAAAAGCAGGCAAGAGAGGCAGAGACACACACTTCCACTGTTAGGTGTCCCACAAAACAATGAGCTAGTAGCCATAACATGTATGTAGAGGATCTAGTGCAGACCCACGCAGGCTTCATGCTTGCCCTTTCAGTCCCTGTGAGCCCAGGTGAATCCTATTTAGTTGACTCAGTGTACAGTATTCTCCTAGTATTCTCCATCCTCTCTGAGTCCTACAGTCTTTGTCCCTCCTTTCCTGGAGTTGTCCTATCTGTGATGGGTTGGACCCAACTGAGATCTCCAGTTTAGAGTCTTTGTCCTCATAATGTATGGCTATGGGTCTTTGTTCCCAATCATATCTGCTGCCAAAGAAAGCCTCGATGATAATATCTAGAAATACTTATCAGTGTTTTATAACCAGTAGAATGAAGAAGCACCAATATTCAGTTAAAGTTAGTAAGTTTTTTTTTTTCATTTACTTTGAACTCCTGAGAGCTAAAGCCTTTATTACATTGCAAAGGTGATTCTAAAACCCCATGTCTAAGGCTTAGAGCAAAAATTAACAAGCGTTTATTCTTTGCTGACTTCCTCTTTGTTATCCAGAGCTGTCATTGAGTGCCCAAGGATGTAAAACTTTGGTTAGAAAGAAATGAAATTAGCTGAGCAACTTAAAAGTTTTCAGAAATGCTGAGTTAGGGGGAAAAAAAGAAAGCAGGTCTCCAAGCTAGGAAAATCACTGGGTGTGGTGAACATGCTATATCAGAAATAGACATATTTGCATCTTTCTACAATGTAAGAATTGTTGAAAAACAATAAACTCACAAGTTGTATCAGTTTTCTTGGCTATAATTTGTCCAGTCAATTCAACTTTTCTCAATAGCTGGCTGAGGCAAATATAGGTTCTTTTTTTTCTAAACATGATTACTAATGTTAATTCTCAGATATTATGTGATATGCCACACAGTAAACATAGCTGTGAATATGTAGGTTACACAATAACTATAGAGGTTCTAATTGGGGAGGCAGATTTTAAGGTATTATGAGGAAGGCGTAGCTGAGGGGATCAAATAGCTAATAAGGAAATTAGAAAAGGAAAGATTTCTGTGGAGCGAGGTAACCCACCCTGTCAGGTCTTCTGCAAACATGGCTGCAGAGTCAAACACCAGGGTCCAAGTCTGAGTTGAGCCTTTGGTTCAAGTTTAACTGTAGAAGTGAGGAAAAGTACAGAATTTAGTATAGACAGACAATTGGTGGGATAAGAGCCGAGATGAAAGTTCTAGGAGAGATGATTGCTCTCTGTTGCTCAGTCACTTACAAAAGCCAGCTGGTCAGGTGACAGGTCAGTGAAAGCCATTGTCATCACAATGTGGCACAGCTTTGTCTTTATGGGGGTCAGGTGAAGCTACTAAAGCCTTCCTTTGTTCAGTGTGCTCGAAATGCTCTCAAGCCTAGTGGATTTGGTATGATTTAGCACAGCCTTTTATGCTCGCATGGTTTCAACCAACTTACTTTAATAAACTTGTATGGTAGTTTTCTCTCTACTTTAGAAATAAGATATCTATCAGATTATGCTTCATGGACGTTTATGGACAAATCGTAGTATTTACATGCTTACCAAGTGGGATTTATACTCCTTCTATTTGTACTCAAATTAGAGTCAAATGCTGTGGAGCATCGAGTCTCTTAGAGTCTGAAAAAAAATCCACTCTTTTATACAGTATATTGCAACTTTGAGCAGGACACAGTCTGATATCATCAACATCATGATCCCCTTGGAATTCTTCTGTAAATAGGTGATTTGGTCTAGGAGCTGTTACATCACTTAAATCCCTTCTTTTCAGGAAATTCTGGGTCTACTGAGCTATCTAAACATAATCTGATATCCATAGGCATCACATTTACAATTACCATTTTCTTTTAACTTATTCAGTCATTGAGTTTAGAAGCTGCTCTTTCTTTTGCATTATATATCATTTTTGTGGAAGAATTTTAACCCAGTGACATGGCTGGAATGCAGACATACCCTTAGTACACATTTTTAATCACAAACAACATAGGTAAGTTTAGATTGTAGAAAAAAAGCATCCATGTTTGAAAGTGACATCTAATTTAGGAGCAGACAAAGTGATGAATTAGAGAAAGATTTGACAGAATGAGTCAGAAATACAATATGCCCAACTCTCATGAGGACAAGAAAGAGGGGCAACTTAAGAGCAGTGCAGAGGGGTGGCAGAGAGGAGGAGCAGGGAGGAGGAGAACAGTTTTAAAGATAGGTTACATGTGAAGACAGAAGGAGCCAGACACTAAGAAGCCAGATTAGAAAATATTGCTAAAGTTAGTTTGAACCCAAGCAGAACAATTCAGTCAGAAACTTCAAGAAGCCAGTTTGAAACAGTCAGCTTGGAGAGGAGTTTAGACAAGATTTGAATTGAACCATCCAGTCAGAGTTCTGAAACAGCTAGAAAGGGTATGTTTATTCATCAGTAGTCTCCAATATGACAATTACATATGTGAATAAGTCACTTTAACACATTTTTAAGTATGTACCTCTCCTGTAAAATACATGTACACGTGTGTGTATGTGTGGGCACATTTGCATACATCTATGTATGTGTCAGTATCAATAGTACAGTCACATGATGTTAGCGGCATCCTAGTTAAGTTTGAGTATTGCTGACACATAGGGGAAGGTGTTGATTCCCTAATTAGTCCTTGATTGTGTCAACAAAGAAGGTTTGGAGTCAATTGCTAGACAGAAGGGACAGGTGGAACTTCTGAGTCCCAGGGGAAGGAAAAAGAGATTCATGGAAAGAGAGAGAACTTTTTGGTCAGGCTTTAGAAGGAAAAGCACAAAACCATCATGTAAGATCTTGGGGAAGCTAGAAACAGTGGCCTTAGCCACCAGCATATAGCCAAATGGGTCAGTGGAGGCTGGGTGATATAGGCTAGCTGATTAAGTTTATGGCAGTAGATTCTGTGACCAGCAATTGTGTTAGTAGGCAAATTCTAAAGTAATAAAACTTTCTTTTACATTCCATGGAGCAAAGGTGGAGAGAGAGAGAGAGAGAGAAAGAGAGAGAGAGAGAGAGAGAGAGAGAGAGAGAGAGAGAGAGAGAGAGAGAGAGACAAAGCAGTAGCTAGCTGGAGTAACAAAAGAGACGCAGATAAGGAGCCAGTGGATCAAGGACTGCAGCTCCCAGGTTTCCCTGGTTGGGAAATGGTTGTGATCTAGGGTTCAGCTAGATGGAGCAAAGGGAACCAGGAGAAGTCAGAGTGTGGGCCAAGCTCCTGGGAAACATTAAAATTAAGGGCAATGCTGACATATGTAACACATTTCATCATTACATTTGAGGAAATGGGCTTAGTCTTATCACCAAAATATTTAAATAAAGCATAAGAAAATTAAATATGTTTCACTAGAATTAACTCAAGGACCAAATCTCAATGTTAGATTTTCTTAATGATGGAAATAATATTCTCTTTATTTTTTGTTTTTTTATTAGATATTTTCTTTTTTTGCATATTTACATATTCTTTTTTATTCTTTTATTGGATTTTTTCCCAACTTTTATTAGATATTTTCTTCATTTACATTTCAAGTGTTATCCAGAAAGTTCCCTATACCCTCCCCCCTCCCATCCCTGCTCCCCTACCCACCCGCTCCCACTTGTTGGCCCTGGCGATCCCCTGTATTTGGGGCATATAAAGTCTGCATGACCAAGGGGCCTCTCTTCCCAATGATGGCCAACTAGGCCATCCTCTTCTATATATGCAGCTAGAGACATGAGCTAAGGGGGTACTAGTTAGTTCATGTTATTCTTCCACCTATAGGGTTGAAGACCCCTTCAGCTCCTTGGGTGCTTTCTCTAGCTCCTTCCTTGGGAACCCTGTGTTCCATCTAATAGCTGACTGTGAGCTTCCACCTCCATGTTTGCCAGGCATTGGTATAGTCTCCCACTAGATAGCTATATCCGGGCCCTTTCAGCACTATCTTGCTGGCATATGCTATAGTGTCTATGTTTGGTGGCTGATTGTGGGATGGATCCCTGGCAGCCGCAGTCATTGGGTCCATCCTTTGGATTCAGCGTCACACATGATCTCTGTAACTCTTTCAATGTGTGCTTTGTTCTTAATTCTAGGAAGGGGTGACGTTCCACATTTTGATCTTCCTTCTTCTTGAGTTTCATGTGTTTAGTAAATTGTATCTTGGGTAGTCTAGGTTTCTGGGCTAATATCCACATATCAGTGAGTACATGTTATGTGATTTCTTTTGTGATTGGGTTACTTCACTCAGGATGATGGCCTCCAGATCCATCCATTTGCCTAGGAATTTCATATATTTATTGTTTTTTAATTGCTGAGTAGTACTCCATTGTGTAAATATACCATTTTTTTTGTATCCATTCCTCTGTTGAGGGACATCTGGTTTCTTTCCAGTTTCTGGCTATTATGAATAAGGCTGCTATGAACATAGTGAAACATGTGTCCTTATTACCAGATGGAATATCTTCTGGATATATGCCCAGTAGAGGTATTGCAGGATCTTCTGGTAGTACTATGTCCAATTTTCTGAGGAACTGTCAGACTGATTTCCAGAGTGGTTGAACCAGCTTGCATTCCCACCAACAATGGAGGAGTGTTCCCCTTTCTCCACATCCACACCAGCAACTGTTGTCACCTGAATTTTTGATCTTAGCCATTCTTACTGGTGTGAGGTGGAATCTCAGGGTTGTTTTGATCTGCATTTCCCTGATGATTAAGGATGTTGAACATTTTTTCAAGTGCTTCTCAACCATTTGGTATTCCTCAGTTGAGAATTCTTTGTTTAACTCTGTGCCCCACTTTTTAATGGGGATATTTGATTTTCTGGTGTCCACCTTCTTGAGTTCTTTATACATATATTGGATATCAGTCCTCTATCTGGTTTAGGATTGGTAAAGATCCTTTCCCAAACCGTTGGTGGCCCTTTTGTCCTGTTGACAGTATCTTTTGTCTTACAGAAGCTTTGCAACTTTATGAGGTCCCATTTGTCAATTCTTGATCTTACAGCACAAGCCTTTGCTGTTTTGTTCAGGAATTTTTCCCCAGTGCCCATATCATTGAGGCTTTTCCCCACTTTCTCCTCTAT
>LR752535.1:66115-78616 GCA_902729485.2 Mus minutoides
CTTTAAATGCTTCTAGTTGTTTATCTGTGTTTTCCTGTATTTCCTTCTTATAGTCCTCCATCATCATCATGACCAGTGACTTTATATCCATGTCCTGCTTTTCTGGTGTGCTGTTGTATCTAGGACTTGATGTGGTGGGTGAGTTTGGATCTGGTGATGCCAAGTACCCTTGGATTCTGTTGCTTCTGTTCTTGCGCTTTCCTCCTGCCATCTCTGCCCGAGGAGACCTGGCGTTGGTGCAGACCAGAAAGGACCTGCTGTTCTGCCCTGGGCCTTTATCAATCTCCTGGTTGATGTCTCTAGTTCCACGAGATTGGGCCGGACCAGTGGCTGTGTTCCTCTGTTCACCTCAGGTCCCAAGATAGCTTGGGGAGTCCTGAAAGAGCCTAGGAGAGTGCACAGCACCTGTGGCCCGAAACCTGAGCTGGTGCTGGGCGAGCTGGACCAGACCGGAAGGGAGGGGCTGTTCTGCCCTGGGCCACTATCAATCTCCCAGCTGGTGTCTCAGGTTCCACGAGATTGGGCTAGAACAAAGGCTGTGTTCCCCTGCTCAATTGAGGTCCGGAGATAGCTTGGAGGGTCCCGAAAGAGCCTAAGAGAGTGCACAGGGCCTGAGGCCTGAGTCTTGAGCTCCTGATGTGATCTTAAAGTCCTGGGAGTTGCTTGGCTCAGAGGAAAGATGGCAGGGTGGAGGGTGCTCTGGCTGGGAGACGCCCAGCCTCCGGTGGGGCGGAGTTCCTCGGTTCTTGCCCCTGCGACAACTGCTGACCCACTGCTCCCAAAACCACCTCTGCACTCCACTCAACCCCAATGCGATCTTAAAGTCCTGGGGTGTGGGAAGCACAGGACAGGCCCTAGCTGCGTCCCCTGGGCTCAGAGGAAAGGTGGCAGGGTGGGTGGTGCTCTGGCTGGGAGAGGCCCAGCCTCTGGTGGGGCGGAGTTTTCGGAGATATTTTCTTTATTTACATTTCAAATGCTATTCCAAAAGTTCCCTATACCCTCCCCCCTCCCCCGCCCTGATCCCCCACCTGCCCACTCCTACTTCCTGGCCCTGGCATTCCCCTGTACTGGGGCATATAAAGTTTGTAAGACCAAGGGGCGTCTCTTCCCAGTGATTGCCAACTGCATAGGCATCTAGAGACATGAGCCCTGGGGGTAGCCAGATTCACTAGAGGGCACAGGGACAGTATTCTAATTAACAAAATCAGAAATGAAAAAGGAGACATAACAACAGATCCTGAGGAAATCCAAAACATCATCAGATCCTACTACAAAAGGCTATACTCAACAAAACTGGAAAACCTGGATGAAATGGACAACTTCCTAGAAAGATACCAGGTACCAAAGTTAAATCAGGATCAAATTAACAATCTTTATTTTTTTAATATTATCTTTATTCTTTTTTTTTTACAATCCAGTCATTATTCCCCTTCTGTTCTGCCCTCCAACAGTTCTTCATCCCATTCCTCCTCCCCATCCCTAAGAGGATGTTGCTACCCCCAACACCTCCCATTACACCCTTTCTGGCCTCCCTGGGACCTCAAGTCTCTCAAGGGTTAAGTGTGTCTTCTCTCATTGAGGCCAGACCAGGGAGTCCTCTGATGTGTGTGTTTCTGTGGCTCAGACCAGATAGTGTATGCTGTCTGGTTGGTGGCTCAGTGTCTGAGAAATCTCAGGAGTCTGGGTTAGTTGAAAATTCTGGTCTTCCTATAGGGTCACTGTCCTCATTAGCTTCTTCCAGCCTTTCTTAATTCAACCACAGGGGTCCCCAGCTTCTGTTCATTGGTTGAGTATAAGTATCTGCTTCTGTCTCAGTCAGCAGCTTGTTGGGCCTCTTGGAAGGCAGCCATGCTAGGCTCCTCTCTGTAAGTACATCTTTGCATCAGTAATAGTGTTAGGACTTGTTAGGACTTGGAGCCTCACCTTGAGATGGGTTCCAATTTGCACCAGACATTGGACATTCTTTCCCTCAATATCTTCTCCACTTTTGTACCGGCAGTTTTTTTAGACAGCAACAATTCTTTCCTCTACTTGATCTTCACTAACCCCATATCTGATAGATGGTTAATATTCAAAATATATTAAGAACTCAAAAAGCTTACCTCCAAAATATCCAAGCAACCAATCAAAAAATGGGGTATAGAACGAAACAGAGAATTCACAACAGAGGTATCATGAATGGCCATGAAGCACTTAAAGAAATGTTCAAAGTCCTTATTCATCAGAGAAATGCAAATCAAAACAACCTTGAGATTCTATCTTACACCAATCAGAAGGGCTAAGATCAAAACTTAGGTGACAGCACATGCTGGTGAGGACATGGGGAAAGATAAACTCTCCTTCATTGCTAATGCAATTGCAAACTGGTACAACTGCTCTGAAAATCAATCTGGGGGTTCCTCAGAAAATTGGAAATAGATCTACCTAAAGACCCAGCTATAGCATTTCTGGGCATATACCTAAAAGATGCCCCATCATGCCACAAGGACACATGCTCAACTAGGTTCATAGCAGCCTTATTTGTGATAACCAGAAGCTGAAAACAACCCAGATGTCCCACAACAGAAGAATGGCTACAGAAAATGTGGTTCATTTACACAATGGAATATTATTTAGCTATTAAAAACAAGGATATCATGTGTTTTGCAGGCAAATGGATTGCCCTAGAAAATAGCATCCTGAGGGAGATATCTCATACCCAAAAGGGCATGCATGGTATGTACTCACTAAATAGTAGATACTAGCCAAAAAAAAAAAAAAATGTAAAGAAAACCCAGGATACAATCCATAGAACCCCCCTGCCCCCCCCAAAAAAGGTTAAAATCCATAAGGACCAACTGAGGATGTTTCAACCCCACTAGGGAGGGAGAAGGAACCAGAGGACAGAGGATGGGGGTATGGGAGGAACTGGGTGGGAGAAGAGAGGGACAGGGGCTGGGGAAAAGGGGAAGATAATCAGGTATTGACAGGGGACAAGAAGTGAAGCCCTGTGGGCCAGCAGAATCAATGAAAATATACAACATGTGGAAGTGGGAGGTGGGGGCACCCTCTAGAATGTACCAGAGACCCAGGAGGTGAGAGAATCTCAAGTCTTAAAGGGAGAGACCTTAGATGAGTTGCCCAATAGTGGAGAGAGGGAACTTGTAGAACCCACCTCCAGTAAAAAGACAGGGCATCAAGGAAATAGTATTTTGAAGAGTTGTAGAGTAGTGTCGGGAATATCTTCTTTAGTGTTAATTAAGCTTTTACTGTATTCCATTCACACAAAAGTTTGTCTTAGCAAAATTTTAAAAAGTATTCTTAATTATAGCAAACAGAACCAAAGGTCCTAATGGGATGCTTCCTGATTAGGACCATGCTTGGATAACACATTGTATCTGGCAGATCTGTTCCCTCTAGCACAGATAACACTTAAAAAAGATTTTCGAATGGCTCATTGATTTAGGATTCTATGAAGACTTAATTAGATGTACAAATTTCATTTATGGAGCAATAGCTACATAGGTTTTACAACACTAATGAGCTCAAACTATTAAAAAGTACTCAATGGATTTTAATGCCAGCATTTAAGCATTCTACACAACGTAATGCCAATTCTTAACATGAAATCACTACATGAAGTAGATTCTCTTCTGAGATGATCAGGATTCCAAAATGACCAGGCTATATGGAATGTAGATGTGCCTGAAAGAGATGGATCGTCTTCAGAGTTCTCATTACTTTGTCCAAAAATTCATAGGACTGGCTTAGGGAGAGGGTTATGGATTGAAGATTTTCTTGCTTACATTTGAAGTGACCATGCCATATTTCAGTTCTGAATTTTTACCTTCAGATCTCTAACATGAGCTGTCTTGCTACAATTGGAGTGTTTTCTCAGCACAGGTATGACAGAAGGCATGCTTTTGGAAAGAAAACAATTCTTCCAAGTAGGAACTGAAAATAGAACTGTCATTTTTACAGAATCATTCACTCTGCAACATCTTTCAGAAAGACCAAAGCACATTCATAATTTCATTTTCATTTAAATCACAGTACATTTAGAAAGGAAAACACTATAGAATAGATATAGTTACCTCATTCTGGAAGACTGAGTAAGAAACAAATCCCAACACAAAAAAGCCTTTTCCATTTTACTAATGATAATATTTTTATGATTTTAAAAATGTTTCCATATTTTATTAAACCTTTATTATAATTGAAATGATGCTTCTATCCATTGTTTTCTTTTTTCAGTGTGTAACATAGAATGAAAAATCCTAATTCTTATTAGCTCTTCTTTGCTTTGAAATAATTTTTATGGAGTTGATTTCTATGGTCCTCTTTCAGGAATTAACTCCACCTCATTCCACCTTACATCACTTCCTTATAAAACTGATTAACAGAAAGGTAAGTCCTTGTACTCTCCCTTCAAATTCTCTAGAAGAAGTATGTAATTACCTTAGGTTACTGATTTCATCTATTAATTGGGAATCCTTGTAACATAAAGATGGTAATATTTCACAGAAAAACACAGATTTAACAACCATGTGCTTTTTATATCTTATGATAATGTATAGGCAACACTTCCTAATTTGAAGCAGTGTATGTTGATCAGAACTCTNTGAAGATTACTCCCATTGCATCCTGAAAATCTCTCACCTCCTTGGTCTCTGGTACTTTCTAGAGGTTCTCCCCACCTCCTGCCTTCTGAGGGTGCATATATCCATTCCTTTTGCTGGCCCTCTGTGCTTCTCTCCTCTACCCTACCCCATACCTGATCCTGTTCCCCTTTTCCCATCACCCTCCCTTCTCCCTCCCAATGCCCCCTCCCTCTGCCTCCCATGATTATTTTCTTACCCCTTCTAAGTTGGACTGAAGCATCCTCACTTGTCCTTTCTGCTTGTTAAACTTCTTAAATTCTGTGGATTGTTCCTAGGTATTCTGTACTTTTTGGCTAATATCCACATATTATTAAGTACATACCATGTATGTCATTTTGAGTCTGGGTTACCTCACTCAGGATATTTTCTAGTTCCATCCTTTTGCCTGCAAAACTCACGATGCCCTTGTTCTTAATATCTGAACAGTAATCCATTGTGTAAATGCACCACATATTCTGTATCCATTCTTCATTTGAGATACATCTATGTTGTTTCCAACTTCTGGCAATTAAAAATAAGTTCATCTTGAACATCATGGAGCACATGTCACTGGAGCATGGTGGGGTGTCTTTTGGGTAGTTGCCCAAGAGTGGTATAGCTGGGTCTTCAGGTAGGTCTATTTCAAATTTTCTGAGGTAATCCTAGATTGATTTCCAGAGTAGTTGTATAAGATGAAATCTCAGGGTCTATTCTGATTTGCATATCCCTAATGACTAAGGATTTTGAACATTTCTTTAAGTGCTTCTCAGCCATTAGAGATTCCTTTGTTGTGAATTCTGTTTAGCTCTGTACCTTATTTTTTTAATTGGATTATTTGGATTTTTATAGGTTAGCTTTTGGATATTAGCCTTCTATCAGGAGTGGGGTTAGTGAAATGTTTTTGTTTTTGTTTTTGTTTTGTTTCCCAATCTGTAGTTTGTCAATTTTTCCTATTGATGATGTTTTTGCTTTACAAAAACTTTTCAGTTTCATGAGATCCCATCTATCAATTATTGATCTTAGAGCCTGAGCCATTGGATTTCTGTTTAGTAAATTTTCTCCTTTGCCAATGAGTTCCAGGCTCTTTCCCACTTTCTCTTCTATTCAATTCAGTGTATCTGGTTTTATGTTGAGTTCCTTAATCCACCTGGACTTGGGCTTTGTGCAAGGTGATAAATATGGATCTATTTTCATTTTTTTATATACAGACTTCCAGTTAGACCAGCACTATTTATTGAAGATGTTTTCTTTTTTCCATTGTATGTTTTTGAGTTTTTTGTCAAAGATCCAATGTCCATAGGCTTATTTCTGGGTCTTCAATTCTATTCCACTGAACTACCTGTCTCTATATGAATACCATGTAGTTTTTACCACTATTGTTCTGTAGTACAGATTGATGTCAGGGGTGGTGATTCCCCCAGAAGTTCTTCCATTTTTAAGAATTGTTTTTGATATCATAGGGTTTTTTTTCCCATATGAAAATTGAGAATTGCTCTTTTCATGTCTGTGAAGAACTGTGTTGGAATCTAGATGGGGATTGTGTTGATATATTGCTTTTGATAGGATGGCGACTTACATACTCAGGGGTTTGTAGGATTATTAACATAGTAAAAATAGCCATTTGGTTCATATCTTCTATTAGTTTTGTTGTGACTAGTTTCTGTTTCAAAGACCTGTCTATGGTGAGAGTGGGGTGTTGAAGTCTCCCACTATTGTTGTGTGGGGTTCAATGTGTGTTTTGAGCTTTAGTAAAATTTCTTTTATGAATATGAGTTCCCTTGTATTTGGAACATAGATGTTTAGAAGTAAGGTTTCATCTTGGTGGATGTTTCCTTTGATGAATATGTCCTTCCCCATCTCATTTGATAACTTTTGGTTGAATGTCTATCTTATTGGATATTAGAAAAGCTACTCCAGATTATTTCTTAGGACCATTTGCTTGGGAAACTTTTTTCTAGCCTTTTATTCTGAAGTGGCAACAGTCTTTGCTATTGAGGTGTGTTTCTTCAATGTAGCAAAATGCTGGATCCTGCTTGCATATCTAGTCTGTTAGCTTATGTCTTTTTATTGGGGAATTGAGTTCATTGATGTTAAGAGATATTAAAGACATATTATTGTTAGTTCCTGTTATCTTTGCTGTTGGAGGTGGAATTGTATGTGTGTGTGTGTGTGTGTGTGTGTGTGTGTGTGTGTGTGTGTGATTTTCTATTTTTGGGTTCCTTGTAAGATGATTTCTTGTTTTTTCTTTGGTGTAGATATTTAAATATGGTTTTGTCATGGAATATTTTGTTTTCTTCATCTTTGATGAGTGAGTGTTTTGCTGGGTGAGTGTTATCTTGGACTGGCATTTGTGTTCTCTTAGGGTCTGCATTGCATATGTCCAGGATCTTTGGCTTTTAGCCTCTATTGAGAAGTCTGGTGTAATACTGATAGGTCTGCCTTTATATGTTACTTGGCCTTTCTCACATGCAGCTTTTAATATTCTTTGTTCTGTGCATTTATCGTTTGATTATTATGTGACAGGAGTATTTGTTTTTTCTGGTCCAATCTATTTGGTGTTTGCAAGCTTCTTGTACTTTTATGGCTATCTCTTTCTGTAGGTTAGTTTTCTTGTATGATCTTGTTGAAGATGTTTTCTGGACCTTTGAACTGTCAATCTTTACCTTCTATTATTATTAGATTTGGTCTTTTCATTATGTACTGGATTTTTGGAATGTGTTGTGATAAAAGTTTTTATTGCTTTATATTTTCTTTGATTATTGTGTAAATATCTTCTATGGTTCTTCTAGGCCTGAGATTCACTCTTTTATCTCTTGTATTCTGTTGGTGATGCTTGCTTCTGTAGCTCCTGACCTCTTTCCTTGGTTTTTCATTTTCAGAATTGCTTATATTTGTGATCTCTTTATTGTTTCTACTTCCATTTCTAGGTTTTGGACCAGCTTGTTCAATTCCTTCACTTTTAAAAATTGTGTTTCCTTTATTTCTTTGAGGGTTTTATTTGTTACCTATTTAAGGGCTTCTATTTGTTTAGCTATGTTTTCTTGTATTTCTTTACATGAGTTATTTATAGTCTCCTTAAAGTGCCACAGACTGTCCCCCTTTTGGGTCTCCTATCTGTGTGGAGCTAAGGAGTTTGGTGAGAGTCGGTGACAAACAGAGACCACACGAGAGGGTGTGTAGAATCTGGATGTATTTTTTCAGGTATAGCATCAAACTTTTTATACAGAAGAGTAACAAGAAACCAGGAGTTAGAGTGACACAATACAAAAGGAATGTATACATCAAGAGATGTTGGGAACAGTCCACCACCACTAAGCCAGGTGTAAAGCTAATCTATTTTTAAGCCCACCACCAGGGGGTTCTGCTGTAGCAGAACTTTTCATGAATAATGTATTACCACAACGCACCCCCCCCCCCCCTATTTCCTAGGCCCAGGTAAATTCTAGCAAGAGTGTAACTTGGCTGTTCTTTTAAGTATCTGTGTGGGGAATCTCCATTTGTCAGAAGAATTCACCAACTTGCTTTTAATCTGCAATGTAGTCTGTTATACCTGGCTGTTGTGAAAATTCCTGTCTTAGTAGGAATTCCTAACTCTTTTATAGTCCCTTGCCTGGGTAAGACTAGCTATTGTCAAGTAAACATTCTGCAGACTAGCCTTGAGCTACTCTGGCTCTGTTCTTCTGTAATGCTTAATTAGTTTCCCTACCTGATTTTCTAGGAAGTTGTAACACTGGCAGAAGGCTTAGCTAGGTCAGAATTCAATCTTTTTTTGTTTGTTTGTTTTGTTTTGTTTTGTTTTTTCCAGACAGGGTTTCTCTGTGTAACCCCAGAATTCAATTTTTAAATTTGAGCTAAGCTCTTTTTTTTTTTTTTTTTTTTTTTTTTTTTTTTTTTTTTTTTTTTTTTTTTTTTTTTTTTTTTTTTTTTTTTTTTTTTTTTTTTTGGTTTTACGAGACAGGGTTTCTCTCTATAGCCCTGGAACTCACTCTGTAGACCAGGCTGGCCTCGAACTCAGAAATCCACCTGCCTCTGCCTCCCAAGTGCTGGGATTAAAGGCATGTGCCACCACACCTGGCAGAATTCAATCTTTAAAGGCACTTAAAATACTAGTAAAGGAGAGCACCTGGATCCATACACCAGATAAACGTGGGGATATATGGTTATGAGAATGCCTTCCCAGGAGAATGAGTTTCTTTTGAAACTCTGTGTTTCGTGAGCGCTTCCAGGCTTTTCATCCTGTCAAGCCCTACACTGGGACATGCGTAACATTCAAGGTCTTTATTATCATCATGAGATGGGATTTTAGGTCAACATTTTTTTAAGTGAGTTATTTATATTCTCCTTAAAGGTCTTTATTATCTTCATGAGTTGGGATTTTAGGTCAGCATCATGCTTGTCAGGTGTGTTGGGGTATCCAGGGCTTGCTGTGGTGGCAAAGATAGGTTCTTATGGTTTCAAAGTATATTGGCTTCTGTTGCTTATGATCTTGCACTTGCCTCTGACCATCTGGTTTTCTCTGGTATGAGCTGGCCTGGGTATCTCTGTCTGGAGCCTGCCTCCTGTTTCCCTGGGTTGCAACAGGTCCTCAGAGATCTGTGGCCCTAGCAGCAGCAGATCTCTTGGGAGACCAGCAGACTGTGGGGTATTGACAAGGGTAGACATTCAGATCTGCCCCAGGTGCAGACTGGAAGGGCTTCTTTTATTCCTTAATTAAGAAAAGATACCTATTTGTCCAGCTATAAATCAGTGCTCATGGACAACTGTTATTTATCATGATATAGAAATAAATGAACGTCATTAGTCACTCATGTAATCACTAACCCCTGTTTGTTCAGAATATCTGTTGAAATACTAATAGAATTCTGAGTTGGGAAATCTCACCCCTCATTAATGTGTCTGACAATTAAATAAGCATAGCTTGGATTTAAATTGATTTAAATTTTCATAAAATATGTGACAATGGCCTGTAATATAAAGATATTTTACTAATGAATTTATATTAGTCCATCTTATATAATAACTTCATCTATCTAATATTTGTTAAATTCTTTGGTTATACAAAGTAGCCATATTTCAAACATATTTTGTAAGTTAGGAGTAGTCAATTACTTCCAAAGACTAGATTATAAGACAGAGAAAGATATTTCATGATGCATAAAATTCTTTACCCAAGAGACTAATATGATATCAAATATCTCCTATTAGGTTTGAGATTAACAGTTTACATTTTTTAACATTCTTCTAAAAATGTCATAAGCCAGTCAAATCAGAAATATATCCTACAAACTCAAGTTGATACTCAATCTAAAATGCTGACTCCACCTAAACATGGAAACTTCAGAAACATTCAGAAATATCAAAAGCAAGTATGTAAGAGAGTGTTACAAATCAGAAAAGAACAAGGAGATATGATAGGAGATAAAGTGTGGAAGCCTGGAGTTTGGAAAATTGTCAATGTCTGGAATCTCTTAATTTACTAGTAAGGGACAAATGAAAACTTTGCACAAAATACAATATGGCAGTAGAAGATATTATCATGAAGGGCAAAATCCTGAAGGGTTTATAGAGACTTGTTATAGTACATTTAGAACTTTCTTATAAATTTAAAACAATTCCAAAACAGATTACTTTAAAACATGAATCATAAAAACTAGTCTTGCTCAGTATGATGGTTCAGAAAGTAGCAATATTAGGAGATGTAGCCCTGTTGGAGTAGGTATGGTCTTGTTGGAGGAAATGTGTCTCTATGGGGATGGGATTTGAGATCTTCCTCCTAGTTGTCCAAAGGCAGTCTTATCCTGTTTGCCTTTGGAACAAGAAGTAGATGCCTGCCATGCTTGCATTATTATGATAATGGATTGAACCTTGGAACCTGTAAGCCACCCCAATTAATTGTTGTTCTTTATATGAGTTCTTGGGTTATTATGATTCTTCACAGCAATGGAAATCCTAAATACGACAGCAGTTGGTACCAGGAATGGGATATCTCTGTGATAAACCTGACCATGCTTTTGTTCAGAAGAATGTGGATTGTGGGGTTTTGTATTTGGAAAGCAGTGGAATGCTTTAAGTGGGGCTTTATGAATCATCCTAGTGGGAATATGGAATACATGGTTTCTGAGGGTGATCTGAACTCTGGAGGTTGTTCTTATGGTGTTTTGGTGAAGAATGTTGTTGTCCTTTGCCCTTCTCCAAAGAGTCTGCCTGAGAGTAAGATAAAGAGATTTATATTAATTGCATTGACAAAAGTGGTCTTAAATAACTAAGTTTAGACTCTGAGATGTAGTTTACTCTCATAAAGATCATTTTGATCAAGCATAGCAAACTGAGAAAGGAAAAATACAAAATATATGATTGAAATAATAAAATGATACAATAGAACTAAATCCTATATTCCAATTGGTAGACAGATTAAGGGAGTGGTTAACTCTGGTCAAGATTCTACCAGTTAAGCTTATTGTTTTATGCTTTTGCAGTTGAACAAGGGATCGTTATATCTAGACATTATCACCTGGTTATTGCTTTCATTTGGACTTTTCATCTGAAATGAACTACAATACAGAAATGAAGGACACATCTGTGATTCAGATCTTGAGGATGGAAAACACAGACTTTTGATGTGGATATTAAGGCCTTTAGTGCCAGAATTCAGGAGACAGTGGCATGCAGTTCTCTGAGCTCAAGGTCAGTCTGGTCTTCAGAGAAAGTTCCAGGAACAGCCAAGATTAAGCAGTGAAAAAAACCCACTGGAAAAGAGAAAGCTTGTGATAATGTAATAGAACAAGGAGTGGCATGTTCCAGCCTCAGCAAGCAACAAAACTTGGCAGCTTCTGCATGTAGCTCTGGCTTTAGAGTTAAGAATAGAAGGGTTACTGGGACAATTGATGCTGGTTAGTTGGAACTAAGAAATTAATGGTGATTAAGAAGGGACCAGCATCACAGAGCTAAATCTTCTGGGAAGTGTTTTCTGAGAGCACAAAGAAGTTGCGATCCATAGATAGCAAAGCTTTTGCCTCATGCTGCAGTTGGACTTAGTAATGTGTAAGAATCACCCAGGTGGTGCTGATTTTGAAGGCATGAAGGAGTCATGGAGTGCATCTGAGGTTTAACTTGACACTGTGAGAGGCCAACAAAGGCCATTTGTGAAGGTTCAGTCTCAGTTGCACTTGATGACCTAGGACTAAAGGAGTCATGCAAAGAAATTAAGACTCAGCACCATGAAGGGAATCTAGGAGGGACTATTGGTGAAGTCTAGTTGCAGTGGATAACTCCAGTGAATTAGAGATGCCAGTACCATGGAATGATCACCACATACAGCATCAATAGTGAAGTAGAGCTAACCAGAGCCTAGAGTACTACAGAAGGCAGAGCTGGAGAAGTGATCCAAGCCCTTTGGAAGAGTCCAGAAGATCATGTGTGGATAGTAGACATTGAAACAAGAAGCTGTAAAGGTGAAGTTGCCTTGAATAACTTAAGATGTTAGAGATGTCAGAGCTTTAGGATACCTGCTGAAGAAAGCTAATACTGGGTGGAACCAGCCCAAGAGAATGAAGTTTGTTTCTACTGAATGCCAGACCTGCCAAGAGCAATCAACAAGGATGCAAGGAGTTGGAGATCTGAAGAGCTCCTTGACATCAAACATGGAGATACAGAGTTTTGAGTTTTCCCATATGGTTTCCTGTGTTTCTTTGTTCCCATATTTCTTCACCATGATGCTTTGGTATGATAGCATGATGTTGGAGTTATGTGATCTGCTTTTTGATTTTGATTTCTTATGGGGTTACATTTAAGAGATTACATGAATCTCAGAAGAGACTCTGAACTTTGGGCTTTTAACATTGTTGAAACTGTTATAGACTATGGGACTTTTGAAGTTGGACTA
>LR755211.1:5419-77411 GCA_902729485.2 Mus minutoides
TATTTTCCAAAAGGCTTTTAGAAACAAGTTTTATTTCCATTTTGGGTAGATTTTTTTTTCATGAAGATAATCTCAAAGAAAAGTTCAGTAAAGATGTGTTAATTTACTGAAGTCAATTTTTCTTAATAAAGTCTAAGTTAATTATCTTTGCCTTATGAGGACATTCAAATTGTCTCCTGAAAACAGTTTTGGAAGTCTATAAAGCCCCAGTGGCATCAAGGGGACAAAAAAACAACAAAAGCAAACAGTACCTTCCTCCCAAGATCATAAACTCCATTGTGTAAATGATTATAGTTGAGTTCACTGTGACTGGCTGACTGATGCTCTTGCCTTTCTCTGGGGTGGGTACCAAACAACAAGCAAGGGGCACAGTGACAGAGACACATGAAAGCCACCGAGGTTTTCTAAGACTGACTCTAAAATCTTCTACACAGTGTTAAAGGATAATAAGCTGGGCATTTTTAATGGCTTCTCGCCATTTACCACACAAATAAATCTCATTTTTAAAATGTGCTTTCCTACTCTGTAATGACAAAAAATGTTAGATAGTTCCCTTAAACTCAGAAAGACAAATTAGCCACATAGAGTGCAGAATCCGTCTCTGTGGCCAGTTTCCTCTCCAAGAGACTGTCTGCAGCATACACAATATTCTCAATTCGTCTCTCTCTGTGGGAGAAAGGCTGCTGTAGATCCTTTCTGCTTATGTCTTTGCTCCTGGTCAGAATCGATTCCAGATGTGGGAGGTAAATACTGGAAAGATTGTGGAAAATAAAGTGGAAATGAAAAAAATCCCTGAAGCCATTTGAGTGTCGATGACAGATGAGGTCGGTATTTTCAGTTTAAGCAATGGACGTGTGGGGAGCTCAGAGGGAGCTCAGTCCTGTGGGCATTTAAGAAACAGGAAAGACCCCATGGGGTATCAAGCCTAAACCCATGCTCTGTGTGCCCAAGACAAGAGGAAACATGGTGTCCTGGCATTAACACACTAACATTAATTACATACTATATATTCTGTAAATAAGCCAACTTTAAGTCTCTCCAAATATACTCGTAATTTATACATTTGTAGGCATTTTTAAACCTTCTAATTACTTAAGTTCCTATGGGTATTTCATTACTTGGAGAGATATGAGAGAAGTGTCCACAATGTGTAAGTCAATTGAAGAAATGACAGCAAAGTGACCCAAACAAGGTTCTAAACGTGGATTCTGACACTTCCTCACTTATCTTGAGCAAATTATTGACAGCACAAATAATGACAGCATCCATTTCCTTGGCTACAAATGAGTACTGAGGTCTTAGTATTTATTCTAGCTGACTCAACAAAGTCAAGTCCACTACTCTCTTGTCACTTTAGAAATTCAGCAGGAGGTGATGCCTAGCCCAGCATAGTGTGACGTTCATAATCTCTAGTTGTAGATATTTTATGGTTTGCAAGACACTTACAGCATTTCCAGATGCCTACCTTTCCAACTTGCATTGTTATTTCAGTAAGAGTTCTTGGTTTACAAGTATAAGTTCATTACTGTCAACAAAAAACATCCAGACCCTCTCATGAAAGGTAAGAGGAAACTCAAAGAATTGAAGGATCGGTAGAAGGCATTGAATGTAAACAGGAAGCCCAAAGAGCAGACAGCAAGAGACTTAGAAACCTTGGACACCCCAGACAACTAGTCGGGTGAATTAATGGCTCCATAATTCCCTTTGGTCCTAGGTCACTCGTCCAACATTCAATGCCTAAGAAATCATTCTTTATTAGCCAGGCTTTCACATGCTCAAAGCCTGGTTGTATTAGGGAACAGGGAATGAAAAATATCTACAGAAGAATGTCTGAGATTTTCTTCTACCTCATTCAGATTTGAGAGGGAACTGGGACACTCGGAAGAAGGAACATACACACTGTTAGCCAAAACACATAAGTGCTCCTCGTGGTTTCCCTAACATGTAATCCTTCACAGAGCTTTGCTGTTTCACTTTAGGCTGCATGCTCCTGGGTATAATGACTATGCTGCAAATTCCAGCTGATAAGATCTGTAAAAGAGTTTCTCTTGAGTGAACCTTGTCGTTAGTGGTTTTGGCAGTGTAAATACCATGCCACCAAGTAGGAAATGCAAAGAGAAAGGGAAAAGGTTGACTGACTTCTTGCATTTCTTTCTTCTAGAACTCCTTTCTTTATCATTCCTTTCCTAGAATCGGAGTCTCAAGATGGAAGGCACACAGAACATTTATCTAACCCAGCTGTTCAGCTGATGAAGACAATGGACTGCCCCTCCCCCGAGGTGAAGCTGGTGATCACATTTCATCCAGATTTCAGTGCGTCTGCCCGTAACTTTCGCACCTTCCCACAGCAGCTGATTTACCTTCTGACAGTGCAGAGAGGAATATTGTGCCACACATCCAGACCTGAAAAGTATGTGACTTATGTTCGTCGAAGTAGATTAGTCCTGCATTCAGAGCTGCAGCGGACAAGCTTAGCTCTTCTTCCCAATGAGGGGGGTCTGCCTTGGATGACTAATGCAGCCTTTCTCTAAAGAGGACACCTACTCACTCAGTCCTTGGACAACACGACTTCATAATGGAAGTTTTCTTTAATATTTCTTTCATCCGTATCAACATATTATGTGTTTTGCAGAGCAAGAGACATTCAAATAAAGTTTATAATAAGCATAATACAAAGTCATGGTAGAAAGTAGATGCCCATGCTAATTAAAAACTCATGATATTCCAGGAGTTGAGATACTTTGGGAATTACCTTATGCTAACGCTCCCAGAAATCCTGTTACTCTCCTTCACAGGTGAGGAAGATGAGCTTGGGGGTGTAGTCACTACGAAAACTCCTACCAAGAGTAGGTGTTAACAGCGGGATTCATGTCTTGAAATCTCACACTCTACCTCTTAATTATACTTCTTAGTAGATTAATGCAATTAACACCTAGGTTTTCCTCTTCCTTCTCCATCTCCCTCCCTCTTTCTTTCCCCCTAATCTCTCCTAATCCTTCTGACCTTCTCTAATGAGTATTGCATCGACCTTCAATAAACTGTCCAATAATTTGCAGTACTGCTATATTGCCTCCATACTTTCAGTTGCACATAACATTTTCATATAGATTTGCTCTGCTGAATCCTCGCAGCTGGAAGTACATCAGAAGTAGCTTAGATGTAAGTAAGAAGTGGCCCACCTAAACTTTCATTATTAACTCCATGTTACTCAAACCATGGTGCTCTTGGGTTTTGTCGAATAGTTTGGAAGTCTTTCTGATACTTGACTAAGGGTGCCAAGAAAGCTACAGGAGAGTTGGTATGTGTCTGAGAGTCTAGTTCATTTATGCACTGACTTTTCTATTTTGTAGACACAGATACTTTCAGATGACCCCAGTTTGGTTTGTTTGTTTGTTTGTTTGATTAGTTGGTTGGTTTTTCATGGTTTTGTGGAAAATGATTGGAATCGTTCATGGAAAATAACCAGTTCTCTATCTCATTGCAAATGTGACTAAAATATTCTCTTAGAGAAGAGAAAGAAAATGCTTGTTTTTTTTGTTTTTGTTTTTGTTTTTTGAGACAGGGTTTCTCTGTACAGCACTGGCTGTCCTGGATTCCTAGATCAAATTGTTTTGCCACATTTATTTACAATGCTGTGACAGTTCTGAAAAGTGGGGGCATGCCCACCCCCACAGCAGAGTATAACAAAACACTCAGATTTCGTATGCCAGACACAGAAAACAGAGTCAGAGAAAAGCCAGTGCAAAGCGTTCTGACGTGATTCCTTTCTCTGCTTCCACAGGGCCTGGCCTCTGCAGTGTGGCTCATGAGTGAGCTTCATTCTGCGGCTTCCCTGCTTCTGGAGGAGGGTCCAAAGGCAGTGTTGGAAAGTCAGCCTTTACCACACATTGATGTTCATTTAATTTGCCGAAGACTCAAAGGGGTTTGAAGGATATCTTTCAAAATGTCATCTGCTTTGAATTCTCAAATCTTAGTTTTCTATTTATTTCAAATCGTGATCACTTTAGGAAAAAAGAAAAAAAAAAAACAAGCTAAAACAGTTTCTTTTTCCAATGACACCCACTATAACTCAAAAATTTCTGATACCCTTTTAACTCTCCCTTGGCATAATATTTAAAGATAATCCCAAATTTCGGTCCCCTGCAAGCTGAACCTATGCCAGACAAAAAAATGTCACCTTTTCAACGAAGCGATTCTACTGGCTAAGATTTGTCACTTGGACCTTAAGTTACAAGGAAGGAAATGCCAGATCAGTTGTGTTTTTCCCTGCACACTCCATATAATCCACTAGGTGGCGTCTCAGCACACAGAAAGCCAGATCTGTATGCTGGCGGTAAACGCACTACATGATTTTTAAAATGGGTTTTAAATTGCATTGAACTATATAGTTGTAATGGTGTTGAAACTCTAAGCATTTGTGAACTGGAAAATTTTCTGGTGAAGGAGCTGTATTGCTGTATTAGATAAGAGATGCTCTAATAGTCTCCCGCTGCTCTTTCTGATAGAGTATGGTTCTTAAATTGTATCCCGAGATAGAAACACTGGTGTAGTGGCACCCCGTCAGGTAGATCCAGTTGATGGTATGGCTGATGAGAAGAAATAAACCACTAGAAAATGTGGTACACAGGGCATCTAAAATCTAAACAGACACTGGGTGTCATTCTGGGCCAGATTAAGAAACACAAGGAGACCTTTGTCTTAGCCTGTTTTGTGCAGCTAAAACGGAATATCACAGGCTGGGTAATTTATAATGATCTGAAATTTATTAGAATGGAGATTTATTGGCTCACAGCTTTGCAGGCAGGGAATTCCAATATAAAGGTGCCAGTATCTGGCAAGCGCCTTTAATCTGTACGATTACATAGAAGATGGTGGGAGGGAGGGAGAGGCAAGAAGCAGCAACTTGACTGCCTTTTGGAAAGTGCTCGGGAAGCCCTAGGGTCTGGTGCATCTGAGTCCAGAGCACTGTGACGGAATTGTACCTCCAAACTTAAAAAAATTATCCCTTCAGATGACAGTGTCAAGAGTCTCATCCTGGAGGAAGGAGCAGTCTCCCTTCCCAGTGTGCAATTTCAGAGTTTCCCCAGTTACAGACATCCAGACCCCCGCGGTCCTCTTCCAGCACCAGAGTTTCTGGTTTCAGGAAATGGAAATAGTCTGGGAGAAAAGGGAAGTGGTCTCAGTATAAAGCTGGCATGGTGGGTACATATCTATTAAAGGAAACGGATACAAGTTCTCTTCTCCACCTTAGTCCTCTCTGGTTTTCCTGTGGTTTTAAAACTTGTCTTTTTCATTCGGATTTCTAGGCTCATCTCTGACCTGTCCAATGTTAGCAAGAATTCTGCTAAGTCAGTTTAGACAGTGTCCATCTGATTACCTGCTGTTTCTGATCAGGAGATGTTGAGTTGGGTTATCAAGTTTCTTCCTCATCCCTCCTGTTTCCTGTTTCATTTTCCATTCAAGAGCCACTCCCAGCTTCTGGTCCCACATCTGCTTACATTTGGAGTTAAGCTCCATCTCTTTCCTCCCTGAACAACCAAGTCACACAAGTCCTTACAGCCGTTGCGATGAACTTGGTAAGTTACTCTTACCATCCGTTAGTGTCGCCAACAGTTTTTAACATAGTCTTTCAACTGTGGCCCTTCTTCTCTGTAGGAATCTATTTGGCCAATAGAAATTTTTAAAGGTCTTTTGCTTTCTTTGAGATTTAATAAAAAACCATTTCATCAGCTGTCTGTGTGCTTTGCAAAAATATTTACCATTTTCATTTTTAAAAAAAAAAAAAAAAAAAGAAATTTCAACCTTCCAAACAATTTGACTCTTAAGATCACAAGATTTTATTATGATGCTGATGGCTGACTGAGCTCACCTTCACAAGCTCTGGTACCTCCTCTATCGTTGCTCCTGTTACATGAGATCTTAGCTCCCTGTCCTAACAGCTGTCCCCCTGTGGATCACAAGGTCCGCAATGGCAGGCGAGCTGGCTAACTTGTTTATCATGCTATCTTCAAGATGGTGTACAGCAGAGCCTGGTCCCCGGGGAAAATGGCTTCTGAAGAAGAAAAACTAAATATCTAGTGGTGAGGAACGAATGCACTGATTTCTAAGCTAAAAGCTTTGAGGCAGTTATAAGGGTCCTCTGTAACATACAATTCTAAGTTACTCCTCAGACTGCAGTCTCTTACAGTGGTGTTCTCATCCTGTGCTTCAAATCACCACCAAGGGCAAATTTTATGCAAAGTCTATGACCCAGAAGTAACTCCTGGTGGTATAAGTCAAAGCAACATATTCTATTAAGATAACATTTATTGACCCCCAGCAGATATGAGAATGGAAATCTCCAGAAAATATCCAGAGTTTTCCCCTCACTAGTTTGTCCCCATATGCACTAGGACTTGTCAGAATGTCTTCTCCTTAGACAGGAGATAGAATATTTTATGAAATAAAGATTTTTATAACTATTGTCACAAAGACAACATTAGGGACATGACTGGAGCTTCTTAGTGTTTCTGGCAAGGAACTCTAATAAGTGAGAGAATTTGTCACGAGAGGATCACAGGTTGAGGCTCCTGCATTGTCAAATCTGGACTGGAATTCCGGTCTCACCGCTTCCTGGAGACCTTGAGTAATGGAATTGACATTTTTTTGAAGCTGTATTTTAAGAAGTGTAAAAGTAGCATCTACCTAACAGGATTCTTGGGAGGGTTAGATGAGATCACATGCTTTAGTCCCAGCACTCGGGAGGCAGAGTCAGGAGGATTTCTGAGTTCGAGGCCAGCCTGGTCTACAGAGTGAGTTCCAGGACAGACAGGGCTACACAGAGAAACTCTGTCTCGAAAAACCAAACCAAACCAAAACAAAACAAAACAAAAACAAAAACAAAAAACCTGATTTACGTTCTCAGCATCCTGGCTGATCCAGGCGAGGGCCAGAGAGATCAGTCAACACTCAGCATTACCTTTGTCTTTGGTTCTATCTGAATGTCTATTCTTAGACATTCTTTTAGTCATTGATAAAATAAGTACTCTGTAAGTTCCCCATATATTTGGGGAACTTTTTGGTATAGGTTTTGTGTATTTGGGGATGATGTCTGTGAACTTCTGTAGTTGAGGAGGAGGAGGAATGAGACATGCACACTCGCCTCACTTTAGGAAGAGGTAGAAAGCAATGAGAATCAGAAAGAGCAGACACACTGAGCTGAGAACAGAGAACAGAGAACCACTGCCGCTTCAGAAGAGCCATTCAGAACTGAGAAAGCAACCTGGATGGGCGAGCAAGCTGCTAACCTCCGCTCTTCTGCCTCAAGACATCAGGACCTTGAAAGAGACAGAATTGAAATGGTATTTTCAGGCCGTATCTGAGGAGTAACTATATCTGACCCTCAGCAGACCTTACACTGAATAAGGAAATATCCTGAATAACAGTTTTAAAACCCAAACAAATCACTGTCATCAAACAGGCATCAACAAACCCAAACATCACTTTCCTACCTGCATAAGGATGCTTTCAATTGAAGCATGAAAATCCCATAATCAGCCACCAAACCCAGACACTATTGCATATGTCAGCAAGATTTTGCTGAAAGGATCCTGATATAACTATCTCGAGTGAGGCTATGCCAGTGCCTGGCAAATACAGAAGGGGATGCTCATAGTCATCTATAGGATGGAACACAGAGCCCCCAATGGAGGAGCTAGAGAAATTACTCAAGGAGCTGAAGGGGTCTACAACCCTTTAGGTGGAACAACAATATGAACTAACCAGAATCCCCAGAGCTCGTGTCTCTAGATGCATATGTAGCAGAAGATGGCCTAGTCAGCCATCACTGGGAAGAGAGGCCCCTTGGTCTTACAAACTTTATATGAAGTGAGAGTGGGTGGGTAGGGGAGCAGGGTGGGGCAGGGGTACAGGGAACTTTCAGGATAGCATTTGAAATGTAAATAAAGAAAATATCTAATGAAAATAAAATAAAATTAAAATAAAGCCAAAAAAAAGAAAAGAAAAAAAAAAAGAAAGAAAATGAAAGAAATATATACACTTATCACCACAAGAAAAAGTGCCCCGAGGGAGTGTGCACGTAATGTAATGTATTTTGATTATCTGGTTGGGTTCCAACGGTTAAAAATGGTGGTCATCCCAGTCCAGAGGACGGAGAGTCTGGGAGAGCCAGCCCAGCTTCTTGTATGCTAGGTGGTGGTATTAGCAAGAGAGAGATCCCCTGCCCTTCCTTTTTCCCTAGCCACCTATGGTGGCCCTGATGGGGTCATGAGAGAAGAAGAGCTGGCCCTGCTACAGCCCTCAGGAGAGTAGGTCTTGCACCTTCTCTGGGCATCACAGTAGAGCTAACCCTAATGGTGGCGGCGAGGATGAGCTGGTCCCGAGGATGTGAGGCTGAGAGCTCTGGCCCTGCAACTTGTCTGCCCTGTGGTGACTAGGCAAGATGCTCCGCCCCCTGCCCCACCCCCATTGCCTCTTGCCACCAATGACAGACAGGAGAGCTGGCCCCACCCCTCACCTGAGCATCACAGTAGAGCTCCACCTGGATGTGGTTTCACAGTGAGCCAGCCCCGAGGAGCATGGGAGTATCAATTTTATCATTCACAAAAATTAAGATAATTATCTCAACCGTAGGTTTTGATTCTGGCCATAAAGTATAGTTTAAATTTTGAGCATAACGCTTGGCAGTTGCTGGTTAATTGTGGTGGTACAAGCACTGGAGAAGCTGAGGCAGGGGAATTGTGAGTTTGAGACCAAACTGGGCTCCACAGAGAGTTCTAGGGCAGCGTGGGCTATATATATTCAGACCTGTTTCTGCTACTGTTAACCCTCACCAAAGAAAAAGAGAGGATTTTTTTTTTAAAGACAGGTTACCCATTCACACTAAAGGTAAGAGAGGGACCACCCAAGTGTATGTTGAGGCCATCCACACTAATACGGTTGCTGGGTTTGCCCTGGATAGGTCATGGATGTCCTAAGTAGACTTTCCTTCTGGCAAGGTCTGGAACTATGAGTACTCGTCCCAGCTTCATTCCTACTTTGAGAACACACCACCTAGGCTTCTCTCCACCATGTGCTGACAATCCGCATAGCCAGGTTGGTGAGTTCAGCCAAGAAAGGACATTCTTAGGCAACCAAATAATACAATTATTTTTCTCATACTATCAAGAGGCCTGCTTGGTAGATAATAACCATCATGACAGATTGTGCAACACAGCGGTGATGCTCACACGGTGTGCCAGGGCGTTTGTACAGTAATCAGAAGGCATTGCTTGCACACTATCCTGACCCATCCATTCTCCCTGCAGACAACAGCACACAGAGAGAAAAGGTACGATAAAAGATGGATTCCAGCTGCATCCTGGACAGATAGGATCTGGGGGCTTTAAGAACAGCAGAAACACTGTTTGTGGGTTTTGTTTTGTTTTGTTTTTTTCCCCTCTAAGAGAGAAGGCAATCCTGTTCTCTACAAAACAGAGACAGGGAAGGAGTTTTATGGAGAGCAACCCTTGTGCTCACAAGTCCCAGTTTTGGTTGGCTCAGTATTCTAAGTTTCCTTGACAACTCCTGAAGCTGGGTGGGGCCGCTCTCCTCTGCCGCTGGACTAGCCAGAGCCAGCTATCTTCATTCCCAAAGCTTGAGCACCAGTTCCCCTCAAATCCACCCCTCCCCGCCCCGCCCCTGTGGTGGCCGCACCATTTTTTCCCACAGCCTCCATTACTTTTCAGAAGACCTGGTAAGATTTTGTTTTACCTTTTGCATTTGCTCTTCCGGTGCCCTTGGCATAGGTCTGAGTTGGCTGAGCTCTGATTGGATTTCAGACCACAGATTGAGTTCCTATGAACTCCAGTGGGAGCCGAAAGAAGAATGGAGTGGCAGAGGGACTGGTGATCTTTGACCCCAGCCCATTGATGGCTTTTGTCATCACTGTTGGTGGTTTCTCTGAACAAGAATGCATTGTCTCTCTGTCTATTGTGGACTGGCCTTTACAGTTAGTCTTCACGGGATGTAACCTTTAATCAGAGATGTGTTCTTCTACCCAGGGCAAAGGGTGGCTGCAGAGAGAGATGAAGCAAGTTAGCAACACTCTGGTGTGGGGTTTGAAGAGGAAACCCTAGGGGAAATGATGATTTTAATAAAAGTTAAAAATTAAAAATCATGGGCTCTGTAATTTGTAATAAACTCCTACATTGGTAGTTGTATTTATTCCTGTTGTGATGCCCTGTTTTTCAGAATTTAAAAAAAATTACAGCCCTTAAATTTACTCTCATGGTTTTGTTTTTTAATGGACAATAAGCTAGAAGGACCTGCGATTTTATGGCTTTATCCCAGGCAATGAATCAAGCAGTCTGAAACTGTACCTAGTTTTTGGTATAAACCTCAAGTCAGGAAAGAAGTTGAATCCTAATTTGACTTTAGAATCCCTTTTGTCTCTCTGGAGTCAGGAGACAAAGATATCTGTATGGGAAGATTCCCACTCTCTGATTTTTTTTTCCCCTCCTTCAAGGTTTGGGTCAGGTCACATGTCTCTACAACTCTTTCCTTGAAAGAGTTTCAAGATCCGTTTAATCCCTTTGAAATCATTTCACCCAAATTATTCCAGAAACTTCTCAAAACTAAGCCAGTGCTACTTTTTTTCCATTTTATAGATGAAAATTTTAGTTCAGAGAGGATTTAACCTAAAAATCACATTTCTAGAAAATAACTCAGTCTAGGCTCAACACATGACTCAAAGCCTGTGTCTATTTATTTCCTGGTTGATGTTGATGTTCCTTGACTAAATTCTGTATGGTAAGCTTTATTAAACAGTCCTCCGAATCTCTACTTTTTGTTTTCTTCTCTTATGTGTTCACGTCGGTCAAAAACTTTTTTTTTCATCATTATAAATTCCTAGTTCAAACAGAGGACCACAACAAAGGTAGAATAAGATGAGAAAAATCTATTAACATATACAACATATATATATATATATATATATAGTAATTAAAGAAGTGACTTTGAACTCTAGCCTACAGTGGCATCTATAACAAGAGTAAATTCCAGAGAACTAACAAGACCAAGAAAAACCGAGTTTGAATCTGTCTAAGCAGCAACCGTGGAATCCTGCAGCAGATAGACCTCCTGATATAAGTACCTGGGGTACTTAAAGGCTGAGTTTCTAACACTGTATCCAGGAGACAGCTTTCAGCTTCCCTCACAGACTTGCAGAGAGACAGAGTCCAGTTCTCCTTTGTCAGATTCTTGCTTGCTTTCAGCTCAGAAACAATTCATCTTTGAGGCTGGCATACTCTGGTCCCCCCTAACTCTACAGACCTGCCCTAGATGGTTCCTGCTGATAAAAAAATCTGAAATATAGTTGGCTTAAGTTAATTTTGTAAATAAACTGTCATTGAACTTGGAATTTGGAGAAATTATAGAGGATGGGGATTTTCTCTGTATTTTCTGTGGCCCTGCTCTCTCGCACAGAGAGGTGGGTGTAAGCCTCAGCTACAATAGCTTTGGGGGAAGTACCTTCTATGGCCCGCTCTCATGCAGTAGCTGTCTTGATTCCTTGGTTAATTACTTTTTGGTGATATTTTCTTGAGATTCTGATTCTTGATGCTATAGAAGTTCAAGGGAAAAGGAGAGATTTCATGTTGAAAGTGTGAAATCTTGTCATATTTTCTCATATTTTCCTTTGATTAGTGTCTAGGGCAGAGTTTCTCTTTTCTTTAATTCACATCAAGTCTGACTCCCAGACCTGACTTCTTTAGAGTGGTAAAGACCAATTCGACCTGGATAATTAGGAGGGCCCTTTGCCCTTTCAAAGTAAACGCTACTTGAAAGTTTACCATGGTGTAGAAAATAGAAGGGAAACAGAAGTGGGAAGGACAGATGAACTTCTGACCTCTTACATAAAGCCAATGGAAACCTTATGAAATAATACTTCTAGCATATATACTAGAAAAGCAAGAATTGATGCTAAAGCCAGGTGACATAGTGGGAAGGCATGGATTTCTGAGCCTTGGCTCTGGGTAGTAAGGAGAGAAAAGCCTCTTGTTAGAATCCAGAACCCACACTATATCAGACTTCAGACAGATAAACCACAGGTGAAAGTGAAATTTTCCCAAGATGTCAGACAGAAAACAACTGGGAATGTTACTCGGATGAGTAAGCTTTAGACACAAGTCTCTGAGGGTTACCATAGGTGCCTGATCTCTACAGCAGATGCAATAGCAGCAATAACCATGAGGGACAAATGATCGTAACTGGAAAGCAACTTAACAACAACCTATGAAGTCCAATTGACTAGGAATGCAGATGTTAGGGGTCACCTGACACACCACATAAAATGGAATTTATTATGTCTTAAACAATTAAAGATATTAATGAAAATGTACAGAATGCAAAGAGATGAAAACTGAAGAGACTGAGTCAGAGGAAGACAGAAGGTGATGGAGGAGACTTCTGGGATTCTAGAATTACTAAGAGAAACTGAGGGTGGATGATATTCAGTGGGACATTGGACAGAGCTTTCTAGAATGGATGAAAGAGACTAACTATTAGAGACAACGGTTCAGTGTACATCATCTTCATCTGCTGAATACCAAACACAAAGTGAGTCTTGAAACCTGCCGTGTTAAAGACAGTGAACTACAACGACCCAATCCTTCGGATGAAAGCATGTCTTCTTAGAAGACAGGTAGAGCCCCAAAGTACTCAGAGAAGAACACTGTCATCCTAAAACTCAGTAATCTCTCAAATTATACATTCCAAGGAAGGCTATGTACAAATTTCTTCAGGTGAAAACAAGCAAAACCACAGCTTCTCTCTCGATAGATGTCCCCTTACTAAGAGATGATGATAGGACTTCTTTTCTGAGAAAATTGAAAAAAAAATCCCCAGAGAAAAATCCATAGCTTCAGAAGCAACTTCTAGCAGGGAAGAAGTACAAATAAGCACTGGTCTGTGAATGAACTGTGGGGTTGATATGTTGGGCTATAACAAAAATACACTGAAAACCCTGGAAAATGGCATGAACATAAGGAGAGAGATGAATGTAAGAGGGTGACTCACAGGACAGAGAAAATACCATTTTCTATAATAGTGACAGAAACATTCTAATGCCACCAAAGACAACTTTCCCATTCCTAATCCACTTGAGAATATGCAGACCTGGGGCCCTGTCACCCCGAGTTCTTCCATATGTTATTCTACAAACAAACAAATGAAGTAACGTTGACACACTGTGTCCCTTATCCTCCTGCCCACTCAAATTGTCTAAATATCCTAGTTCTCTTGCTTTTTTACATATGTATGTCTACATATATAGACGTGGGTTTTGTGTTCATGCCTTCTGGGGTATGTATGGAGGCCTGAGGTTGACATTGGGTTTCTTTCTCAAGGGCTTTCTTGGAAAAAAGTGACAATGAAACTGAATAAATAGTCTTCCATCACCTATTTACCTCTGATCGATTGATCTATCTATCAATCTATCTATCTATCTATCATCTATCTATCTATCTATCTATCTATCTATCTATCATCTATCTATCTATCTATCTATCTATCTATCTATCTATCTATCTATCATCTATTTATCTATCATCTATTTATCTATCATTATCTATCTATCTATCTATCTATCTATCTATCTATCTATCATCTATCTATCTACTATCTATCTGTCATCTATCTATCTATCTATCTATCTATCTATCTACTATCAACTATCTATCTATCTATCTATCTATCTATCTATCTATCTATCTATCTATCATCTATCCATCTATATTGTTTTCTGTGCATACATGTGCACACATATCATGGCACTCATGTGGAAGTCAGAGGACAACTTGCTAAACTCGATTATGTACTAAAACCTCATTAGGCTTGGTGACAAAGAGGCCTTACCCACAGAGCCATCTTACTGACCCCTCTTTATTTATTATTATTTTGAGAGCAGGAGTCACCCTGTAGGTTATGTTTCCTTCTTCTTTGTTTCCAAGGTTCTTTTGCCTCAGGGTTTCCAGTAACTAGGAGTACAAACACTTACTACTCAACTGGGTCTCTCATTTGAATTCCCATGCACTTTTTAAATTTAGAATTATTTTACTAAATGGGTATAATCTTATTTATTTTCATTATTCTGATGCTCAAATTGTCTTTGCTTTTATCAATGGGAGTCCTGCCAAGCTGGTTTCATTGACTTGAGTCATTCTTAGAGTACTTGCTTATTTTATAGCATAAAAAGGATCTTTCCGGACTCATCTTGTTCTTACTTTCCAGCACCAATAGGATTTCTCTCACCCTGCTCTGGTCCAAACTCCTCATGTAGAGGCATATTCTGTCCAGAAAGGGGATGTCAACACCCTATTAGCTGCCGTCCACATCAGCACCCTAAGCCAGAGTCTGTCTTCTTTTTGTCACTCCAGCTCCTACATACATGGATATCTTCTTTTCTGCTGAGGTCCCTTTTAGAGAGAATATGCCCTCATCTCCACAAACTCTGACATACCCTATAACCTTTTTCTTCTCTGATGTTTTCACACTTATTCTGAAAAGGCTCCAGCATCTTGTTCCAGGCATCTCCAAAAACCCCTGCTCCCCTGTGTGCAGTTCCACATCCTATTCCAGGATCCTGTGACAGATTGGGCTAATCCTGCTCATCTCATGTAGATAGCCCCTTCTTCCATGTGTGCCCTGTCACACCCACCCTGGTCAAACACTGATCTTGCTAGGCCTTACCTGAATTGGGGTATGTGTGGGAATGGTGGGAGGGGGGAATGATGAAAAAGGAATTAAAAACAGAGGGAGAATAAATAGAGAGAGAAGAAGAGGGGATAAGAAAAAGAACAGTTGAAAAGAAGTGGGAAAGGAAGACATTTATATTTACATCTTCTTAAACAAAAATAGGTGGCACATTTTTAGAATGACATCTAAAGGTAAAGTGTATAACATCCAAATGTGTAGAAAAGAAAGGCTAAAGTAAAAAGAAAAATCAAATCCACTCAAAGGCAAGAAAGAATGAAACAGACAGGAGACAATAATGGACATACGTTGGTATAATTTAAATTCTTGGCTTCTTGTGTAAAGAATGGAAATTAAGGGCTGACACAGACTTGCAAGAGTTGCAAGGAAACTTTAGTCAAAGAAAGGCCACAGAAAAGTCAGATTACATTGCACAAGAGTAGTGTGGTCCATGTCTGGGAAGATACCCAAGGGCCCCAGGTTACTATCTGGAGTTTCCTTGTACAGGGTCTAAAGGAAGGAGGGCTTAGTTGAATGGTTCTCTATTTTGATTGATTATCAATATAAAATCTACCACAAACATCCCCTCCCACAATACATCTGATTTTAATTATCATAAAAATAATACCCAATTTTACACAGGCATGAGATAGTATATAGGTGATTATCTCTCAAAGATTTTTTGAGAGCATAGTTTTGTCTTATAGTGCATGTACCCAAAACCAGTTCTGGATAGTTTATTTTTCTACCCAGATATAACAAAAGCATGTTGCAGTAGCATCTGTCTAAGTTTTATTGTCATTAGGGAAGCAGAAACTTACTCGACTTTTTAGAGCACAGTATGTATATAGCTCGATGAAAGTGGGGCCCTATGTTAACATGTTACTAAGTGCATTTTGTATATGTGTAGTATATGCAGGTACATTTTGTATGTGTGTAGTATATGCAGGTAAAGGCACCTACGCTGCCAAGTGCATTTTTTACAAGAAAGAGGTGTCACCTGTGTATAGCTCAAGATAAATTGGGTCTCAGATGGCTTAACTGTTCTTTATTTGCAATTCTAGCAAAATCATCAATAGACAAATAAATATATAGAAAGCCATGTGTAACCCAGCACTTGGGTGGTCAAGGCCAGAGGATTAGACTTTGTGGGCCATTTGTAGCCTCATAGTCACTTTAAGGATAGCCTAGGCAACATGAGACCCTGGCTCCAAAAGCAAGCAACCAACTGATCCATAAGATCCATAAGAAACAAATAGGATTAAGCTGGAAATAAAAACAAAACCCATCTGTATACAGTTTATAATAGCCTGGTCTAAAACACTAGAATACAAACAACTTGAAAAAGTCCTGGACCCTGCTTATCTCACAGATGAGTGGATATTGTCTCCTGCTCTGGAAGAACAAGAGGTAAGAGAGCCCAAATGATGAACAAAGACTCTGCTGGGGATGGTAACCGTGGATAAGGCACCCTTGTCTTGGTGATAAGATTTCCTCCAGGGAGCTGCAAAGAAAGAGTCTGATGAACCTAAAATGCCATTGTTGTATTTCAATTACCCTGTAATTATGATCAAAGCCAATGCTTGAAATACACTAGGGATGAGTCAGGAGGGCACAGGAGCCAGTGTGGAGGGTCCCACTGATAAAATCAAAGTGACATCATTGACAGAATCAGAATGGTGCCTTCCCTGGACCAGTTGGCTTCTGTCTAACTTCGGATCTTAAGACTTGAGGTTGATAGTAGAGAAACTTCCATCAGCTTCAGCTGCTCTGATCCATCTCAGGCAGTCCCCAGCTTCAAGGGTATGACCTGCTCCTGTGGCTCCTCCTTCTTATTGCTTCAGTTTGTATGGATGGCAATGATCCTGAACTGCCCCAACCCCACTCCCAGTCCTTTGCTTCCCTTCCCTACTCCTGGTGGCACCCCCTCACTATTGTCCATCTTTAAACCACTTCCTATTGAATTTCTCAGGTTATCTGTTATCTGGGCAACTCATTGCTTGGGTTAAATTCCCTCTGTTTAGATGTTTAAAATGTTTTCTGTTTTTCTAGTCAGACTCTGACTTGACAGTCCAAATAAACATTGGCAAAAAGAAAGATGGTATAATTGTGTGACCGTTAGACTTTAAAACAAAAAGCATCAGTCAGATAAAAAATTACATAATTATAAATTTAAATATCTAATAACATATATATATATATATATATATATATATATATATATATATATATATATATATATATATATACACATCGAGAAAACTATAGAGAGAAATGGACATATCACCATCAGATGTTGAACACATTTCTCTCTGTAATGTTGTCAAGGGAGAAAAATATGGAAGATTTGTGACATATAATTAAGAATTCATCTAGAAGACATATATAGTCCACCACACAAGGACCTAGAAAACACATATCTTAGCCAAGCACACATGGAACCCAGATCACACTTTTGGCCATAAAAGAAGTCTTAACAAATTTCAAAGACCATCATACGACCACATGCCCAACAACCACACAATATGTTAGAAATCACTAACAGAAGAAAGATTAAAATCACCTCATACAGTCAAGAAAAAAAATTCACCTGGGTAAGGGAACAATTTTCACTAGAAATACAAAAATACTTACAATTGAAAAATAATAGAAAAAGCAATAATATACTGAAGGAAATGTAATGCCATATATAGTTCTTCTACAAAAATGGAAATAATTCAGAAAAATAAGAACTTGCAGTAAATAAATCAAAATAAGATGAAATTTAGGAAAGGAAATATTAACAATAGGAGAAGAAATTACAAGAAAATATAGAAATAGATTGATATATTTAGTAACATTAAGACTAAGAAACTGTATTTACCAAATTCTATCATAGAGTTAAAAAAATAAAAATAAGACCGCAACTCACACTCATTAGCAATGATATCTTAAGATATACTAGCTATAAGAAATAATGTTCAAAGCATCAGTAAAGAAACAACCCAACAAAAAAGTAGCAAAAGAAAAAAACATTTACAGATAAGAAACATGTGTTGATATAAGGCATATTAGCAGATGAGATGTCTCCTTTAATTAGGACCCAGCTAAACGTGAGCTAAGCCTCTAATACATTTACCTTTGAAAATCAAGAGAATGGTGGCATTTTATTGTGTGCCCATCTCTGGTGTGATAATGATGTGGAATAATGAGACTTACCTGCTGTTGTGGGAATGGAACCCTTCTGATGTATAACCTGGACAGGTATGTACCATGTAACAAGTTCATTCATTTTCTGGCCGTTTCCTGCATTCAATGATGCACATATACATCAATAAATGTGTGCAAATATGTCTGTGGAATTGTTTTAATGGAAATGATTTTTAGGGCAGTTTTAGGGTCACATCAAAATTGAGTTGAAGTTAGACACCTTATCAGTTGGTTCATGGTTGCTGCTCAGATAGTTATGTGTATGGACAGAGTCAGTTTGATTTCTGATTTTCCAGGCTCTACACATTATTTCTGTTTCTCCTGTCTCTGCATTAGTCCATTGTTAAAAAGTGGCAGTGGTTTGATACAATCTTGTTTTGCTCTTGATCTCATTACATGATTGATATTTATTGATTGGTTTTTGGTTTTTTGTTTTGTTTTGTTTTGTTTTTGTCAATCAGAGGCAGCTTTACTTCATTCTTAGTTTAATGGGAGGTTTTTATTAGGATAAAGACTTAGGTTTTTGTCAAATGAATTTTTTAATCTATGTGTATGATCATGTGACTTTCTTCATTAGTATATTGATAAGGTAAGCAAGTTACACTGATCAACTTTTGAATATGGAGCCCACCTAGTATACCTGAGATAAATCCCACACCTAATGTATAATTATTTATACATGGTTGAATTTGATTTGCCAATATTTTATTGGGAGGTTTTTGTTTATGTTCATGAGATCTACTAGCTGGTTGTTTGCTTGTAATCTAGTTTGGGCATTGGAACATTGCTGGACTCAGATGAATTGGGAATTATTCAATTTGAAGAAAAAAAGGTTGTGAAGAATTGGTATGTTTTCCTTAAATATTTATAGAATGTGTTAGGTAAATTCATCTGGGCCAGATTGCTTTCTGCTTTAGAAAAATATTAATAATTGACTCAATTTCTAGGATAGAGGTGCGCCTGCTTAGGTTATCTATTTCTTCTCCTGTGAATTTGAGCTAATAGTATTTTTCAAATAACTGCTACGTTTTATACAGGCTTTCAAGTCTGTGGGCACAATGTTTTCTCAATAAATAAAGTAATTTGAAACAGCTCATATAGTCAGCAACATTAAAATAAAAAGGTAATTATGGACTAGTACTATACTGAGATGAAGCTAACTACGAGAACACATAGTCTATACTGGGGCTCCTAGCTTTTGTGTTTGCTTTTCCATAGCCACATCCTGACTTTTTAAAATTCACTTTCAGCCCTCTCGCTGCCTTTCTTCCCTGTTGCTCCCTACCAAAATCCTTCCCCATCCCCTCTCCCTTTCTCTTCTAAGACAGTGAGTCCCCCCTCTCAGTACCCCCCAATTTTGGCACATCAAGTCTCTGCAAGACTAAGCACATGCTCTCCTACTGAGGCCAGACAAGGCAGCCCAGCTAGAAGAATATATCCTACATACAAACAACAGCTTTGGAGATAACCCCAGCTCTAGTTGTTTGGGACCCACATGAAAACCAAGCTGCATGTCTGCTACATATGTGGTGGGCGTCGGGGGTTAGGTCCTACCTGTGTAGTGTTGTTGGTTCAGTCTCAGAGACCCTCAAAAGCCCAGGTTGGTTGACTCTGTTGGTCTTCCTGTAGAGTTCCTATCTCCTTCAGGGCCAGAAATCTTTTTCAAAACTGTTCCTTAAAAGTCCCCAAGCTTTATCCACTGGTTGGCTGTAGAACTCTGTGTCTGTCTGAGTCAGCTGCTGGATGGAGCCTCTGAGAGTACAGCCTTGTTAGACACAACATAACAATATTCAACCATAACAGAGTACCATTAAAAGTGTCAGATATTGATACTTTCCCATGGAATGAGTCTCAGGTTGGGCCAATTACTGATTGGTCATTCCCTCAGCCTCTGTTCCATCCCTGTGTCTGCATTTCCCATAGACATGATAGATGTTGGGTCAAAAGTTTTGTAGATTTGTGTCGCTATAGCTTCACTTGGGTGGTGTGGCATCTTCGGATTCTATTGTCCCAGTGCTGTGAGTCACAGCTAAGGTCACCCCCATTGATTCTTGGATATCTCTCTTATCCCAGGTCTCTGTCATGTCCTGGAATGTCCCACCCCATCCTCCTCTGTCATCAGTTGAATTTTCATTAATTCTCATAACCATCTGTCCATTTCTCCCCTCCCTCCCCATACCTGACCCTGAGCCCCTCCTCATTCCCTCCCCTCCTCATTCCCTCCCCTCCTCTTTCCCACCCAGTTTCCTCCCTCTTATCACTATTTATTCCCCCTTTAAGTGAGATTCAAATGTCCTTGCTTGGGCCTTCCTTATTGGTTAGCTTCTTTGGGTCCATGGAGTGTATCGTGGGTATCCTGTATTTTATGGCTAATATCCACTTACAAGTGAGTACATACCATGCATGTCCTTTTGGGACTGGGTTACCTCACTCACATTATTATTCTCACGTTCCATTCATTTGCCTGTGAAATCATGATGTCTTTGTTTTTAATAGCTGAATAGTATTCTACATTTTCTTTATCCATTTTTCAGTTGAGGGACATCTAGGTTGTTTCCAGTTTCTGGCTATTACAAATAAAGCTGGTATGAACATAGATGAGCCAGTATCTTTGGAGGATGGTGGAGCATCTTTTGGGTATATGTCCATGAGTGATATAGCTAAGTCTTGAGGTAGCATTATTCCCAGTTTTCTGAGAAACTGCCAAATTGATTTCCCAAGTGGTTCTATAAGTTTGCACTCTCGCCAGCTTTGGAGGAGTGTTTCCCTTGCTCCACTCCTCACCAGCAGGTTTGTTATCTCTTGAGTTTTTGATCTTAGCCATTCTGACTGGTGTAAGAGGGGACCTCATTATTGTTTTAATTTGCATTTCTCTGATGCCTAAGGACTTTGAACATCTCTTCAAGTGCCTCTCTGCCATTTGATATGCCTTTGTTGAGAATTCTCTGTTTAGCTCTGTAATACTTTTTTTTTTTTTTTTTTTGGTTTTTCAAGACAGGGTTTCTCTGTATAGCCCTGGCTGTCCTGGAACTCACTTTGTAGACCAGGCTGGCTCCGAACTCAGAAATCCACCTGCCTCTGCCTCCCGAGTGCTGGGATTAAAGGCGTGTGCCACCACGCCCGGTTTGTAATACATTATTTAATTGGGTTATTTGGGTTGTTGGTGTCTAACTCCTAGAGTTCTTTATAAATTTTGGATATTAACCCTCTGTTAGATGTAGGGTTGTTGAAGAACCTTTACCAATCTGTAGACTACCATTTTGTCCTATTGACATTGTTCTTTGTTTTATAGAAGGTTTGAAAATTCATGAAGTCCCATTTTTCAATTGTTGATCTTAAAGCCTGAGCCTTTTTTGTTCTGTTCAGAAAGTTGTCTCCTGTATCAGTGCATTCAAGGCTATTTTCCCCTTTCTCTTCAGTGAGATTTAGTGTATACAGTTTTATGTTGAGGGCCTTGATCCACTTGGACTTGAATTTTGTGCCGGCTGATAAATATGGATCTATTTTCATTCTTGCATATGTAGAAGTCCAGTTAAACCATTTCTTGAAGGTGCTATCTTCTTTCCATTGGCTATTTTGGCTTCTTTATCAAAAATCAAGTGTTCATAGGTGTGTGGGTTTATTTCTGGGTCCTCGATTTGATTCCATTGATCCACCTGTCTGTTTCTGTACCAGTACCATTCAGTTTTTAATCACTATTCCTCTATTGTAGAGCTTGAGATTGGGGAGGGTGATTCCCCCAGAAGCCCCTTTATTATTCAGGATTGTTTCAGCTATGCTGAGATTTCTGTCTTCTTACATGAAGTTGAGAATGGCTCTTTCAAAGTCATTAAAAACCTGTCTTGGAATATTGATGGGGATTTCATTGAATCAGAAGATTGTTTTTGGTAACATGGCCATTTTCACTGTGTTAATCCTATCTATCCATGAACGTGGGAGATCTTTCCATCTTCTGCTATCTTCTTCAATTTTTTTCTTCAGAGATTTGAAGTTCTTTTACTTTCTTGGTTAGAGTTACACCAAGATATTTTATATTATTCATGGCTATTGTAAAGGGTATTGTTTTCCTAATTTATTTCTTGGCCTATGTACCATTTGTACAAAGGAAGGCTACTGATTTCTTTGAGTTAATTTTTTATTCAGCCACTTTGCTCATGGTGTTTATCAGCTGTAGGGCTTCTCTGAGTGAATTTTTGGGGTCTGTTATATATACTATCATATCATCTGCAAACAGGGAACCTTTGGATACTTTGACTTCTTCCTTTCCAATTTGTATCCCCTTGACCTCCCTTAGTTGTCTTATTGCTCCGGCTAGAACTTCAAGTACTATTTTTAATAGCTAGGGAGTGGGCAGCCTTGACTTGTCCCTGAATTTAGTGGAATTGCTTCAAGTTTCTCTCCATTTATTTTGATGTTAGCTATTGGCTTTGATTGTATTTAGGTATGTGCTTTGTATCCCTGATATTTCTAATACTTTTAACATGAAAGGGTGTTGGATTTTGTCCAAGACTTTTTCAGAATCTAATGATATGATCATGTAATTTTTTTTTCAGTTTGTTTATGTGATTGGTTATGTTGATGGATTTTCATATATTGAACCATCCTCGCATCTGTGAGATGAAGCCTACTTGATCATGGTGAATGATATTTTTGATGTATTCTGGATTCAGTTTGTGAGTATTTTACTGAGTATTTTTGCATCAATGTTCAAAAGAGAAATTTGTCTAAAGTCCTGTTTCTTTGTTGAGTCTGTGTGGCTTAAATATCAGGGTGACTGTGGCTTCATAGAATGAATTTGGCAGTGTTACTTCTGTTTCTATTTTGTGGACTAGTTTGAGGAGTGTTGATATTAATATCTCTTTGAAAGACTAGTAGAATTCTGCTTTAAAATCATCTGGCCCTGGGCTTTATTTGGTTAAGAGACTTTTGATGACTGTTTCTTTAGAGGTCATAAGGTTGTTTAAATATTTTACCTGATCTTGATTTAAATTTGCTAAGTAGTATCTGTCTAGGAAATTATCCATTTTGTTAAAATTTTCCAATTTCATGGAGTATAGTCTTTTGAAGTAAGACCTAATGATTCTTTGAATTTCCTCAGTGTCTGTTGCTATGTCTTTTTTTTTCATTTCTGATTTCATTTATTTGGATACTGTTTCTCTGTCTTTTTGATAGTTTGGCTAAGGGTTTCTCTATCTTATTGATTTTCTCAAAGAATCAGATCTTGGTTTCATTAATTCTTTGTATTGTTTTCTTGGTTTTTAACTGATTGATTTCAGCCCTGATTTTGATTATTTCGTGCCTTTTATTCCTCTTTTGTGTGCTTGCCTTTCTTTTCTTTCTAGAGTTTTCAGATGTACTTTTAAACTGCTGGCATGAGAACTTTCTAATTCGTTTATGGAGGCACTTAAGTGCTGTGAACTGTTACATTAATTGCTTATCTCCACTCAAATCGCCCTGCTGGAGGCTGTGCACATTGCCACCTGCCCAATGTTCTTGATTTCTGAAAGAAAGACTCACACTCACACAGCCTTATATTTAATATGCATAAATCAGCTCAGTGGCTGAGCCATTCCCAAACTTCCACGTTGCTAATGCCTCCCCTCCAAAACTCCTGAATTACTACTTACTAACGTCTATATTCTATCTTTGCTACCCCAGAACCATTTGTGGGAGGGGCTTCTGGGGCCACGCTTCCCTGCCTCTTACATGGCTGTATGCTTTTTCTCCTGCAGCTCTCTGTCCTGATCCTCCTGCTTCCCAGGCATGGCAATTCTAAAAATCTTTCTTCTCCCCCTGGTTCCCTTGCCCAGGAAATCTAAAGTCCCACCTCTGTCTCCCTGCCCAACCATTGGCTACCTGCAACTTTATCTACCAATTAGAACCAGCTGGGGGCACGGTCCCTCAGCATCTCACACATGGGATTCTCATGCAATTTGGAAACTCATAATGCAAGCATTACACTGAATCCACAACAATGAACTTTTCTCTTAACACTGATTTCATTGTGCTTCATAAATTTGGGTGTGCTGTGCCTTCATTTTCATTGATTTCTCAAAAGTCTTTAATTTCTCTCTTTGTTTTCTGACAATGTTTGTTGATCATTGAGTAGGGAGTTGACCATGAATGTAAAGGCTTTCTGATGTTTCTGTTGTTGAATTTTTTATCCATGCTTATTTGATAAGGTGCAAGTTATTATTTTAATTTTCTTGTATGTCTTGAGGCTTGCTCTCTGACTGTGGTAAGTTTTGGAGAAGAATTCATGAGGTCCTAAGAATGTATATTCTTTTGTGTTTGGATGAAATATTCTATAAATGTCTGTTAGGTCCATTTGTTCATAATGTCTCTTAGGTTCTTTATTTCTCTGTTTAGTTTTTTGTCTGGATGACCTGTCATTTGGTAAGAGTGAGATATTGAAGTCTTCCACTATTAATGTGTGGGGTTCTATGTGCAATGTAAGTTTTAGAAATATTTCTTTTACAAATGTGGGTGGCCTTGTATTTGGGGCATAGATGTTCAGAATTAAAATATCATTCTGATAGACTTTTCCCTTGATGAATATCAAGTGTCCTTACCTGTCTCTTTTGATTAATTTTGGTTGGAAATCTACTTTATTAGATATTAGAGTGGATACTCAAGCTTGGTTCTTGGGTCCATTTGCTTGGAAAACTTTTTTCCAGCCCTTTACTTTGATGTAATGTCTATTTTTATTGCTGAGGAATGTTTCTTGTGATGGATTCTATTTTGACATTCCTTCTGTTAACCTGTGTCTTTTTATTGGGGAATTAAGTCAATTGATGTTGAGAGATATTAATGACCAGTGAGTGTTATTTCCTGTTATTTTGATGTTGGTAGTGTTAGTGTGTGAGTATGAGTATGTGTGCATGTTTGTGTGTGTGTGTGCTTTCCTTGTTTTGCTGGGAGGGAATTACTTATTTCCTATGATTTCTTGGATGTAGTTATCCTCACTGAGTTGGAGTTTTCATGTTAGTATTTTCTGTAGGACTGAATTTGTGAATAGATGTTGTCTGAATTTGGATTTGTCTTGAAATATCTTGTTTTCTCCATCTACAGTGAATGAGACTTTTACTGGATTTAGTAGTTTATGTTGGCATCTGTGGTTTTTTTTTTTTTTTAGAGGTTGCAAGATATCTATCCAGTGTAGAGAGCCGCTCCCGAGTCGGCTCTGTTGCTATTCTAAGAAGGCTCTGACATCCTGTACAGAGCAAGTAAACAACCCGAAGACATCCTGTTACTACCCCACATACAGAGCTAGTAAACAACTCAAAAGCGCAGGTGCCTGTTGCTTAACCACCTCCCAGCCCGGGGCTTAACATGAGTGATGGCCCAGCAGCCAATCCAGTTAAGACACGCCTCCTCCTTGGCTATATAAGCCGAGGCTTTTCCCGGGCTCGGGGCCTTTTCCACTTTCAAGCTAGAATAAAGCTTTGCTGTAGAAGGATCCTATGTGTGGCCTGCTTCTTCCTGCTGGCAGGATATGGCGGGTCACAATCCAGGCCCTTCTAGATATCATAGTCTCCACTGGGAAGTTGGGTATAATTCTGATAGGTCTGCCTTTGTATGATACCTGGCCTTTTTCCCTTGCCACTTTTAATATTTTTTCTTTGTTTTGTAGATTTCATGTTTTGATTATTATATGCCAGGTAGACTGTTTTTTTTTTTTTTTTCTGGTCCACTCTAATTTGTATTTTATAAGCTTCTTGTATGTTTTTAGGCATCTCTCTCTCTTTCTTTGGGTTTGGAAAGTTTTCTTCCATGGTTTTGTTGAAAATATTTTCTCTACCTTGGAACGGGGAATCTTCATCTTCTTTTATTCCTATTACTCTTAGGTTAGGTCTTTTCATGGTGTTTAACATTTTCTTTGACTGATGTATCAATTTTGTCTATTGTATCTTCTATGCCTGAGAGTCTTACTTCCATCTTCTATATTCTGTTGGTGATGCTTGCATCTATTGTTTCTGTTTACTTTCCTAGATTTTCCATCTCCGAGATTCCCTCAGTTTGTGTTTTCTCTATTGCTTCTATTTCTGCTTTCAGGTCTTGAAGACTTTTGTTGATGTTGTTGTTGTTGTTGTTTAATTTCCTTCACCTGTTTAGTTGTATTTACCTGAATATCTTTAAGGGATTTATTTGTTTCCTCTTTAATGAGCTCTACCTGTTTGATTTTAGTTTCCTTTATTGCTTTAAGGGATTTATTCATTTCCTCTCTAAAGACCTCTATCATCTTTACAAGATTGGATTTAAGGTCATCTTCTTATGCTTCAGTTGTGTTAGGCTATCCAGAGCTTGCTGTAGTAAGGTAGCTGTGCTTTGAAGGTATCATATTACCCTGGCTTTTGTTAGTTGTGTTCTTTTGAGGGCCTTTAGCCATCTGATGGCTTTGGTACCTGGTTGTTCCTGTTTTAGTAGGTATTGGGACAGGGATTAACCTTGATGGTCCTGGTGTGGCAGGCTTCTGATGGGTATCCTTGGGTTGTATGGTTCTGGATCAGCAGGTCTAATGAAGGCAGGCAGAGATGTGGCAGGAGAATGGAGGTCCAAAGGGGATAGCAGGCTGCTTAGGACAGCTTGGAGTACCCCAGAGGACTCCACGAATAGACACCCTTCTGACTTTTTAATTATTTCTTAAAAACTTGCCTTAGATGAAGTTTTAATGCAATAAATTATATATTTATACTCTGTGTATTTATAAACTGATTTTATAACTCTCTCTATATATACATATAAAACGTTATGGAATAAAATTTTCCATGTTTTCAAACTAATTTTCACCCCCTGAGGGTGCTATCTCCCCCAATGAAAATGCATAATTCATTCATCAATACAGATGATGAGCATTTAAGAGAAACATATATTAAGTTCAAAACAAACATATTGCATAGTATGTTATTTAGGATCCAAATATTTTGGAAAGAAAAACAAGATTATAATAAATATAACATTTCTTAGTTACTTCTACAAGTTAAGTAGACAAAGGAATGTATAAATAATCAAGAATCGTTTGTTATTAGCAATGGTTTCATAAACTATTTGGTTAGTACAGTGGTGCTTTAAAATATTAATATCACTTAAAACATATACACACATATACACACACACATATATGTGTGTGTGTATGTGTGTGTTTATATATATGGATGTGTATTTATATATATGGATGTGTATTTATATATATGGATGTGTATTTGTGTGTGTGTGTATACTATCTTAATTACTTTTCTATTGCTGTGATAAAATTATGACAAAGGTGATTTACGACAGAAAGCATTTACTTGGGGCTTACAGCTTCAGAGAGTGGCTGCCATGGAAGAGAACATGATAGCAGACAGCGAGACATGTGGAACAGTAGCTGAGAGTTTACAGCTTGAACACAAAAAGGGCAAACTGGGAATTTCAGTAGTCTGTTGAAACCTCAAAGCCCATCCACAGTGACAGGCCTTATCCAACACCTCCTAATTCTTCCCAAACAATTCTACCAACTGGGAACCAAGTTTTCAAACATTTGAGTCTCTGTGCCCATCCTCATCCAAGCCACCACTTCTTCTCTTTGCATTCTTTTGCAGTCATCTTACAAAATAATTGCAATACAATGTGCTCAGTGACAGGTGTCTGTAAGTAGATTCAGTAGAACACAGGGTCAACCATTTACAGATTCAGAGAGATCTTCGGAGAGAGGAAGTGCATGGGCACAGTTGTAAAGTGTGCCTGGGAGTTTTCCCATGGATAGAATTTAGATACAAAAAGCTTAGACTTTAGATACTTTAGAATATTTAAGTCAGGGGGGATGTGGGCTACTGATGTTTGATTAATACAGAAAGATTAAAACCACAGCAGCATGTTTCTTCATGATGGTTGTTTTCACACTTGAATGTAGAATACAGTGTTAGTCTGAACGTCTCTTGTAGAAGAAGCTAGCAGCTCCACTTTAGGGCTTCCAGTTCTACTCTTTGACTACACGAGCTCTGAGCTGCTTTGTCGTCTGTAGCAGCTCAGCCTTCTCCCCACTTGCCCTTGCAAAATCATTCTTTCTCAAAGTTCAAGATTTTTAATCCTTTTGGGCAAGGCTTCACTAATTAAAGCCCAAACATTCTGAAAAGTAAATTAGTATTTGGGAGCCCTGGGCACCATTCCATGGCTCTTGATGTGACACTCCAAAAGCCTTCTTTGTTTCAATCTGAGCCTCTGTAAAAGCCCCTTTCTCACTTTGAGACTCTTCCCTCCTCTTGGCTCTGGGTTTGGCTCAGCACATGCCACCTAAACGAAGCACGTCTTTCCCGGGTCATGTGACTTCTCTTTGTAAATCCTTGGGACACACGCCAGACACTCAGCTTGGCTGCCTCCTGTAGTTACTTACGAGGATAATTCTCAGGGAGAGACTATAGATGCAAAGTGCCTGTTCGGTACAAAGAGCAAGGAACCTCAAGTGAACAAAGTAAGCCTTGATATATGGCCTGAGCACATCTTAAAGAAGTCTTAGTTCACCTTTGCCTTCCCCACACCCAACCCTCAGGGCCAGTTTCCATTTTGAGATACAAAATCAAACTGTCTGGGAAAGTCGGAGATTGTAGGTGTGGATGAGGGATCGTCAGTAAAATAGAATTTTAGGAGCACTCACTTGGTGGATTACTAACAAAAGGCAAGAGGGGGAAATGGCAGGGACTCAGGGACCCAGGATGTCCTGATCAGGATTAAATGCCTTGATTAGACTGTCTCATTTCCTCTGTGACAAGCCTTAACTTCTTACCTTTGATGGGCACCATTTTCATTTAAAGACTTCCCATTGTGGTAAGTGAAAAGTAATTGAAGTGCCAGGCTTAGAGAATTAATAAGGAGAAAAATGCCCATTATGTGGATTTTCCGCTCCTTAAAAAAAGCCAAGTAGCATGTGTTATGTAAATGAACCAAGTTTACACTGGATCTTAGCCAAAAGACTGAGAAGCGATGATGAACCGAGTTCAATAATGTGAAGTTTTATCGTCTCTGTACTGTTCAGACAGACGAAATCAAAACCTGTCTGACTGGCTTGACCAGCCTCTTGTGTATCCTCTTTGAGTTTTAAAAACAGACAGAATAGCATCCAGAGATCTGTTGAAATTGGCTTTCCTCTTTAATTGTTTAAATTTGAATGGATGAAGCCCTCACCTCACAGGCCAATGGACCAACCCATAATTAGCAATCTCATCCTTAATCTGGGATGACCCTGCGAGTTCTCAAGGGGCTTATGATTCTTGTACAGCATCTATTCTACTTCCTTCCTTTGGATCTTCACTTTCACACCACCTTCTCGGCGACCATGGAACTTTTCATGCAGAGGTTAAGAGCACAGAGTCTGGGGTCACTTGGAGCTGAGTAGTTATGAACAATTACTCATTTGCTTTATGTTAGTTTCCTTATCTATGCAAGCAGGCTAAAAGAATACTTCTCCCATGGATTGTTGATAGCTTTAAATGAGCATAAAGAACTTGGAAGAGGAGAAGCTTCTGGTAGCTGTTATACAACCCCCCCCATGGGGGGTTGAATGAAACTGGCCCCCACAGACTCATAGGGAGTGGCATTATTTGGAGGAGTGGCCTCGTGGGAGTAGGTGTGGTATTGTTGGAGGAAGTGCATCACCTGGAGCAGGCTTTAGTCTTAGATATTCAATCCAGACCTAGTGACTCACTGCCTCTTCCTGCTGCCTGCTGATCCAGATGTAGGACTCCAAGCTACCTCTCTATGATGACAATGGACTAAACCTCTAAACTGTAAGCCATTTCTAGTTAAATGTTTTCTTTTACAAGAGTCGCCTGGGTCATGGTTTCTCTTCACAGCAATAAAACCCTAAGACTCTGGCTGTTTCAGACATTTTTGCTACAGGATCATAAGCTCAGAGCCAGTTTATGCAATTTAGTGAGACTTTGTCTCGAGGTAAAAAGTGAGAAGGGGGTTGGGGCTGTACCTCACTGGCAGAGTTCTTCCTCACATGCTTGAGGTCCTAGGTCAATTTTGAGTGTCATAATGACACTGCCATCTTCTGCTATCCTGTAGGACCTCTGTAAGAACAGGGTTTTAGTCTTCACAGCCCAATAAGGAGCACAGGTCTCTGCTCTTCTCCTTGGGGCTCTGATATCTTGCCTTGAACTTGAGCTCCTTTCTTTTAATCTCTTCCTCACCTCTTGACCTTCCTCTTTCCTTCCTTTCATACCCTCTCATCTCACCCCTCCCCGAACCCCATTGCCCTTCTTGGGCTCTCTAGGGTATTGAGACTCTCTGGCTATTTTCTGAACAGCACAGCATTGCTCTGCCCAGGTGGATAGCTTGGGCCACGCTTCAGAAGCAGCAGCTCCTATACCCTGGAGGGCTGGATAGCTCAAGCTACCCATCAGAAGCGTCACCTCTTACACCCTAAGAGGTCTGCTCACATAGAGTCACTTTTCAAAAATAATCCTCTTCCGGGATGGAAATAGTTTTTAGCAGCTGTGATTTGAAAATGGATACTTTATCTTACTATTATTAATAATAAAAATAACACTAATAAATAAGGTCTGACTGGGGCACAATTGCTTCATAAGTTTAGTTATGAAACAACTGCCTCCTCACAGAACTTTCTGTATCAGTTTCCTTATCTGGAAAAAAAAAGATAAAAAACAATAGGATAGAGTCATGTAATGTATATAAAGTCATTAATGTTGTGCCTGCCACTTTGTGACGTTCTTAACTAATGGTAACTGCTGTTGTCTCTGTTAATCAAATAAAACCCATCAAATTTCACATGTGACCAGGAAGTAGGGTAGGCAAGGTCCCCATATGCTCCTCTAGGCCTTTAATGACCTCCCTTCCTTCCATTAGGCCCACCTGGTAATGGTTCCTATACTCCCCCATAGTGCTAAGCTGAGGTCCAAACTTTTAACATAGGTTTTGCAGGGGCCACTCACAACTTGTAAGGCTATATGCTTAATAAGGAGTAAACTTGTATCTTCGGTTTTAAAGTTGAGAGATCTGAATAGAAAAACCAACAGGTTAAATTAAAAACAACAACAACAACAACAACAACAAAACAACTCTATGCGTATTTAAGAATCGGGACATTTTTCATAACACTTTAGACATAGGATTTTTCTTTTACAAATGAAGTCTATAGGCCGAATCTGGGGATTGAACCACCAGACAGCAATGAGAGCTGTTGGGTTCTCAGACTGTGGCCTTCCAATGTCACAGGCTCCATCATTCTTTGCTTTGGTACTTTAGTAGCCTCATGAGTGACATAGATGTACATCTGGCATCATTTGAGGTAAGTTTAGAAGTTAAACAATTTCCACTTTACAGAACTCAGGGGAAAAAAAAACAACTCGGAAGATTCTATTGAGCCATCTCCCCTGTGCTGCAGTAACAAAAGGCACAAGTTCCATCCACAACCGCGTGTGTAACGGCTGCTGCAGACCTGCTTCCCTGCTGACCTGGCCACTGTCAAGTAAACCGAATTGAAAGACCCTATGCAATTGCTCAGACCATTTACTTGGGGAGCTCTATCTAGGTTCTGAAATGTCTCTAAACATATCCATGGTACAGGTCTGGACAGCTAAGGAGTCTGTGGTCACATTCATGACAGATCTGCTTAAGACATTTTCCAGAGAGCCTTTCCTTGACTCGCTGCAGTTAGATGCTAACCAGCCTCCCCAGCACCAATTCCCACAGCTTCAATTCATCCTGGATTCAGCTGACAGAATAATCTGCTTCTAACATCGATCTTATTACAACCCTCACCTACTCAAGACCCTACAGAACCTCCCTGTTCCTGCTGCTTCCATTCTACCCTTTGCAGTCCAGCATTCTAGGCCTGCATCAATTACGCTGTCCCTATGGGCCATGTCCAGCCTTATCACAAGTCTCCTCATGACACAATTCTTCTGCTATAGATAAAAGTCTGGGGTATTGAACCTTCCAAATTCCTATCTGGCAGGTAAAACCTGCCAGAATCCATCTCTAGATTTTTTGCCAATCTAGTAACACCTATTTCTTTCTTTGTTTCCTTACCATGCACATATTCAATAAGTATGTGTCCTTGAAATTAGCCCAGTCAGCTAGAGAAAGTACCCAAGGAGCTGATGGGGTCTGCAACCCTAGAGGTGGAACAACAATATGAACTAACCAGTACTCCCAGAGCTCATGTCTCTAGATGCATATGTAGCAGATGGCCTAGTCAGCCATCATTGGGAAGAGAGGCCCCTAGGTCTTGCAAACTTTATATGCCCCAGTACAGGGGAAATCCAGGGCCAAGAAGTGGGAGTGGGTGGGTAGGGGAGCAAGGTGAGGGGAGGGTATAGGGAACTTTCGGGATAGCATTTGAAATGTAAACAAAGAAAATATCTAATAAATTTTTTTTAAAAAAGAAAGAAAAGAAATTAGCCCAGTCTTCATTCTTGCTCCCAAGACGTAATTTTCACAATAATGCATATCACTTCCCAGTTTTGTGCTCCTAAAAGTTATCACTAATCAATCATGGTGCAGCATCGAAATTTTTGCTCAGCATTAAGCTCTAGGGAAATAGACCCATGTAATTATACTGGTGTATTTGTGATTCATTTTTTAAAGAAAAGAACATAATTAAAATGATAGTGAAAACTAAGACAAGGAAGAGTGAGTGATTTTAGTTTTCCTGTATTTTCACCATGCACTTGAGGTTCCTATGTGTGGTTGAGTAGATCATGGTCAATGTTACCACATTGAAGTATTGGAGATATATCTCACTAGCAAAGCATTTGCCTAGCATGCACATGACTACAAGATCATAGATCTGCATCATACACACACAATACATACACACACCTCTTATACCACACACACAGTAGTTAAGATTGTTAACTACCCCCTATTAGTTTGTTTCAAAGGCTGCCTATACTCTCCTGATAATATTTAAATTGCTGCAGCTATGTACATCGTACTAATTTAACAGTCAACGAGCCGGGCATGGTGGCACACACCTTTAATCCCAGCACTTGGGAGGCAGAGGCAGGCAGATTTCTGAGTTTGAGGCCAGCCTGGTCTACAAAGTGAGTTCAAGGACAGCCAGGGCTATACAGAGAAACCCTGTCTCAAAAAACAAAAACAAACAAACAAACAAACAAAAAACAGTCAACGAGAAAGATGTCCCACAAACCTTCTAGAAGTAAAAGAGTTTCCTTGTGCTTCATTGGGTCTGCCTGAGTTACATGGTATCCTTGTCCCAATCCCTTTTTACACGTGAGTATGTATAAAAACACAAAATAGTTGACTAAAAAGTTAGTTATAAACTTCTGCTCTTGAGTGTTCATAAAAAGGAAAGCAGACGGTGCTAGAAGATTTGAAAGATGCTGGGTATTCGCTTTCTGAACGATTATGCATACATGATTGCTGTTCTGATGGTATCATAGTGGATGAAGGAAATTTCATCAAACTTATGGAGCTTGTTCTCTGGGGATACAGAAAATAAACAAATGTGGACATAAGACCTCAGATGAAGGTCATTGTACATAAAATCAAGGACTGTGAAATAATAAGGACTACGAGACTTTAAAAGGGGTGGGCGTGGCTAATACATAGAATGCTTTGATGTGATCCTTGAAATTTAACTAATGCAATTGAAGAAAAAATCAGACAGAGGTGCTATAGGGAGGAAAAAGCACCCTGCACACAGAGGGGGCAGTAACTGGTGAGCTTGAGGGTCATTGAACAGAAATGGAATGAAATGAGCATCGGAAGATGGGTAGGTGATAGGCTCATTAAAGGCTGGGAAGTAGAGACAAAGAAGTTACATTGTAGGGTCTTTGGGGGCATAGTGGAGGTTCTTGCCTATGAGTGAGATAGAAAGCCATTGGCCAGTCTGGAACCAATGGTACTCTAAACTAAGAAGGTTATCTTTTTTTTTTTTCCTCTTTGTAGTAGAAGTAGGTTGGGGACGGTGATTGGCTCAAAGCCCACTACAATTTAGGGAGAGAAAATTGAGGAGTCTTTGACCAAAATGAATGAGAAATAAACAGTAAAAAGTTGATGGATGGGAGAAACATTTTGAACATAATGAAGATGAGAGGACCTGAGATGTTGGATATGGGAGTGTGGAAAAGGGGGACTCATGGATCCTTCCAAGGACAGAGCAAATGAAACATAGAGCTACCATGAGGAAGAGTAGGGGAAACCAGGTGTTGTTGAATATTTTAGCGTTAAGAAGAGGAATCTAGCAAAGAATTACTACAAAAATCTGAAGTTCAAAACAGAGGCATCAGTTGGCAGTTTTAGGCACCAGGAGCTATATATAGGCATCATGAGAGTAAGGAAAACCATGAGAAAAGATGAGAAAACCAATAAAGTTTAGATACACAGATGTGAAGACTTCACAGGTCTGACCCTGTGGCCTTCCCCACAGGAGCTGGGTGGCCTTGTATGTACAGACAGCAGTTCTCTTCGCAAACGCTGCTCATCTAAAATATGTTTTCCCTGTGGTTTGACTTTTTGCTGAACTCCAACTTTCCCATTTGGAATAGGACTTTTCTACTTCATTTTAAGCGTTGGGAGTGTTTTCCATGCATAGGCTCCTGAATACATCGATACATCAGGAAGGTCAGCCCATATGGACGGCCAAAGCAAACGCTGAGCTAGCCAAAGACAGAATTTGGGTTTATTTTGGACTGTAGGACCACCATGGCCTGGCTACCACATCCTGTCCCTTCCTGGGATCTTGGAAGTCATGTGAAGGCCAGTTAGGTCAAATCCGAAACTGAGGTCTCTGAGGACCTGAGTCAGCGTCCCGGTGACGGGTGCCAGACACACTGAGGGGCTCCTCCCTTATTGATGGCCAGCCTGATTAATCTGGCGCCTAATCAGACTCCTTTGAAGGGAGCTCAGAGGGCAATGTAAGAATAGCACACCTGTTTCCACTTGACTCCAATCCTGAAATAATTCTGCGGCTCCTACAAGATTTGAAACAAATTAAATTTGAAAGGGCAGAGAGGGCAGCTTTGAATGGCTGGCTCTGTAGAGAATGCGGGGTTTTGATCCAGGAAATGGCTGAATTGAGCTGTGGCAGCTGGTACGGTGTTAGTACAGGACTGTGACTCCAGCCTTCCACGGTGGTTTCTTCTAACCTGTTATCCCTGGCATCAAGCTTCGGCTGCCTGGCGTTTGACAGCATAAGAAGGTTATAATGGTACGACGCAAAAAAGCAACTGTCAAGAGGGGACGATGTTGGCGCTATTTGTGGAATCTCTGTGAAGACCCATTTAGCCATAAAGGGAAGCAATGACAGGCACCGTTCTGTGCAACCCACAGGAAGATTATAGTTGGGCCGGACACTTAATCATTCCTTCGATCAAGATACTGAAGTCCGGAGAATCCTGCTGCTGCCAGCAAAGCTCGGGTATGGAAGGCAGGGGCTTCCAGGCCAGAGCTCTCTACTTGTGCTTATCTTTCAAGTGGTCCCAGGGTGAGTCACAGGAAGTGTTGTCAGAAGAGTCCCAGGCCTGCCTCTACCTCTGCAGAGGTTCTGGATGCAGTAAGTAGGAAGCAATATTAAGACAGGACAGTTTTTCCATCTGGACCAAAGGTCCAGAAAGTGCAATAAGAGACCATCACTGCAGGCAGGGGATAGCAACCGGTTCCTCTCTTCTTCCGCAGCTCACTCTGTAGCCAGAAACAATTACCAAGCATTGCCAGGTGACAGGGAGTGGGTTTCTAGCTTGGTAAATGGGCCTTTCCATACTCACAGACCTGCCACTTTGATCTTCGTTGTAGACACAGCCAGATGTGATCGGTGTGGTAACCTGCTTCCTTGATCTTTTGCCAGTAAGGGGTTTGATGGAGAAGCTGATCAATATGAGGCCACTATGTTTTACGGTATCTGTTACTAATACCTCATCCTCGGCAACAGACCTTTCCTGCCTGGGACCTGGGGCAGCTGATTAAGCACTCCTGTTAGCCCGGGTCTGGCCAGGGCTGATTTTTTAAGGCTTCCCTTCATCCCTTACACAGAGAGAGGAACTAAAGACCTGATTTGCCCAGCCACTTTGACCTTTGCTTCCCGATCCTTGAGGGCTGGAACATTTCAATGAGGCGAAACGCAGAGATCTCTCTAATGAGGTTTGTCAGGGCCTGCTGTTTGATAAGGGGTGGATTCCGTGACTGTCAATTTTCCTCCTCACTGATGTTCCTATGGCCTTTGATAACTGAGATCACACACATGAAGGCGTGTCTTTCATGTTCCCCAGCCTCATGGGCAGGGGTCTGCCAAGGCATCATTAATATGCACCTCTGTGTGGCTGGCGGGAAAATGGATGGGAAATAAAGAAGCCAAGGCTGCCTGTTACCAGAGCTCAGAAAACCTGTCATGCTCAGATGTTTAAAAGTAGAGTCCTTGCCAAGACACCAGAAAACAAATGGGAGTCACTTTCACAGTGGCATTCTAAGATCAGAACTATTTACTTTCGCCTTAAGCATGGAGGAGACTTCTTAAATCTCACCCAGGCTGGAATCTTCCTCAGCCCTCTGTTTTCTTACCAGACACTGCTTTGGTGGGAGGTTTGGGGTTGGGGTCAATTGTGGAAAACTTAAGGGACATTATACAGGGCTGGAAACAAGATCTAGAGATGAAACAGAAAGCAGTTATGTTCTTTATTTAGGCAGAAGTAACTATTTACCAGCCATGTTAACTACCATCTCTGGAGTGAATGTCTTCTAATCAGTACCCTTACCCTTTCTCCATTAAGGAAAAAGAGCTGGTAGGTTCCCCCCCCCGGGGGGGGTGTCATAGTATGAGTGTTAAGGGCAATTCCCCCACTACAGAGGGGTGATTTCTCAAAAGATTCATCAGCAGAGGGACTGACATTTAGTGATCCAGTCCATTCAAGTGCACACTGCACGTTTCATGTCCTCCCCAAATCTCTTCCTTTCTGCTTAGCTCATGGCCCCTCAAGGTGACATCTAACTACCTTGACAGGGTTGATATCAGTAGCTAAGGAAAGAGCATATGAAATTCTTTGCATAAAACCCAGCATTTCAAGGAACGATAGTATTAATGGCATTTGAATCGTAGTACTTCCCACCTGTGATCCCCCCTCCTCTAACCTATGCTCCTTATCAATTGCTGGCCTGAACTTTCCAACAACGAAACTCTCATTATGCCATGCTTCTGCTCAAAACCCCCAGGTGACTTCCTACTGCCTACAGAAGGATCTGAGACATCAGCCTGGTCTAATCCTCCCTCTTTACTCTTTCCCCACTAGCACCTGATAAATGTTTAATACCCGGTACTCTCAGGGAGGAGAGACAGGAAATTATGTAGGCATATGCATACTCTCTTATAATGTTGTATTATATAGCAGATGTGTAGCAAGCTCACAGTCTATAAATAATAAGTATACAACACTCCATTATAAATTCTATTTTATCAGTTTAGTCATAGTGAATGCTTTTGTTCATCTTTGTTGAACGGTGTCTGTTATCAAACTCTAGCTGGAATTAACATACAAGTATAGCAGAGACAGGAGCATAGATGATGTTTCCTTTAACATCTAAAATACTGAAACTTCACTTGTTCATCAAAAATGTATACTTTTATCTATGTCAGAAAGTCACAAACACCGAAGGAGTATTACTATTTTGCACAATTTACAATGCAATGGCTATTATAAAGAAAAAAACAAAAACTTGGTACATAGTATCACTTTCTCTTAGATGATCAAGAAAAATAAAAACCCAAGCCTGGAATGGTAACATCTGCCCATTTCTATGGCCACCATAGTATGGCCAATTTCCACCAAGATATCAGTGAAGTTTCCGTCCTCTCCATGTACATTAGCTATAAATAATATGGATAAAAGTAAATTGACTTAAATGCTTAGTGACCTGAGTTGCATGCTTATTGCCGTTACTTTAATATAATTTTATTCTAAAATGAAGTCACTTAATTTTTATAATGGCTGCATTTAACAACCGTGTTGTGAATTTCCTGACGTTTTGATGATTGAATGTTGCAAGCCGGTTCACATTACTGCTCTATTGCATTTACCCATAAGACCTAGCAAGAGGCTAATTAACCATCACTTAGAGAATGCTAGTGAATGCAAGACTCTGCTAGTTTCTTTTTGACCTTCTCCCACTAGGCTCCCTCTTCTTCAGTCACAAAGGGAGGAATGCTGTTGGCCATCAGTTATTTTTATATTATTTTATTTTCACCATTGTCTTTTATCCTGGTGGTCAAACCTGGAATTTTCTTTAGAAAGACTCTCTCCTGTACTCAGTCTGTGCAGTTCATCTGGGGTTTCCCCACCTCCCTATACCTAGCTGGACATTTGACAGAAGTCTGGCTGTAGCATGGGCAGAGTGGGCTGGTAAGTAAACCAGTGAATCCAAGAAAATGGCCCCAGGCTGTTTTCTAGAATTACTGGAAGAGAGCTAATACTTTGCTGTGAAGATCACTTAATTGGTAAGTATGAGCTACTGGGAGCAGGGGTGCTACTAACCACTGCATAGGAACCCCCATCTGAGTCTGAACCAACAGAGGAAAAGCAGAGCCGAAAGCTGGAGAGATTCCAGGTAGAATGGCCTGAGCCCATAGACCTACTCAGACTCCAATTTTCATTTTACAAAATGGAATAATACTAATGCTTCCTGTGGGCTGTATGAATTAAAATGTATAAATCTCTCATTCAGTTATCTAAGATGATCATCTACTCTCTGGCTAAAGGAGTGTTTTTCTATCACAGGCATCCAGAAGGGAATTCCATGCCTAGTGAAGTCTCAGTCTCTTTGTGAGGCGTGACCTCACTGTTGCCCCCAAGGTCTGTTTCTTTCCATCCTGCTTCTTTTCTCAGAATCTGTGGTGAGATCAATCAGATCCTGTGCCCAGAACAGACAGTGAAAAACAATGAGTGAATGAGAATTTCAGCATCTTTTGCATTAGTTATTGATTGCTGTATAACAGATTACCCCAAAGCTCACTGCCTTGACAAGAAATATTTGACATTTTTAATCGTGTCTGTGGTCTGTGAATTTGGCAGCAAGCTGGATGGGCAGTTGTCCTATGGAATCTCTCAGCATGTTGAGTCAGAGGGGATGTTTGCAAGATGGCTGGCTTGCATGACTGGCAAATTGGTGCTGCCTCAGTTTCTCTCAATGGATTTTCCTCAGTGATTCCTATACCACATGGTGAGCAACCTTCCCTAGAGTGATGATCCACAAGAATACATAGGGCATTGCAATGCTTCCTGAAGCAATGTAGTACCTTACTCGAAAAGTCTGGAGACAGCATAGGCAAGTCTACACTATCCCTTGTCACACCTACTAACACTGGCTCACTTTGAGGAGAAAGCATTCTAAGATGGGAATACCAGCAAACAAGACCTGCAGGGGGTCTCTTCGAGATGCCCTACAGCTTTCAGGAAGTCTAAACACCCATCATCATTCATGTCTTCCAACCAATATAGGTGACCATTTTTGAGTGGCTTCTAGTTTGGTGTTTGTAAATTCAGATTTCCTGCTGTTAGTGGCTCTAGGAAATCCTGCTGCTATAGAGTGAAAAAATACCATCTGGTAGAAATTCAAGTATCAAAAGCCATGAGGAAAGATGCAGCTGTTTCCTTGATGTCTCCAAAAAATGAGCACACTCTGTTTCTTTATTGACTGCTGAATTTGTACAGTGTCAACATTCTTCCTGAAGTGTAATGGTTTGAATGAAAATAGGCCCTAGAGACTCAAAGAGAGTGGCATTATTGGAGGTGTGGCCTTGTTTGAAGAAGTGTGTCACAGGGGGTGGGCTTTTGAGGTATTAGATGCTCAAGCCAGGGCCACTCTCTCTTTTTTTTTTTTTTTCTTTTTTGCTGCCTACCAATTCAGAATTAGACCTACCCCTCAGCTCCTCTCAGCTCCTCTCCAGCACCATGTCTGCCTGCCTGCTGCCATGCTTCCCTCCATGACCACAATGGACTAAATTTCTGAACTGTAAGTCAGCCCTAATTAAATGTTTTCCTTTACAAGAGTTTCCATGGCTTCAGCTGCATAAGTTGCAGAGGGTGGCCTTATCTAGTATCAATGGAAGGGGAAGGCCCTTGGTCCTGTGCAGGCTCAATGCCCCAGTGTCCGGGAAATGCTAGGGTGGTGGGTGGTGAGGCAGGAGGGTATATGTGGGTGGGGGAGCATCCTCATAGAAGCAGGAGGAGGGAGATGGGATAGGGGGTTTTGCTGAAGGGAAACCAGGAAAGGGAATAGCATTTGAAATGTAAATAAAGAAAATATCCAATTTTTTAAAAAAGCATTAAAAAAAAAAGAGTTTCTATGGTCTTGATGTCTCTTCATAACAATAGAAACCCTAAGACATTGGAGTGAAGTGAAATTAAGCTGTTGTGAGTAACCTATAGTCTTTCCTAACCTCATCTACGTCCTGCCTTAAGGAAGATGAGGGCACAGTACTTAAGAGAAAGCATAGCTCAGAGGGCTTCATTTGCTCTGGGGAAACTTGGCAGAATTGGTGATGTTATCTTCCTATCTCCCAAGGGTATCTTACCCCCAGCAGGAAGAATGGTCTGAGCCATAGACCTCGTCAGGCTTCAACGTTTTCATTTTATGAAACAGAATAATACTAATGCTTCCTGAGGGCTGTATGAATCCCTTGGAGGAACAAGGTCTTTTTCTCCTGGGCCTGGCAGTGCTCACATACTGTGCACAGCCTGAGGAACCGGAAGAGACTCAGTCTGGAATCTGTTGACCGCCTTCTTTCTTTGCTCACAGGTCTCTGCATCTTTGAACTGCTTTTGCTTCTCTGCACAGACCAAGACAATCTTCGACGTAAGATTCACACACACCATTCAGCAGTGTGGCAGCATACTAGTTGTGCAAAACTCCCCTGGCTAAAAAGATTCTTCAAACTCCAATCATCTCTTCCCCGATCATGAATTAGAAATTCAAGTTTTCCACCCTTGAGGAGTTTGGGATGTAGAGTCTGGCTTCTGGGCATGTGCACTGAATATTATTGTTTTATTTTTGCTTCTGAAGAGTCAGATTCATGATAAATGGGACCAGGTGTTATGAGGTCAAGTTCATACAGGTGCCTGCTGTGCACTGAGCATATTCTCCCCCCATAGCTTCCCTGCTCCCTGTTCCTGCTCTTGCTTCCCCATTTGTCCCCTCTGTTTGCATAGACAGTCTCACTTGTGCATTCATGTTGTAAATATGTGCATGATTTTATGTACCTATATAAAATCAGAATCCACAAAGACGTGATATTTGTCTTCCTAAGATTGACTTCTCTCACTTAATTATCTCCAGTTGCATCCATTTTTTTTTTTCATACAAACAGCATAGCTTTGTTCCTTTTTATGGCTGGGAAAATTCTGTGTGTACTAGCACTACATTTTTTTAACCCACCCTCTCTGCTAAGGGGCTCCTATGTTAGTCTCATTGTTTATCTATTGAAAACTGTGCTGCAATAAACATGGATGTACAAGCATTCTCTTCTCAAAACACTAAAGAGACATCTACCAGCTATACCACTCTTGGGAATTTAACCAAAGGTGTCAAAGGTAACATATCATAGGGACCTTACACTGAGACTTTCTTACAGCCATCTGAAGCACCTCTCCTCTTCAGGCACAATTCATTTGGTACATAGTCATTAAGTGTAGACATTGTGGCATCAGGTGTGAGACACACTGAAGACAGGAATGGTTCCATGTGAAAGGGATCCTCAGTGTGTTCTAGGACTGAAGGGCTCCTCTTGCCAACCTGGCTCCAACACAGAAGTAAAGTGGGATTATTGCTTAATTGGAAGTGGGAAGATCCCCCTCAAATCTGGATTTTTGAGGTGAGACTATACACCTCTAATCCAGATCTCTGGAGCTGGGAAACCCCACTGTTAGTCTGGGCCATACCTTTCTGCTGGAAGCTCATGGAAGTCCATGGAACAAGGATGCTTTTGCTTTTGGCCTGCCTGTTCTTGGTTCACCAGCTTCTTAGTGAGTAGAAAGTTTTATTGTTGATCTTTTTTTTCAACAAAAATTCCCAGAAGGTTCTACTACTTCAGATATATAAAGGAAATAGAGGTTCATTTGCTATTATTCAGAAGAAGGTTTGAAAGACTTTTTTTTTTTTTTTTTTTTGGATTGGCTTTGCCATCCTACCTAGCAGTGAAACTACTAAATAAAGAAATAGCCCAAGAGTCACACAGGACAGAATCTGAGGACACCTGCTGTGGACAATGAGTAATCTATGTAAGTGAACGTGCGATGTGTGCCTGTGTATGAGTGTGCACATGTATGTGTGTGCATTGTATAATTTGTGTGTAATAATTGCCATTACCATGGGGTTACGTTGGCAATGGAGACTAGTCATGAGACTATTGTGCCTGTCCAGGCAGGGATGATGGAAGCCTTGGCTGTGCCATGATAGAGACTCTGCTTAAAATGACTTGGTACCTCCTCATAACCTTTCCTTAGCATGGTTCCCCAGACCTACATGAAGATAGCCAGTGACCAGAAGACTATGAGTCTCCTCATGATCTGTTTGTATTGTATTCCTCTTAAGATAATTATGGCTGGGGGCAGCGTCTGTTGTTTTCTTCTGTGTCTAGTGGGGTTATAAGCATAAAGCTCTCCATTAGTAGCAGTCCTTTCATGTTTGAGCAACTCAATGTTTATGAGGCTCTCAGTGTATGTTAAGCTTTGCACTTTGTAGTGGAGTCCAAAATAAAGAAGACCTTACCCTGAAAGAGTAAATGTGTCTTAAAGGTCCTTCTTATAACAACATCGTTACAACATAGCTATGGGACACCAATTAAGAAATAATGAGGTCAGCCTGATTTTTTTGAAACTTGGAGAAGCCAAGGGGAGATTACATTTTCTCCTTTACACATAAACAAGTTAAATATCATTTTGTTTAACAAATGGAACAGTGCTTAAGGATGAGCATTGTGGGAAGTAGGGGTGAAATTAGCATGCTCTGGGGCTCTAAAAGCTCACCCTCAGCCCCTTCCTCACTTATTTCATAACTCAGTCCATCCCATGACTTCTAGTATAACTTTGAATGACAAGCTTGTGTTAGTCTACAACCCCACTACTCCACACACTACCCAACCTGATTTCCTGGGCAGTTAAATGAGAACAATAATGTTATCTACCTTATGGGATGGTTTTGAGAATTAGATTTATCTATCCAACTAGAAAAATTATAGCAAAGTCTACATATGAAGTGCCCTAGAATGTTGTCCTGTATCTCTCTGGTAATTTTTGAGGATATGGCTGTTCTAAATGGCCAATCATTGATTCTACAAGAATTTCAGAGATATGTTCATTTGGATATGAAAGTTGGCTAGATACAGAAAGTTAGAGAAAGAGAAGGACAGGCATTTCATCTGGTGGTCACTATCTCTGCTCTGAAATGATTGTACTTTGGTGTAAGCTGGGTCCTTTTGGTGGAGAGCTCAGAGCAGATGGCTTCTCCAGTCATGCTTAGTTTCCCATGGGCCCTTTTGCAAAGTGTATTAGAATAGGCTCAGGAGCAAGTTGTTCTTTGCCTGGCAGTTGCAGCTCCTGGCACAAGGACTGTGGATTCCAGAAGAAGCCACAGGGAGCTGGATCCTCTCAGGGTTGGCATGCCTTTGAAGTTAAAGCCTTTGGGCATTTGTGTACTTTAGATAGAGGCCAGAGGCCACCAGGCTGAACAAGGTCACTGCTATCCCAAGAATGAGGACAGCATGCCCTTTTAGCCCAGGGGCCAACCTGTAGTTTGTATCCCTTAAACATAGACTTGAGAGATCCTGTGCTGTGATAGAGTGAGCGTTGAGTCAAGATACTCTGAGGAGTATGACCTGAACTGAGTGAAAGTCTTCTTTTCCTCATTTTAAAAGTAGACATTAATGACCCAGCATGGCTCCCCAAACACTGGGCATTCCAGAGTGACTGTGGGAATCAAATTGGCATGTGAGTATGAAAGCCTCGCTAAAATAGTAGACAACAGCTATGAATGTGGTTCCCCTGGTAGAGTACTTAGTTCCCAAGCATGAGGTGCTGGGGTCCATCCCAGAACTATATAATCTGGGTGTGGTGATGTATATCTGTAATCTCAGTGCTAGATACATAGAGACAGAGAACCAAGAGCTTTGAGTCATCTTCAGCTATATAGTGGGCTTGAGTCTAGTCTAAACTAGATATTCTGCCTTATCAACAACAAATGTCAGACTGTGTAGTTTCTGAGTATTGTGAAATCTCACTCTTCCACCCTTACCTGTAATGGTATCCACTGTTCAGCCTTTTGTCAATCACTAGCCACATTTTATCCCTTCCTTTTTTTCTGTTTGAGGTTCTGATTATCAATTCTTCCTTGTAAACATTTTTATATCCAAGTTTGATTTGAATGCTCTTACTAGGTCATTTAAATAAGAATTCTGTTTTCTGTCTCTCTTTGTCTGTGTCTGTGTCTGTGTGTGTGTGTGTGTGTGTGTGTGTTTGTATGTGTGTATGTGTGTATGTGCAGGCACATGTATGCACTAGAGGTTGAACTCAGGACCTTTCACACATTAACAACATGTTCTATCGCTAAAATTCATCCTTAACATGTTTTTGTTTACATGTTTTACACAGGTTGTCACTAAGTAGCCAAGGCTACCCTTGAGCTAGTGTTCACCCTTTCTCAGCTTTTCAAGTACTAGGATTCCACCATGTCCACTGTCCACATTACTTTTTACACTGTATAGCAATGACTTTTTAACTGGCTGTCGCAATGACAAGGTTGTATAAATTGCTAGGGAATGGATTGTCTCATAAACCCTGTGATTGCTATAGCCCTAGAACAATCCGAGGATGCATGTTTGATTTGAGTGAATGGATGGTTGGATGGATAGATGGATGGATGTATGAATGGATAAATTTTGGTCAGCCAACGTTTTGAGTGTGGCCCCACTGTGTCTTCTGTATTATCACAGAGATGGACAAGAGTGACACTTTTCCCCATTCATTCACAGAAGGATAGGAAAGACTAGTGTGTAGAAAGACTTGAGTGCATAAGGACCATGGAGGGCAACATGGCTGAAAGGGAGGTCTGATAAAGAGGGGTTGCCTCCCCATCTTGATGCTTGCAGAGATGGGCTCTGAGTGTAGAATTGAACCATGTTAGATGAGAGCTAATGGCTCAGCCATTAAAGGATAGGCTCACAACCAAAAATAAAATCAAGCTATCTATATCTCAAGAAAAATAATTTCATAAAGCAATTTCAAGTAGCTAAGGCATCTGGTTAGGTATACCAGGATAAATTCCTCTTCTTGGCAAGGCTTTCTGCCCTCCTATTCCCACATAAAAGCTTTACTTTCCAACTCTTCTCTTAAAATAGACTCCAGGATAAATGGTGGCATTGCCATTGATCTATTTTTAAATGGAGGCCAACATTCCATCATCCAATAGAATTTGCTTTTGATTAGGAAAATCTAGATCAATCTTGCTTGCTCTCTGGCTTTAGTTAGTGGCCCTCTTCACCCGACTTTTCTGTAAAGGTTGAATGAGCGGGCTCTATATTAGGATCCAGGGACCTTTGCTCTAAAACTATAATTAGTTCTGTGACCTTCAACAAGTCACTTAGTCGCCAAAGCAGGTTCTTTATTTTCAAGCAGGTCTTTTGATTCTTCATAGGGTTTATTCAAGACAAATGTTAGGTCTGGTGTCACCTTTGATGTCCTATTTCCTCATAGTCTCCACTCTAGACATCTTGTTAAAAACCTTGATAATTTTTAATCTCTGACATTTTCCATAATCATCATCATTTTTCTACCCCAGGAAGGGCCCAGGGTGAGGAATGAAGAAACAGCACCCAAGTTGACAAGGTCAGAGGCTGCCCCTGAAGAAGCACAGGTGTGCAGGCTTCTGAGAGTGTGCAGATCACATGGTTTAGATGTAGTTGGTACAAAAGCACCACCTCCTGTACTCTCAGGAGAGCCTGAACATCTCTGCCCCCTGGCTGTAGAGTGCATCAAGGCAAGGAACAAGGGTCAAGATGAGGAAAGACCAAAGCAAGGAAAGCACTGGGCAGAGGGTGCTATGTCAGTGTCCCACACTCCTTGAGTCACAGAGGCCTCGGATCCCTTAGCACATAGGGACCCTTTTTCTGCACTTGGCCTACAGCCATTGAAGGCAGAAGGGAAATTCAGCTCTTTCAGCTTTGGGTCCTTCTGACTAGTGAAAGAACCAGGAAGTTCTCCCAACCTCCTGGTACATGAGAGTCTGTTTCCAATGTCTTTTGAGAACTTGGTCAAACTTTGGCTGGTTCAGGCTCCCATCTCACCAGTTCTTCTGTTTCCTTTTTAAATTGACAGAGCTGTGAGCTGAACATGTATGGAAAGGTCACTCTGCCATGTGTCATGATCCATCAGCTTCTCATTGAACTAGCTCTTGTTTCTCCTCAGACTTCTGCCTCCTGATATTCCACATTAAGCCTTGAACTAATTTGTGTCTCTCTTTCTTAGGCTAGACAGGTACATCTGATGAATTCTACCTTCATTTTCAGATTAGCACTAAATTGGGCATTAAAATATGGTCACATATGTAAGAGCACCTGCATTTAGTCATCTTCCTACTTTCAATTGCCTAAAGTCTTGGCTCTTATATATTTAAAACTGACATTGTTAAATGCATAAGCACATCTGAATTATTTATATTTAGGTTGATACAGTCTCCAGCTGCAACCGTATATTTCAATATCTTTAAATTCCATGTTGCCATCTGGACTAGATTGCTGCTAAATCAAATCAGATAAACGTTACCTTTCCACTACCTCTGATTTATATCAACCATTCATTTCCAAAAGCACAGCCCTGTTAAATCCAATCTACTTTCAAAAAGCTTATAAAATTAACTCCGTTTTGAGGGTTTGCTATGCTTTCTCTGAAGCTTCAGCTTTGAGAAAGGCCATTTAGATCGACTGAGAGGCAGTGCACAGCCAGCAGCAGCAGGAGTAGGGTATTTCATTGATTATTGTGCAAATCTTTTGAGCCTGACTTCATCCAATTACTCAAGACTTTCCCCTAATCAAGTTATTGTGAACTGGTTTATAGACCCCCAAAATAGAATAGAAAGTGTTGGGGAGTTTCTTATAATTTAATTCCTATAATTTAATCTGGCATCTCTCGAAGTTTGAGGAAAGTGTTAGGAAGATAGTCAAGAGGGAAACAGAATGATGGAACTTTCAGAGTTTCATATATATATATATATATATATATATATATATATTACACTATGTGTACATTTGTACATTTTTTTTTTACCTGGAGAACAAAGGTGAAGTTTTGCACTTAATAAATAGCAGTCAGTCACTTTCTATCAGAAAATTCCAGATCCTTATTCATTGGTTAAAAACAACAATGATTTATAATTTGTCAATAAATGGAATTGAAAGTAAAGCGCCAGGATGTTTATTTGTTTTTTTAATGTTTCATTACATGTATTTATTCTGTGTGTTGGGTATATGTGATCATATCTGTCTGTGTGTCACAACATGTGTGTGGGGCTCAGAGAACCATTTACTGGAATTAATTCTTTTCTTCTGCCCTATGAGTCCTTAGAGATCAAACTCAGATGGTTAAGACTCTGGCAAACACATTTACCTGCTGAGCCATCTAACTGGCCCACCGTGGTGTATTGTATAGGAGTGGGGAGGAGGAAAAGAAAAATCTAAACCCAAAGCAAACTGAACATCAAGGTGAAGTCTAGGAGCCTGAATGGCTTGCACACATTGTCATTATTTATATGCAGTTGCCTGAAGACTTGCCATCCTCATCTTATCCATGGGATCCCAAGTCTGGGCTCAGTTAGCAAGACTAATGACTAGAACATGAACTATTCTCCAAACAGCTCTGCTGGATGGCTCTGTGGTTCATCATTGCACACTTGAAATGATGTCATAAATAGTCACATTTTAATTCTTTCTGTGTTTCCTAAATGGGAGTAGGGAGAAGGCTGCTGAGGGAAAGTGGTTCCCATGTGGTACTCTAGGCTCCAATAGCTGAATGCAAGTCCTATATGCAGGAATGGAAACCCATTCTTTCCCAGTGTGACTAATGCTAATTTTTCTTGTATAAAAAAAGAAATATCTCTCCCTTTAATGGTAAATTGCCATTTATTGTAAATGTGCCATAGGAAGGAAGCCATAAGTCATTATTATTGGCCTATTATGATTCATTCTACTTTACCCTGAATTAAATAAAAAATGTGCACATTAAGATAATACACTTTTAGTTCAAATGTTCCTTTGCTGGATGAGTGCCTGCTAGATTTTTCCAGTCTTACCACTTTGGGGGCTGACTCTTGACTTACAGAACAGCCCCTCCCCCCCCAACCACTGAACTGTCCTTCATCCACCCCAAACACAAGAGATGGTTTCTAATCTCTGACTCAATGCATCCTGTTTATGTGTATCATTCAAACTTTTATGTAGACTATGAAGAACATCAAGTCCTTAAGAATGTTAATCTTGTGTGTCTTGTGGGATCAAGGAGGCCTGGGGCAGGGGAGACTCAGTTAGCTGAATGAAGGTGAATATATTCAGAGAAATTAGGAGAAAGTTATTCTCAAAGGAGGGAGAAATTTAAAATAAGATGTTGAATGAAAGAAAAAGAGAACACATCATTAATTCATCCTCTACACAATAGTTAGTCTTAGTTGTAAACTTGTAAACTGGATCTGGAATCAACTGAAAGACAAACTGGTGGGCACATCTATGAGAGATACTCTTGACCCCCTTACTTGAAGTGGGAAGACCCACTGGAAAAGTGGATGGTACCCTCTGGTGGCAGCCGAGATGAAGGGGATCTGAGAGGCAAATCTAGCTTTTTGCCTCATTGCCTTTGTGTCTGCTGCTGGTGAGCCCATCTATTGTCCATGCTGCTGACGATGGTCCAGTCATTGACTGGTATCAGAACCCAGCTCCTCTGGGCTTCCAACATGGACTGAAGAATATTAATTCTCCAGTCCTTCAATACCTGGTTAGGACAGCTGAGATGTCCAACCTTGCGGACTGAGCAACTGCTGAATCCTTAGACTCCCCAGTGTAAAGACAGCCACTGTTAGACTGCTGGGGCAAATATAATAAATCACATTTTGATATTCATTTTGTCAGTTCTGCTCCTCTGGAGAACCCTGACTAATACACTCCAGTTAAGAAAAATAAATATGAATTGTAAGCTGAAAAGCAGAAAGGGAAATTTTCTGTGGCAGTTTAACTATTAAATGTCTCCCATAGGCTCAGGCTTTGAACACTTGGTTCCCAGGTGATGGTGTTCCTTGGGAAACTTGAAGACAATTCCAGAATTCTCGTCAGCATAGTGGAAATAGGTACAGGGTAGTATGCTTTGAAGATGATACCAGGACCCCAATTGCTGTTTCCTGTCTGCATGAACTCAGTAGCTCCAAAATGCTTTCTCACCATGATGGGTTGAACCTTCTGAAACGATGATTCAAAAAAAACCTTTTCTCCCTTAAGTTCTTTCTGTCAGGCATCAACTCACACGAACAAGAGAAGCCAATACAATGTGTGTGTGTGTGTGTGTGTGTGTGTGTGTGTGTGTGTGTGTGTGTGTGTGCATACACACACTCATTGAGAATTTCATACATACATACACAGTGCATTTTGGGCATATTACCACCATATTACTCCCCTGCACCTCCTCCCATACACATCTCCATTACATCTTCCTCCCAACTTCACAAACTTTTCCCTTTTTCTTTTTTTAAAGCCACTTATCCAGTTAGTACTACCTGTATATGCTCAGGTATAAGGCCATCCACTGGAACATTCCCTTCAAACAATGTTCTCATTCTTGAAGAAAAATTGGGTCTCTCTCCCCAAAGGCTTCTTTACTATTTAAAGCAAAGGTCATTATAAATGCTCTAAAGAATACTCTGCAGTGGTTATTACTAAGAGAAATAAAGTGGTTTCACCTCTTTTTTACTACCTCCCAGGCCTGGTATGTCTACAAATAGTATAGATTTTTCACTCAATCAAATGGGTTATATTCTAAAGCTAATCTTATTTTTTTAAAAAAAAATAAATAAATTTACTTATTCACACACAGTATGCTCACTTGCTACGAACTTTTGATGGCACAGAAGTACGAAGCAAACATCTTGCCAGGAGTAGAAAACAGACTTTTGCTTGGTGACTTTTACTTTGTCACCCACATGTTGGAGACAGAGAAACAGTGCCAGAGAAAAAGTGTCCCTTTTGCCCAAATCCCCAACTTCTTTGTTCCATAGCCAGAACAAAGATATACATGGATGAATGAAAGAACAGGAAGGTAGATTGTAGCATACAGAAAGAATCAGAGGTCTGGCTGTGCAGCGTGTGGCGATTTTGATGAAGATAGTTCCTGAGGGGAAAGGAAAGAAGGAGAAATAAATGGAGAAAAGGGGAACCAAATGGTTTGGGCAGCCATTTAAGACTTTTTATCACCTATAAACATAGAGTAAGACTTATCCAAGGAAAAGAGATGGTGCACTGCCACAGAGTAACTCCAAGTGTTACCAAATAGTATAAAATGTTTCTAGACAAGAGAAACAGAGGGTAAATAAAGGACAGACCAGATAAATTACTTTAAGTATAAAAGTGTGTGTGTGCCAATTAGTAATAAATATTATAGGAATAAAAATAGCCCTCGGCATGCAGAAGGAAGGTTACATGATAATTAAGGAAATTGAGAGGCTTATTGGACATCTAAAATATCGGGAAGGAAGATAATGAAAGCCTAATTGCAGATAAAAATTATAAGAGTGTCAGAAATGACTGAGGAGCAGTGAAGTCGCAAATGGAATGGAAATATCAAAGCCATGCAGATAACATATTACTCGTGTCTTAATTGCTATAGGTAAAAAAGAAAAGGGAAGAAATGATGACAGCGGAAAGCATCTTTGAGAGGCACTCACCAAAGGGCAGATCACAGAGTGACAGCCCCAGACAGGGATGAAAGACAATTTATTCAAAGGTATTCATTTTCAAGATAGCCTGTTCTTAAGAACATGGCCAGCCAGGATATTCCTCTGCCTTTCCCTTCACAGATGCTATCAGGTTAAAGCATATGAGCTTACCAATATTCGATGGCTATTGAACTGCAAATTTTGTATGGCTCATTGATGAGAGTGTTTGGAGTCCCAAAGGCTTCAACCTAGGATTTGTTTGTGCAGGATTTCCTGAGTTCTTTGCAGAAAGCATAATTTTGTAGTTAAACATGAGCCTGATGAGGCCAAAGCTTTGTTTTCTTTTGTCGTGTGTTAATCTCTCTGAAGCGTCTCTCTCTCTCTCTCTCTCTCTCTCTCTCTCTCTCTCTCTCTCTCTCTCTCTCTCTCTCTCTCTCTCTCTCGGTGCTACAGTCTCCAGAGGACTCTGTCTATAGTTTATTGCATGTCACCTGCATTGTCACAAAAGGTCCATGTCACCTCAGTTAGTGAACTATTTTTTCTCTCTCCCACTCTCTTGCTCTCTCTCTTAAAGTTGAGAATGAACTAAAATTCGTCATCCTTCTACTTCATATTTTTAAGTACTTAGATACAGGCATGAACCACTGTGACCATTTAATCCTGTGCTGGGGGGGGGGGGGTCATGGATACTGGGCAAGCATCCTAATAACTGAGCTAGCCTGAGAACTACATTTTTTAAACTTACATTTTACTCTTTATTATTGTTGTTGTTGTTGCTGCTGCTGCTGATGCTATTATAACTACTACTGGTGGTGGCGGTGGCAGTTGGCAGCGGCGGGCGGCGGCGGCTGGTGTAGTGACGTCGGTGGCGGTGGTGGCGGCAGCGGTGGTGGTGGTGGTGGTGGTGGTGGTGGTGGTGGTGGTGGTGGTGGCGGTGGTGGCGGTGTGCATGTGTGCACAGGAAGAATGAACAAGTGCTCCCATTGCCATGCTACTCAGGTAGAAATGAGAAGACAGCTTTCACATGTTGGTCCTCTCCTTCTACCAAGGCCACCAGGAATTGAACTCAGTTCTATAGGTATGCACAGCAACTGCTTTGTACACCACACGAGGCCATCCAGCTAGCATAAGACTATTTATTTCTACTTAAAAGTCGAGAGCTTTTGGGAGTGGCCCTTAGCTGTATGTTAATATGTAACAGCAGTGGACAGGAATGGTAGAGTACTTACAAAATCTTTCTATAACATTCTCCTTGTGTTGGAGAATAAATAAAATAAACTACCAATACTGAGCATCATTAAATGAGTCTAATCCTGTTTGATGGATTTTAATAAATATTTACATTAAGGGAAACATTTCAACATCCCTCAAGGGATTATTACAGAGACTAACAAGACTAGACAGTTATTTTTCAGCAACAGCCAAATAATTGGTATTTGATAGAGTTGTCTGATTCACTGATAATTAAAATTATAAATGGGTCTTGTTTGGACTGACTGATTATGTTCATGCTTGGGTGCCTCTGCCCTTTAAGTACTGGGGCATGTAATTAGACCCCTCTTTGACCTTTGACTATCAAAGTGACCACATCTAGACTGTGACATCTATGGCCTAGATAAGCACTTAGAACCAGATGGCGTTTTCAGACAGAATTAATATGGGCTCCACTAACCATGCCATGGCTTTTCACAGATGGCAGAGCAAAGGACCTGGGATGTCTCAGCTCTTGGGCACTGTACACCATTCTATCTTAGATCTTCCTTTTATTCACTGAAAAGATGCCTGACTATAGGCAGATGACTCAAAACACCTTTCCTATCATTTCTTTTTCTTCATTGAATCATGTTTCTGCAGGTCCTACGATGTGTATGTATTTCCAATATGAGACTTGGTATCTCTAGGAACCTATACATTGGCCCATATGAAACTGGCAATGTTCAACCAGTATTTGTAGCCTCGCCATCTAAGCTGTATTCTTTCTATGTGTCCAGATTTAGAACCACAGGCATAGTGTTTCTATTCCAATCCTATCATTTCCAAAAGAGGGAACCAAGGCACACAGAGTCTGGAGGTTCACCAGACTGTTTAGGGGAAGGCAACTGATGAGCAAGGTCAGGATAGCTCACGTGTCTGTTCTTTACCATTTGAACTCCCCCCCCCCCCATGGTGACCTTTAACTGGCAAGAGAGTGTTCTTTGTTACAGAAATGTAAGTTGAATAGTTCCTTCTAATTTCTCCCTTTACATTATTTCAGTGTGATATTTTCAAGTGTTTTATTCATCACACAGCCTTTTTTTAGAGACATTACATAAGTTGTCATGTGATGAGTTTCAGAATTACAGTAAAGCCTCAGAGCCTTTCCTTGAGAGCGCTTTGAGGAGTAATACAGTTGCTAGAAATCATGCCCATCTTTCCACCAGAATGGCTCTGCTTTTGCATCCTGTGAATACATGTTCATATTATGCACTTGCATTTTAGAAGGTTAGTGATTACCCAAATCCATGAAACTATTCATGTATTAAGTGAAAGGTTTACTTAAATCCAGAGTCTAACTGAAACGGGAATTGGTGCTATAGTTAACAAACATTCTCCCATCAGAATGCAGGCACATGGAATAGTTGCTGCACGTTACCTTCCTATGTCCTGGCGTTTTCCTTAAATATACTTATTTGTAGCCATTGTTTAAGGGAGACACTGCTTCATGCCACATAGCATTTGTAGAATGCTTTAACCAATCAACAGCATCTGCTGTGTATTTTAAATAACCATGCACTCCATAAGTAAGAGAGCAAATTACTTGTGAATTGTAACAAGAAATACCAAGCAAGGTTTATATCTAACACAAAAGTGGCCAGGGAGAGAAAGAAGCAAGGACAGAAAGCCTAAGATAGATAATATAAAAAGACCTTGCTGGAAATTCTGAAAAAAGCGCATGCAACTGCCTCTCATTTGTCAATGGTCTTGCTTCTCCAGTGCCACCTCTGTGTAAATGACTAAATGTCACTGATTATGGCAATTTGTTTTCTTGACATTGGAACAGCTAAATTATGATCCTTATGAAATTATAGTAGGTGAGTATGTGAGGCATTAATTAAAACCCTGATGAGGACAAGGGTTGTGTCACATGAGAAGTCCAAAATGAAAATCATATTTTCAATATTATGATAATGAAGTCACAAAGACCACAATTTAAATAATCACTGAAATTATTTCTGGGTAATTTAATCTAAGTGCCAAAAATTAATTTATCTGAATGGGCATTTTATTTCCTATTTTTAGATAAAATAAGACTGCAAGTATTAACTTATATTTAAAAAAAATCTTCCTAGCTGCTGTATGTATCAGTATGGAGGATTTTCAAAACAAAAACAAACCAAAATAGATCAACCATATGACCCAGCCATAGCTCTCCTAGGTATTGATGCTTATGTCAACATATCATAGAGATACTGAATTCATATCAATGTTTATTGCAGCACTGTGCACAATAGTTACTTAAGAAAACAACCTAGTGGTCCCATAAAAGAGGATGAGAAAGGAAAATACGGTGTATGTATACCATTGATTTTTCCAGCCATTATAAGAGGTAGAGCTATGTTATTTGCAGAAAGATAAATATAACTAGAGATAGCTATATTTATTGAATTAGGTCAATTTCAGAAAATGAATATAGTATGCTTGTTCTCTCTATATACATACATATCAATACATAAAATTGTTAGGGATATATCACATGACAGTAGAAAAGCTACTGTGTCTGGAACAAATGGAACTAACAGAAGTGGGGAGAGAGGAAAGGATAGAGCAGATAAAGGGAATATACTTGATGTACAAAATGTTATATGAAAATGTTCTTATGTAGTATTGTAGTATATATTTCCTCACTTTGAGTCAGGTTCATTCACTTTCATTTTTAATTTAACACAATTGCCCATGTTTATGGGTCACAGAATGATCTTTTAGCATATGTATACTGTTAGTTATCTTGTTTCTAGAAGAAAATTCCCAATAAAAGCAATCTAAGGAAGGGTTTATTGTGACTCATGACTCCAGGATCCAGTCCATCATGGTGGGGTAACCCTAGCAACCTGAGCTGGATGCCACTAGACACATTGTATCCACAGTCAGGAAGCAGAGAGATATAGTAAATGAAGCTCCTGTCCATTCTAGTTTCTCCTTCTCCCAGCCCATTGAATGGTGCAGTCCACAGTGCAGGTAGATTGTACCACCTCAGTTAATCCAATCTAGATGCATTGTGATAGGTATGTCAAGAGGTCAGTTGAACCATTTACTAACATGTCCAGGGGACCATAGGATTCTAGGGCTTTCTCTCAAGTTGACAATCTTAACAATCACAACATGTATACCATTATGTATCATCTCAAGGTAATTGACATATTCACTACAGATAGTTTTCATTTTCTACATAAGATGCATTTCAAGTCCTTTCTCCTACATAACAGGGAAAATACAATTAATTGCTGTCAATCATAATTATCCTACTGTTCTCTAGAATGTTAGAAGCTATTCCTTCTGTGCAAATTGCAACCTTAGACCCACTACCCACCCTCTCACCAGCACTTCCTCCCTTTCACCATCCAGTGTGAACTCCTGGCAAGAAGTAAATATGCCCGGCCTCAGAGGTCAGCTATGAGAGCTTCCACTTCTAAGTGAGAATGCATGCGACTGGTCTTCCTCTGTCTGCCTTCTTTCACTTTAAATAATGTCTTCCAGGATCATCTGCCTGTTGATAATGACAAAAATGTCCTCTTCCTTATTCTCTAGCACTGCTCTTCACAACTGGTCCACTGAGATTCAAAAGTTTTGAACCTCTGTTTCTTTCTTTCTTTCTTTCTTTCTTTCTTTCTTTCTTTCTTTCTTTCTTTCTTTCTTCCTTCCTTCCTTCCTTCCTTCCTTCCTTCCTTCCTTCCTTTCTTTCTTTCTTTCTTTCTTTCTTTCTTTCTTTCTTTCTTTCTTTCTTTCTCTTTGTTATACTTTTAGACAGAGTCTCCCTCTGAACCTAACATTCACCAATTTAGCTAAACTGGCCGAGCAGTGTGATGGGCCTGGCTGGACTCAGGTCCTCTTCATGTCTGAGCAGCAAGCACTGTATCAGCTGAGCCAGCTCCCCAGCCCATGAAGATTAGTTTTATGGGTTGACAAATTTCAATTTCAATGAGTATTGTTTCTTCTCTATGTTCCACCAGCTCACGTTTTGCAATAGACCTGAGTATATGAAATGGATGATGATGAATTTAAGTACTTTTTACAACTTTCCAGCAGACAATTGTGTTTAAAATCAGACAAATAGGTTTGGGATCTGTCTGTGTAGTAGTACAAAAGGCAATCATTTTCTCCTGCTACATTCTTTTTTTTTTTTTTTTTTTTTTTTTTTGGTTTATCGAGGCAGGGTTTCTATGAGCATCCCTGGCTGTCCTGGAACTCACTCTGTAGACCAGGCTGGCCTTGAACTCATAAATCTGCCTTCCTCTGCCTCCCGAGTGCTGGGATTAAAGGTGTGAGCCACTATGCCCAGCTCATGCTACATTCTTAACACAATGTAGATAGGGTTTTTTTTTTTTATTTTTTTTTAATTTTTTTTTTACATCACTAACTATAAATTGAGGTTTCCCAGCATCCTCTCCTACGGGTTTCATAATTAACTAGAGTAGTTTACAGGACTCAGGGAAACACTTCATTTGTGTTTACTATAAAGGGTGTTATCACTAAGGATACAGATGACAAAGGTGAGGTATGGATAGTCCTTCATACAAGATCTTCTTTTCCTTTCTTTTGGCATTAAATAAACCACACAATTGGCAAGAGGATATGCTTATAAGCTAGAAAGATGATGGATGATTAACTCAGTCTCCAGTTCCTCTCCTATTTCAAAAGATGACGGTGAGGCTGAGAGTTCTAAGCGACTAATATAGATTGATCTTTTGGTGACTATTCTCCATCAAGGAATTAGGAAGAGTCACTTCCTTAAGAAATGTGACTTTTCCCTGGTGGTAGTTGCACACACACTCCTATAATTCTGGTATTGGGAGGCAGAGTCAGGTAGATCTTTGAGTTTGAGGCCATGCTGGTCTAAAGAGTAAGTTACAGGACAGGGTTACACAGAGAAGCTCTGTCTTGAACCACCAAAAACAAATAAACAAACAAATAATAACAGAAACAAAATGTAGCTTTTTCTATCATCAAAATGTCAAGGGTTTAGTTACAATCTGGGACGAATGACCACATATTAGAATAAACGACACAGTCAGAATTCTCGGAAAGTAAAAGGTTTCTAGGAATTCTGTGCCATCAACTAAGAGTAGAGAAACACACACACACATACACACACACACACACACACACACACACACACACACACACACATACCACTGTATATCACAATGTTCCAATATGGTGGTTTGAATGAAGAATAGTCCCCATAAGTTCATATACTTGAATGATTGGTTCCTAGTTAGTAGAACTGTTTGGGAAGGATTGGTGTGGCCTTGGAGAAGATACGGCCTTGTTGGAGGAGGTATATCTCTGGGGATATCTTTGAGGTTTCAAAGGCCCATGCCAGGCTTCTTGTGCTCTCGTTCTCTCTCTCTCTCTCTCTTGCTTTCTCTCTGTCTCTGTCTCTCTCTCTCTCTGCTTCCAACTTGTAGATGAGATGTAAGCTCTCAGCTACAGTCTCAGCACCATGCCTGTCTGCTCAATTCTTGGCTTCCCAACACAATGGTCATAGACTCACCATCTAAAACTGTTAAGCAAGAATCCCTAATTACGTACTTTCAAAAGTTGCCTTGGCCGTGGTGTCTCTTCACAGTGATAGAAAATTAGCTAAGACATCCAGGTTCATATATAAAGATTTATGAAGTTTCTTCAATCTTCTAGTTTTTTATTGACAAGGTAAGTTATCATCACCTCTGTCTTAGTGGCCAGTATAGGAATTAGATGAGAAAATGCAGGTAAAATGTGTTAAATGAAGTTGGGTAACTCTTCTCCTGCTAACTGACCCTTAGCTTGAAGTCATAGTCACAGAGAAATGGAAATTACTTGACAAAAATTTTTTTTCCCATAGGATGATTAGAAATCTTCATTTCTTTCAAAACTAAATTTTTTTGTTTTTTGTTTTTTAACTTAAAGAGTGTCAGAATGCTTTAATCTGTAAATATGACACATACAAAAAATTCAGATGAGTCATTAGCAAAAAGAGAATGACCTACACCATTTAATTCATATACTGTAGTAGTTTTGTATTTCCTTCTGGTCCTTGTGTGTGTGTGTGTGTGTGTGTGTGTGTGTGCATTAAAGCTATGTTTATAGTTACTCAAATATTGTTTACTTTTCTTTTTATTTGTTATTATGTTGTTTTATCATTTGTTAATTGCTATTAACTCCTATATCATCAATATTTTAGCTTCTATATATACCACACATAATTTAATACAGTTTTTAACTGCTTTAAATGTTAAATTTGACCCAGAGTCCCAATTTATATTTAAATAAAGATGTTTAGGCCAACTATTTGTTGTCTCCTTCCTAAGGCTGGTTTCTAGAAATAGAATTTATTACAAAACTAGGATTTTCTCTAGCTTTATTTTCTGAGGTGTTCTTGACAGTTTTTCCCTTTGGTATTTTTTAAAAAATTACTTTGTTCTCCATGGCTGAAATTGAATTGGGGATAAAATAGTGATTAGTAGCAACCACTGACTACTAATTTGACTTTCTCTGTACCTAGGAAAAGCAAAGTTTAGAATTCTCATGGGCAGCATGGGGGAAGAAGGGATGGAGCAAGGACTGACGTTCAAAAAGGTTCAAGGACAACTCCTGCACAGCTCACCACTGCCAACCTCAGCACAAAGCAGCTCACTCTGCACAAGAAGGCAGCACACACTCAATGCCACACTCAATGCCACACTCAATGCCACAGTGTCCTTTCCTGGGACTCTGTCACTCATAGACTCTGCTACCTGGAATTATGTAGACCTTGAAAAAGAGTAAGTTAAGACTTCTTCCATTTAACTGTGACTTAAAAAGGATTTTAAAGCTGTAAGCTGACCACGATGAAATCACATTAGTTTATCTACATCAAAGAGACCCTCCTTGTGCTTTGGCGATGCATTGGCAGACAAGGACATGAACTTTGCCTTGTTTATTTTGGTTTGGTTTGGTTTGGTTTTAATTTTGGCACTGCGCAGTATTTCTGAAACAAAAGCTATGTCACAGCTGTTCTATGGAGAGGTTTATGCCCTGTCGTCCCTTGCTCTTCCATCTGTCTCATGGGTAGAGAACAGGCTTAAGAGGTAGATGGTCAGCCACATGGTATCACAACATGACAGAACCTATGGAAACAGCTACAGTTTCTGATGCCTGTTCTTTCACATTCTGGTGCTGGATGATGGAAAAGTAATTTATTTAACCCTCATGAGTCTTTTCCTTCTCATAAGTGAACCAGGAAAGATGGTGTTTTCTAGGATTGCATTGAAATAATTGTAACCAAATTGTCCAATTCTTTAACCAGCTAAAATGGTGGTGTCTTTGGCCTGAGTTCTAAGATTCTGTTTCTACCTCATCTATTCTCCATCCCCACATCAAAAGACCATCTCTAAATTATTTCTTGGAGTTCCTGGCAGAGCTTCTGCCTACCTTTTACTCATCCCTTTCTATAAGTATTGATCAAGGTCTTAATCGTTTGACAGGCATTGGAAATCAATAAAGGCAAAAAAGGTACTTGCTTCTGGGATGCATTCTTGGTGAGAGAGAAGATAAAGAAGCAATGTAAGTTGTTTATGAAGTGATAAATACTATCAAAAATGTAAAACAGGATTTGGGTAGAAGATGGAGAACGGGGAGCGAGGTAGCTGAGGTATCTCTAGAGAGGGCTGCCTCTTGAGCCACGTTTCACCTCTGCTTCTGTCTATGCCTTTTTAGGGTGGGTACCGATGGTTCATGGCAGGAAAGGGTTGACAGTGGAGTAGAGAGTGATGAACTCGCATCTCTAATTCCCTCTTTGGACTCAGTTTGACTATACCACTGGGTTCCCCAAATAAAGTTTTTCACTCTTTCATGAATCCAGATTCTCCATGTTTCCTCCCTTTCTATTTCAAGATGACCAAAGTATTAACTTGGATTTGTTCCTTCTTCTAACTTTTCCCCTAACTCCAGGTGTCCCTTTTCTTTAAAAGCAGTCCTTGCTTATTACATCTAAACTCCTCCTTACTTGTTGCTGTACAAAATAAACAAGTTGATTTTCTAGGTGGCTCTTGGTGCCTCTCCAGCAGTGCAGGGCCCAGCCAACCCAAGGCTGCCTCTGTGTGTGTCTTCCCTTTCTTCTTTCTTCCATCAAGCCAGTCATGTTAATCCTAAAGCTCTGCAGGTCCTGGCACCTAAGGTTCCAACTGACTTTCCCATCCAGTGGTTTTGAGACCCCGAGCAAACTGTTTAATGTTTCGGCCTGTGTACTTATCTGGAGAAAGAACAGGATAACACTTGACCTTGTAGGTACTTTCACAAGGATTCAACATGGATCCCCACAGACTAAAGGGGAACACTGGAGTGATAGGGAAGTAGCTTAGTAGCTAAGGACACTTGCCTAGCATGCATCAAGTCCTAGCTTCAGTCTTGGGGTGGGAGGTAGAAGGATGAAAGCTTCTTGTTTGAATTCTGAGTAGTAGGAAGTCCTATGTGAACTATTGCTATGGTGACCAGACCTTGATATATTACAGGACTTGTAATATCTTAACAACTTACAAAGGCAAAGAAAACAGTCAATTAAAATCCAGTTGAAAATAGGAAAACCTGCCTCAGGGAAATTTGCAAAAACATTTTTGGTTGGGGGAACTGAAATAGAATGTTATTTGATTTAGTCCCAGTTCAAAACAATCTGAAATTTTTTTAAAGGCCTGGGGACCTGAGGGGGAAGTCAGCTAGACTGCAATAAGTCAGAGACTAAATCTCCATCTTTAATGAAGCTCATTTGCTCATGTCCCAGGGAAGCTGGCAGCACTGCTCAGTAATTTAATTGTTTTCTGTCTTCAACATTTAAAGCCAACATTAGGGTGAAAATATAAGACCCACCTTGCGCCTTAAGTCATGTTCAAAGAGGAGGCAACTTCATCTGCATAACCTGGGAACCCAAAGTCATGGATCATCTCAGGAGCCTCCACCATACACACACACCAACCCTTGGAGGCTGCTGTAGCTGGGTTGCCTCAGTAACCAGACTGCCCGAAGCTGTTTTCAAATTGTAAAACCCATAAAGTGAAATTTATTGCACTTTGCTGTATTTTACTAGAGTTAGAGGGTTCAGATAAAATTTACTGGATAGCTGTAAAGCTCCATTGATAGGAAAATGAACTGTTTTCACAGGCACTCATACCAGGCAGTTTTGATCACTGTAGTGAATCCAGGTCCTGCCAGAAGGCTTCCCCACTGTTTCAGTTTAATTGAGGACAGGTAAATATAACAACAGCAGCTTCTCAGTCCTGGGCCAAGGCTTGGTAAGCTAATCTTACCTGTTTCCCGAGGGCCCCAAACCAACGGCTTCTGTTAACATTCACTGGCAGAGACTGAACATTTTCCCATCCTTCCTGTTCTGAGAGATGGGTGCTGGCAAGCACACGGTCACTAAGATGCTCTTCACCACAGAAGCAAAGATGGGCATGTTACAGGGGTGGACTGTATATCACCCTGCCGCTAAAAGTGGAGGATCCTTTGATAGGACTTCTATTCTGGTGGATATTACACAGGTGATCAGAATCTATCCTGTTTGAATAAACTCTGAGGAGCTAAGGAGAGCGCTATTTCTTTGAGGATGGTGAAAGAGGTAGAAGAAGGGGAAGAGGAAAGAAGAAAAAGGGGAAGAGAAGAGAGAATGACAAAAGAAAAGGAGGGTCAGAGGAAGAAGGGAAGGCAAGAGGAAGCAGTGTCATAGAAGGAAAGGGGAAAAAGGCAATGCTCTGCGGAGGAACCGAATTGTACTTTGTGTTCTACTTTCCCTTAGCACCATCTGGGCAGTAACCATTCCCGACAGGAGTCAGGATGTCATGATGTCATGATGTCAGGATGTCATGTCTCTGATACAGTAGGCCATATGGCCAAAAGTGTAGGAGTTGACCCACTAGTGGTATATGAGATTATTTTAAGTGAGATATGGTGGATTCATTTTCTTGTGATTTATTTTTACGCAGTGCAAAGAAATACCATTATTTATTCATATAAGTAACAAAAGAATCTGTTTTTTTAAACAAAGATAATCAGTGAAAAAAGCCAATTCAAAGGAGGAAATTACCTATGACATGAGAGCAAACGTCATAAAGTGGTTCTAGGACTACTGACCATTGGCAAACGTTATCTTAGAACTGTAAACATCTGTGAGACTGGAGTTCCATTATCTTTGTTCCTTCTTTTATTCTACCTTGATTACTATTCTTCATGATGCAGGAACAATGTTCTAGGTCCTCTAGACCATCACATTCCGAGTTTTTTTCTGCTCTGCAATCACCCCTGGGATTAACTCTGGTCACTGAAATGAATGCAGAGGAGTTTGTCATTTTAATGCTAGCCCCTCAAACACCATTGTCTGCATATTCTTTCTCCTTCTCTGTGTCTGGTGGTGGGCTGCAGAGAAGCTAGCCTGGCCTCATTATCTCCTTGGTAATGTCAACATAAGAAAACCTAACAATACCATAAGTCCAGTTTATATGCATGCAGAAAGGCTGTAAAATAAGTCATTGTAGAGAAAGATGGAGATAGAACTGAAACCCAAAATGGAGACTTAGAATGACATACCTGTAGCCCTAAGCGCTTGTCACCACCAGAACTGAAATGCTGGAGGTGCAAAGTGTGACCAGTGTGACTACTGTGTGTAGTCGGATTAAATTCAGGGGTGCAAAGCAGTGTATAAGTTAAGAGAGTTGACAAAGATGTTACCGGTAGCCACAGTGTTGGGTCAGGCCAGAAACACAACTCTCTCCTGCCTCCCGGAGAAGCCTGAGTTGTTCTTTCCAGAGACCTCTCCACTCAGATGATGCCAGGACTCTTGACCATGCTGAAGAAAAACTGCAGAATTAGTCAGAGTGGAGTAGAGTTAGGTTTTACTCTGGAGAAATTTCACATGGATTGGTACATGAGGGTCGTGGGAGAGATGGGTGCTCAGGAATAAGAGAAGGCACAGTCATGCAAGTGTTGGCTTCTCAAGGTGGAGGATCCTCCCTTAACTGTTTTTTTTTTAAATAGTCAGTAGCCTTGTCTACAATTTCAGTGGCTACTGAAGTCACATCTTAATGGGTTATTAAGGAACTACTTAAACAACAGCCTGGTTCTCTGCAACTAAGAAGGAAAAATCACGCCAAGTGAAGGTGTTTATGGTGAGAACAGGGTTTATGACCTTGTTTTTGAGATTCTCAAAAATGTCAGGTTTACATCTAGAAAAGGTATAGAAACAGAGGGAAGCCATGAGTTATATATATTCAGGTCTTAAGCATAATTCTTTGCTATTATAACACTTGTCTTTGAAAATGTCTCTGTATAAAAAAAATATTGCCTGTGTCTGCAACCGTCACAGCTAATGTTATTAGTTGTTGAGTGTTCAACTCTCAGCTGGCAAGAGGCTACAGGCTCCAAAAACCCCCTTTCCCATCCTCTGTCCCTTTAATTTTCTGTTTTTCTATCCCACTTCAATATCAGTTACTTGCCAATAGGCCAGCAAGGCAAAGCATTTTAATGGTAACTATGATTAAAAAAAAAACAAAAAAACAAAATACCCTCATTTCTTGTTTAAAAATAGCTCTCTCCATTTATATAATTGGAATTTACAGTGGTGAGCAGGACTCTGTCTCTGCTTCAGCAATCAGAATTAAGCACAGGGCTGATTCATCCCCTTCCTAGTGCCCAGGGGGAATGCCATAGTGTAGAATCCTGTCATGAATTATGGTAATCAAGGGGAAATGGAAGACAAAAAACGATAATATGACTCCATTTCTCCTAGAAATCAGCAAATGGTTCTTAGAAATTCAAGCCTGTACTTCAGAAGAGGTCAGATCCCATAAGATGGATCTCACGTGGGCTGGAGATACAGTTTACTGGATAGAGAGCTGGCTTAGCAGGTACAAAAGACTTGCCAGGATCCCCCGTGCCAAACAAACCAGGCACAGTGGCACAAGCTTATAACTCTAGACCTTGGGAGATAGGTAAGAGGATCTGTTGTTCCAGGTCATATTCGGCTTAGAGTAAATTCAAGGCCATTCAGCTACATGAGACAGTGTCTCAAAAAACAACAGACAAAACCACTATCTAGAAATCACTGGCACAAAGAAAAAAAAAAAAAAAAATATATATATATATATATATATATATATATATATATATATATAATGAGAAAACAGAGATAAATGTATAATGAGAAACTAGGGGAAGAGTCACAGGGGAGAGAAGAGTGAGGCCTTGCTGAGATTGCTCTTGCTTTTAAAAAGATGAAGGTACTGAGAAAGAGTCGATGCAATTCAGTCACAAAGCAATCCTTTTAATAACCATTAAGTCTATACCACTGGGCTAGGCTCAGTGAGATTCTGCATATAAGATTCCTAAGCACTCTTCCTCTACCCAGAAGACCATCCTCCTATACATGTGATTATAAAGGAGCAGAAGAGAGAAAAATATGCCCCGCCAATTTCAAATATGGTTCTGCCTCTGCGCCTTTTGAGACTGGATATTACATATGAGACCACTGTGATCAAATGGATTGAATGAGTTTGAGCAAACATGTAGACAAATCATTAAAAGTTTCTCCTCTGTATTGCACAATGTCGCTTACTGGGTTTTACTCATTACACACACACACACACACACACACACACACACACACACACACACACACAATTTCCTAAGTCAACTGTGCTGGCAAAAAAATATTCCTGTTTTATTGTTCTCTGTTTTAGGTTAAACTTGTTTTGTCCTATTGAAACTAAAAGGAAAAATAAATCCTTTTAAAAATTCAAGGACCACAGAATGGCACTGAAGTTAGACTGGACCTTATAGGAGATTGCATCCCAAACCCCTTATTTTCAGATGCAGAAAAAGAGCCAAAGTGAAAAGGATGGGCATCGACAGATAGTTGTTGGCTGAGCAGGAGCTGGAGTAGAGATCCTGCTCTCAAATGCAGGCCTTTCCCTACTGTATCACATACATCCTTACCTTTAGGTTGCCAACAAAGGCACAGCCAGCATCTCTGGGAATAGGGATTTTAAATGTTCTTCTGTGTAGAATAACTTGCCACTCCTTCGGCCACATTGCTTCCCTGCATTTAAGACCAAATCTTGAAACAAAGTAGAACAAAGGCTGCCACTAACTAGTAAAGGCAGGCTTCTACTGACACTATAGTGTTGTCTCTTTAACATCAGAAAACCTTCCTGGATTTTTATGTGGGATGGTCTTGGTGAGAAGGGTGGACATTCAAGAGAGCATCGTAGAAAATCAGTATCATTTCCTTGCTTTAGTCCCCGAGTCAGAAAATTTGTATCTTTTCTCGTATTTATCCTCCGTAATCACTTTAGTGATGGACATGATTTGTACTGAGGTGATAACAATTCTTGGGCATTTATTATGAGATGGTGAAAGCTACATTGAATCATGTAGTGTTAAATTAAAGGGGGAAATGGCTAGAGAAATTCACTCCTGGCCTGAGAGATTATATGTCAAGCTGTAGCCTAAAGTGAATTTTTATAGCTAAGTTATAAACCTGAGAAAATACTGAGATACTTAACTGCAGCTGGCATCTTTACGATTGGATCAAGAGAAAATACCACCTTTCAGAACTGCCAGATGCTCTCTGGCTTTGGCGCAGTTGGGTGGGACACATCGGAAATGAGGAAGGGAAACTGTACCGAAAGAGGCGCTGCACACACTGCATGCCTTCTCATGCACAAGGGAAAGACCTGTTGGAACGAGAACGGCAAAGATGGAAGAAAATGATAGAGAAGGGGGTGATAATGCAGCCAGGCACAAAACCACTTGAATAACTTAATGATTATAGATTTTTAACTGTTGGAGAAACTATGAATCTATGACTCAGAGATGATATAAAGGAATTCATGTTTAAAGAAAGGCAGAGAAAAGCCAGGTGGTGGTGGTGCACTTCTTTAATCCCAGCTCTTGGGAGGCAGAGGCAGGTGGATTTCTGAGTTCAAGGCCAGCCTGGTCTACAGAGTGAGTTCCAGGACAGCCAGGGCTACACAGAGAAACCCTGTCCCGAAAACCAAAAAAAAAAGAAGAAGAAGAAGAAGGAGAAGAAGGAGGAGGAGGAGGAGGAGGAAGAGAAAAGAAAAAAAGAAAGAAAGGCAGAGAAAACATTCTTCGTGATCATAGCATGCCAATTAGTGACTTTAGAAAGAAATGATGAATGTGGAAAAGAATCACCATTTCGTGACTATTGCAGCAATAACTGATTCCGGTAAAAATCAGTGTGTGGGCTAAAGATAACGGATGGGAAGTAAATGAAAAGCCAAATATTCACATATTCTCAGTGTAGCTCTATTAAAAGACTTGTAAATCACAAAGAGAAAAATGGTAACCTCCCAGAGACACCAGAAGTTAGTGACCTAGTGTGCCTAACGGTGACGATACAAACAGGCTTTGGTGCTCCGAAGGCACAACACTGTTCCAGTCTTAGTTCTACTCCCAAGGATCTGAACCTGAATCTCATCATGAAGATGCGTCAGGAAAACTTTAGCCAAAGGACATGTCACCATGCAGCTAACTGGTCCATACTGTTCACAATGAGTAAGAAAAATTATAGGAAAGGGGTGAAGGGCAGAATTCCATTATTTTAAATTCTATCTTAATATTGGTTGAGCTGACAGAGCCGCTAAATGATCCTACATAGGGTCTTGAAGGGGAAAAGTGAAATTTGATACATGAACTTCGCAAAATTTGAAGATAGTTTGTAGATGAACTAAAGGCATTCTATTGATAAGGACTTCCTGGACATGATAACTTTACTGTGGTTATAAAAAGGAACATACATGGTTTTACAACTTGGTGGTTAGAGACGATTGTATGTGTCACTAATTTTTAGAATAGTTCTAAAAATTTCTATACTCATGGAGAGGCAGCAGAGAGGGAAAGAGAAGGAGAGGGGAAGGAAGAAAGAGAGGAAGAGAGGGAAATAGGCTGGGGTGGACAAAGCACATATGATTTCAAGCCAGCCATTTAGGGAGTCCACCGATGAGGGGGACAGACTTTTTATGCAGTATTCTTTCAGCACTTATATAGATCCAAAATAATCCTGAAACTGAACTATCACAGGAGAGACAGAGCAGTGAATGAGCATTACAGAGGGAATGAAGGAGAGAAGCATTAAACTTAAATAACAACAAAGGAGGAAAGAACGGATCACTACAGAGGAATAAATAAGAAAGAAACATGGGCTCTAATGGAGAACTCTGGGTTTTGTGTACTTAAAATACATATTTCAGGTCGTCAAGATGTCTCTGTAGGCAAAAGCTTCTGCTATCAAGCCTGAGAAGCTGAGTTCAATACCCAGAACTTGCACAAAAGAAGGAAAGAATTAATTATTACAAGTTGTACTCTGACATCTATACATGAGCTGTGGTGTGTGCACACATCACATAGATAGATAGATCAATAGATTGATTGATAGATAGTAAGATAGACAGGACCCTCTGGAGTTTGTCCTGGAACTCCATGGAGCCAGTATGCAATAGCCACTGGGAAGTACCCATCCCTCCAGAATATTACAGTCAAATCCATGTTAAAGGCAGAAAATAGTTAGAATGTGGTATTTCCCAGCTTTTTGTCCCTACAAGACATCTGTAATAGATTTCGAGAGGAGATCTCTATTTTGTTCCATCATAGAATGTTTAGATCATGGCTGGGCCCATTGGCTTTGAGCCTGTTGCAAGGCAGCCCATCAGGTTGGGAGCGTGTGTCAAACAAAGCTCTTTATAGCATGACCAGAAATAGAAAGGAAGAGACTAGGTTCTCACATTTCCCCCTAAAGCACACATCCCCAAGGACCTAAGCCCTCCCACCAGGCCCCACCTCTGAATGTGTCCACCACCCACTAAGAGTACCACTCTGGGAACAGAGTCTTTAACACCCAGGATGTAAAGGGACACTTAATATTTAAACTATAGCCATGCTCAGAGGAGAAAAATGGTGTTGCTTCAAATGGCAGAAAGGCATCGTCAGAGAGGAAGCTCTCAGTCTTCCTGCCTTTGATGGCCTTGTGAGGAGCAGCAGTCCTCAAGTCTGGAGGATGTAGCTTTAGGTGGCCCTTCTAGAAGCAGTATAACCTGTCAGCACCTTGATCTTGGACTTCCTGACTTCTAGAACTCAGACATGAAGTCTTAGGCATGTTGTTGTAGCACCACAAAACTTACTATGACAAGCGATAAGGAATGTTACAGACTGAATAACAAGCGATAAGGAATGTTACAGACTGAATTGTATAGCACCAAAATTCGTCTGTGTCCCAGCTCCAGTTATTTAAATATAAACCTTTTATAATGGTAACTAAAGTAAAAGGAAGCAATGAGAGAAGGCCCCTAATCCAAAAATACCTAATGTTTTTAAAGAATAAAAGACTTAAGATGTGTGGACACAAGGAAAGCCTATGTGAGGGTGCAGAGCAGATGAAGGGACACAACCCCTTGCCCACCTCTAAGTCAAGGAGAGAGTCCTCACCAAAGCCCTGTGCTGCTGCTATCCTGATCATAGACTTGCAACTTCTAAAACTAGAAGAAAGTGCATTTCTGTTGTTTACATCATTAGTCCGTTCTGTTCTGTCTTGGTAGCTCAATTAAGGTAATATAAAAAACATATATCTTAAACAAAATTAAGATGATATGATAAATAGTGTTTTGTATCCCCCCTAGTTTTTAACTCTTTGAATTTTTTTATTTCAAAATCTTTGATTTTCTTTCAAATTTGATTTTTGAAATGCACTAATATTTTCATCACATGGATCTAACCTTGTAATATTGTGAAACGAGTATTTGGTCCCATTTCCTAACGTAAAGCTCCAGAAATTCTTGGAGTCTCTACAGAAATATGAGTGTCCTCTGTATGATAATGACAAATTGCTTGGTGGCTGGGGAATCTTACATAGCTTCAGGATGAGGGCTGGTTACTGAGAAGACCATAGCATGATTAGAAGCTTGGGACTTTCATCTTCCAAAGAGGGGGCAAGAACCAAAGGTTAGACTGATCACTGGTGGCCAGTGATGGAGTCAATCCTGCATATGTAATAAATCCCATATAACAACCCAAAAGCACAGTCCTGGGTGAGCTTGGGGTGAGCTTGGGGTTGGCTGCACACGTGCACGTTCCTTACCTGGAGTTCCCCTTCCCCAACTCCCTTGCTCCGTTCCTTTCTGACTTCCTTTTTAACAAGTGTGTTCCTGAGCTCTGTGAGCTGTTCTAGAGGTGGCGTGTCTGATTCATAGCTGGTCATATAATAGCATAGGTGACAAGGACAGCTTGATGCTAGCAGGGGTTGTCTGTCTGAAGAAGGGAGCTTTTGTGGGATTCGGCATTCAACCAGTGAGGTAGGTATAAGGTTAACTCCAGGGAGTCAAGAGTCAGAATTAAACAGATTTAACAGGATCTCTGGCTGTTGTGTGCTGGAGTGCTGGTTGGTGTGTGTGGAAAGTCCTAACTCATACACAGCAAATGGGGTGTCAGAATTAGAGAGAGAAAGGGGGTGAATATTTGGCTTTTCTCTGTCTCCCAAGAGCCTTAGTCTGTATTTTAACCCCCCTTGCTCTAATGTCTGAGTTTCTATGTAAAGAACAGGCAGTTTTTCTATTGTAAAAAATACCACAATGAATTCACAATAAAATTATTATGAGTTAAAATTGTCCTGAACCTGCAATATTTTATTTATGGTACAAGGAAGAAAAAGGTTAAAGTCTTGACATGAATGCCAAATTGCTTCCCCAAATCGCGACAGCACATTTTCTTTCCCTACATGTTACTTCAGAATCTGTTCACTGAACACTTTCTACCCCGAATGAGGATTTTTTTTTAAATTACTAATTTGATGGGTGAAGAAGCTTTTTCTCTTATTTACATTTTAATGTACATTTATTTTGATGCTAATAAAAGAAGTTTCCTATGTAGATTCACCATTACCAAATGGTAATTCTATTTCTCTCTCTCTCTCTCTCTCTCTCTCTCTCTCTCTCTCTCTCTCTGTGTGTGTGTGTCTTTGTAAACTGTTTATAACCTTTGTAGTTGAAATTTTGCTTTTAAAATCACCCTTAACTTCAGTTATAGCTCATCTGTTTTAAGATTTTTCCCCCTTGATTTCTGTGTTAATATTGTTTCCTATTAAAGCCATAAATGTACACTCAGATTTTTTTAAAGTTATAGTATCTGTTATTATTTTTTAATCTGTGTGTTTGATATGAGTCTTATGTACCCCAGACTGGCCTCAAGTCTGAGATTTAGCAAAGGATGACCTTGAACTTCTTATCCTCCTGAATGCTAGGATTACAGGCTTGAGCCACCACAGTGCTGGGGATCCAGCCCAGGGCTTTGCGAATGCTAAGCAAACCTTCTGCCCACTGAGCCACTTGCCTAACCCCAGCTCTGTTCTTTTAGTGCAGTTGGATGTGCTGCATACTTGTGATATCATCTCTGTGTTGCTAAAACTCCTTCTCTGGCCTCCCAAGACCACAACAGCAAACTGAGGCACCATTCCACCTAAGCTCATCTGGGGGGAAGCAACGAGTTCATCGGGTTTCGCTCACAACGATGTGGGCAGTCCTTCACAGCCAACTGATCCTAAAAAGCCTTATCCAGTAGGCATTCCAGCTTCCCAAGTCACATAGACCCAAAGCCTCAACTTCCAAGCCCAACACTTCCTGCCTTGGCCACCTTTAGGCCTTCATGTACTCAGGCCCCTCCTCCACACCACATATAGTACTCCAAGTCATAGGAAGCAGATGAACTCTCAAGCAAAAATCTCCACTTCCTACCCAAACCTCTCTGTGCCAGGATGTATGCCAGCCCTGATGGGGAAATATTTCTCAGGGTGCCAGGGTGGCACACAGCTGAATTCCAAAAGATAACAGATGCTTGTCAATCATTTTTTAAGTTAGGTTGGGTCATATCAGACTCCCTAAACTAATTTCTGTTTAGTGGAGACCAGAAGTTCCCTAGCCAACTTCTTATCTATCCTCTGTTTTCTAACTCTAACATGGCAGGATCCAGCAATGCTTTGTGTAAGGGACAGGACCAGAATTCCCAATTACTGAAAGGACTCTGCCAAGCCCTTTCAAAGCTTGCCCTGAAATAGCCACCTTATTTAAAAGGCTCTGTTTTAATCTCTATGAGAGGCTTTGACCATGGTCAATAATTAAACTTTCTAACTGTTGCAAGGAATTCAGTTTTTGTTTCACTAAGGAACTGAGGATCTACACCAAAGCTACTGTTTCAGGGTCATCATCTGACAGTCATGAAGAAACCTAAACAAACAGGGTCAGTCTTAAAGAGACCTACAGTAGTAATTCCCCATAATAATGTGCCAAGCTGGGTCACCTAATCTGAAATCCTAAGGCGTCTTCTTGCTTTGCATACTGCTCACATATTTAAATAATTACAGCAAAGCTTTCCTTCCTGTCCTGTTTGTGACTGAGTAGACATAATCACATTTGAAAAGAATGTTCTTTATGAAGTTCATAGTACAGACAGGAATAAAAGAAAAACAAAACAAAACAAAACAAAACAAAACAAAACAACACCTGGTAAACCCTTGAGTGTATCTAAAAGTACTCCAGTTTATAACTTAGCAGATTTATGTTCAAATTCAGCAGCTACTATGGAGCAGGGGGTGAGTCATTCTAATTTCCCCTCAATTTTTATTCAATAAAGAGTAGTAATGGCTCTTGATACATATGTAGCAGAGGATGGCCTTATGTGACATCAATGAGAAGGGAGGCCCTTGTTCCTGGGGAGGTTTGATAACCCAGAGTAAGGGGAGTGCTAGTGGGCAGGAGTGGGTGGAGGAGCTTCCTCATAGAGGCAAAGGAGAGGGAGGAAGAGGGAGGATGGCATGGGAGGTTGTGGAGGGGTAACTGGGAAGGGAGACATCATTTGAAATTTAAAGGAATAAAAAAAATTAATTAAAGAAAATAGTAAAATC
>LR755211.1:77511-115436 GCA_902729485.2 Mus minutoides
TTTTTTTTTTTTTTTTTTTTTTTTTTTTTTGGATAACAACTGCTGGACAGATGTGAGAAACTGTTATTACTCATCTTTAAAAGAGCAACCCTGATGCATGCAGAAGGTCTTCAGGGAAATTAAAAGCACTCACTTTCACAGCCACAGGCTGAATGATCAAGCGGCAGCTTGCTTGGATTCTTGTCTAATTGTATGGTTTTCATGAATAACATTAAACATGAATAGGAATAGGCTGGGAAATTATTCAGTTTTCTCTCCCAGTCACACAGTGGGTGTGTCTTAAAGCTTTTCCTGACCCAGCACTTAAGACCCTATGAGGCATTTTTTCTTTTTTTTGAGAGTATAAGAAACTGTGTATGCTGGCCCCATCATCAATGTGTGGCTGTGTGCAGCCGACTTTAGTAGTCTTTACATGTATGATTTTAAAAATACACTAAGTATACAACTACAGGTTTTTTTCACCCCTCCTAGCAATTCTCCTTTTCTTTTCTTTTTTTCTTTTTTTTTTGTCTTTGTCTTTGTCTTTGTTTTGTTTCTTTGTCTGTTGCAATGGAATCTCTGTTGAGCTTTGACAAATTATTGATCAAGGTGGATCCATTGACTAAGGTCCTTATATGTCCAATGGCCAATCAAATGCTCGTTCTCAGAACTGGCTCCAGGATGATGGGACTTAGGTAGAAACGAGTCAGAGCTGATTCCTTTTCCAGCTCTTATCCCAAAGGGTGGCTCCGGCTCTTCTCAAGAATTCTCTAACATTTTCTTTATTTTTTGAGCCACCAAATATCTTTTTAGCTAACACATTATTTTTTTTTTACATTAGATTCGCTGGTAACAGCCTCTGCTTCTTGCAACAATATATATATATATATATATATATATATATATATATATATATATATATATATATATATATATATTAGCTTCTTCTCTCTCAGAATTTACACAGTAGCATCAGAGAAGGCTCTTGGCAGGGAGGGGGCTACTGAAAGCTCACCTGCGGGAGGATTTTACATTCCCAGCTGAGGCCTTGATTTAGCCTGGCTTTATAATTCTTCTTCAAGTCTCTTGATGCAGGCTGACACTTTGTGGAGTACTGTTTCTCCATGATAAGAAAGCATGTGCCTTAGGGAGGAGGGAGAAGATTGAATGGAAGTGTTTTACATTCACTTGAACCACAATTATTTTGCTGACACAGGGCAAGGTGCTAACAGGGTTTTGCTGTTGGGGAATTAAAAACCATTTGGCCTACTCCTTGTTCAGACATTTCTCATCTGTAATATTGTGGCCTAAATGCGGTAACATGTGGTTAAGAAAAATAATGAAACTCTGCACCCTGACCTGTAGGGACATTCAAATGCCCAGCTGCTGGGGATGCCTGGGGAGATTCCCCTTTGAAGGGCTCAGCCTTTAGTCTTCCACATTCTCTTCCGGTTTTATCAGCCTCACTCTCTCAAGTCTTCTTTCTCTGGCTACCTGTCCTGTTGGATATCAACTGGTTTCTACACTAAGTGTGTATTTGAATTGCTCAAAGAACATTTTTGAAGATGTATTTTATTTTTATTGATGTGTATGTGCAGGTAGCAGAGGGAGCCAGAGAGGGCTTTGATCCCCTGAAGCTGGGGCTCCAGGCAGCTGTGAACTACCTGACATGGTAGTTCATACTGGTTCTCTTCCTGTTTCTGTTTCTACCTTTATTTCCTCATAATTTAAGGGTATTGTTCCTCACGACAAGAAAAGTGTGGTGGCAGAAACACCAAGCACTGTACATAGGTAGAAACATAAATATTTAGAAGAAAGTTTGCCAACACACCACTTTATTTCTAGAAAGCTCTCAAGCCAATACTTCTAGTCCTTGGACCCCACTTTTAATAAGAAAGTGTCAAATCGTCTTCTGGTTTCCCATCTCTATTTTTTTGTTTATGCCTCTTTTTTTTTCCTGCTTGAAATTTTGAATTCTTTCCTGCCTTTTCCCCATCTATGAGCTGATGCTGTTCTTCATTTACTAGCACGCTCTTTGTATTCACTATACAGTTTTTATTTTTGAAAACCTACTTTCCCTATGTTTAACCTCATGTGACAGTTACTTGTCTCATGCGATAGAAACAGCTTTCCGAGTTAGTAGGCTTGAGTGTGTTGTGATAAGATGCCCAAGAAAAGTAACATAAGCAAGGAAGCCTTTGTTTTTGATCTTCTGCTCCATGTTCTGCTTTTATTCAGGACGGGCCCCTAGCCCATATTTGGAGTGGGTCTTTCTTCCTCAGTTAAACCCCTCTGAGCAAGCTTTTACGGACATATCTAGAAGAGTGTCTCTGAGGTGACTCTAACATCTGGGCTGTGTTGATGGTGAACATGAGAGGAAACACTTCCTGAAATGCTTTAGAGACTTCCAGGATGATGAAGTGGGGATTAAAGGTGGTTCTCCTGATTCCAGTCAGTTGACACATCTTTGCTCTTCCTTCTCCCCAAGTGATGTTCAACCTACAGTGGGGAGCTGAGGCCATTTAGAATCAAGACTGTATCCCATCCCATGAAAAAGCTAAAGTCATTGAAAGGCTTGTGCTATGAACAAGTTAGGGGAACTCTGGAAGATTGTGGAAAGTGAAGGAGTTTTCCTTGCCTGGTGAAGGAGGGGGTATCTATATCTCCTTGGCAATGCCAAGGATGGAGGCAAGAGTTCAAAAGACCCAGTAGGGTCCCTGGAAAGATTGGATGCTGGATACTGGGGTTCCTAAATGTATTGAAGGGTAGCGTGCAATCCAAGAATTATCTGACTTTCAAGGGATGCAGAAGCTGGTCCAGTGCTGCAGTCTGTGTGCACACACACACTGTGGTGCTGGAGAGCGAATGTGCCTCTCCTCTACATCCCAAGTATCAGAGCAGCATCTGAAATCCCTGAAAAGCTCTATGAAAAAATTTGAGATTCCATTAGTTAGAGATTTGGAGATTTGGAGACTTGGGATCAAATTTGAATTGATCTCAAGAAACAACACAGGTATAATATGTTTCCCAAATATGATTTTGTGAATTATGATGTAAAGTCATACATACTTCTACTAATACTAAGGGAAAAAGTCACAAATGTGGCCAGTTTATCTGTAAGTATACTCACCATTGTCCTAGTTCGGTTCATCATTGCAATAAACACCATGACCAAAAGCAAGGTGGAAAGGAAAGAGTTCATTTCCACTTACGGTTTACAGTGTGTCATGAAAGGAAAACATGGCAGGAATCCAAGGCAGGAGCCTGGACGTGGGAACTGAAGCAGAGGCCATGGAGGAACTCTGCCTACTGCTTTGTTCTCCCTGTTTTGCTCAACCTGCTTTCTTAGACTACAATCCCCAGGGCTGTCCTGCTACATGTATTAAGGCATAAGTACTCAGTGCTTAGGAGTCTCCTGAGATCTGTGTTCCCTACTAAGTAGATTTTCTATAAGCCTCAACTTTCCACCTGTAAAATGGGGTAGTAGCACCTCTCTTAGCACATTGGGAAGATGACCCATTTGGAACTTTTAATCCAGCTATGCCTTTTTTTGCTTCCTTCACTTTTAGATGACTTTTTGTGTTGGTTTTTCTATGTGTACAATGATGTTTACCTTCTGATCAGATAAAATCAAGTTAAAACTAAATGAGATAGTAGTCCATATGCACCCAATGGATTAAGGACATGGACCAATGGCAATTCTCATAAATGGCTAATGGATTTCTGGCCATTGTAAATTGGAACATTCTCTTTACAAATAGCATTGTCTGATGAACTCAAAGGCCTGAAGCCTTGTCTGAGATTCTGCACCACATTAGTTCCACTTCTAATTTTATGTTACAAACTTATGTATGTCCCCAGGAATCAGAGCAGGCACAGAGTCTCATGTGTGCATACATGATTTGGAGCAGGCATGGGGACCCATATGTACATATGAACCAGAGTGGGTACAGAGACTCATGTACACACACATGAATTAGACCAGGCATGGGGACTCATATGTACACATGAGTCAGAGCAGGCATGAGAAATGCAGTGCTTATACCAGCAGTATTTGAAGTAACACTGAACTAAACACAACACAAATGTCAATGGATCAAAGAAAGGACAGAGGGATGTGGTATGTCCATTCAGTGTAATACTCTGTGGCAGACAAAAGGGGGAAGAAGAGGCTCCAGATAAAGAAACAAATGTTGCGAGCACAAAGGGAATGAAACACAAATGACCACCTGCAGCATGATTTCATTTATATAGAATTCAAAACAAGCACATTGGGAATAAACACAAAGGCATTAGACTTTTCTTTAGACAGACAAGAAAAATAATTACTACAAAAATTAGTGGTGTTTACTACTAGCAGGACAAAGAAGGTACTGTGTTAAAAAAGCAAGATGCACACGTCCTCTGGGAGGTTGCCAATATTATTTGGTGAGCCTTACAGGAGGGTTTGTTTGATGGTCATTTATTATACTGACATTTATGATTTATGCACATTTCTGCATGAATGTTACATTTCATGTTTTAGGACATTTAAATTATACTTATGGGAATGCTAGGCAAATCCCTCTGGATATGTTCCTGCTGCCCTGGAATCTTAGTTTCCACCCAATAGCTTCCTCCCCTGAGTCTGACAGGCAGCCGGGTCTGTGGGATAAGAACATGATTTGGGATTTGCAGAGTCCAGTAGAGAAATTCAGATTCATAGTTTTTCTTTAGGACTTGGAGGAAGCCTGGATTTATGTAGACTTCTGAATAAAACTGGAAGCAATAGGTGTCATGAATCTATGGTATTCCACGAGGGAGCATATGCCTACTCACAAGAGCATACTGGGGGAGATGACATCTCTCTTTTCCTTGAGAACATCTGTTCCCTGCCATCTGCTACAGGACTAGCCACACAGATAGAGATGTTATTTGTATCTAGAATGTACCCATGAACTCAATTTGAGCTTCACAGTAAGCAAAGGGAAACTGTTGTTCTTGTAAGGAGACCCAGGCAGTGAGGAAGAAGAGGATGAACACACAACATCCAAAAAAGTGGTTCATATGCAAACTGAGGAAGCAATTTTGGAAATGGTACAATAAGAGCAATAAAAGTATTCAGAAGATTCTATTTTTGAGCTAAAATGTTAATTTATAAATGGCACAACACAAGAGAATTAGTATCTAAGCTTAGGATGTGCATTTTAAAGCATTACAAAACACTAACATGGAATCCATGAGGGAAAAGCCAGAAGACTTCAAAGTGACTAAATACAAAATATAGAAAATCTAGAAACAGGACTTGAGAAGTAGCTCCATTAATAAAAGCATTTGCTGCTCTTTCAGAGAACCTGCACTTGTTTCCCAGTCACCACATGGTAGCTCACAGCTGTCTGTATGTAACTCTAGTTCCAGGGCATCTGATGTCTACTTCTGGCCTCCACGGGCACCAGATATATGCACAAAGTACACATACAGGTGATCAAATACTCATGAACACAAAATGAAATAAATACATCTTAAAAACAAAGAACTAGCAGAAAAAAATATACATAGAAAGAAAGCAATATGTAAATCCCCCATGGAAAAAAGGCAATTTGAGTCTTAAAAACAATAAATCTCTTTGAGTTCCAGTTGTTATTTAAAATGAAATGACAACTAATTTTTCCAAAGGAAAACACTCCTTCTGGCACTGGGATCCCATCTATTCTATATGACTTGAGAGTGAAGAATTTACAATCATTCAGCACCTGGAAGAAGGAAATGGCTAGGTGAGTTGAAAGAGTTAGATGGTCTTAGGCTCCATTGGAAGGAGGGGCTCTCAAAAACAAAAGGAGTCAGAATAGAGAACTCAAGATAAGAGAAAAGGAAGAAGAAAAGATCCAGTAAGCTTTGCCAAGCACATACCTAAACAGTTGTCTGAAAGCATCCATATATTAGCTACTTGAGAATTCTTGACATGCAAAGACATATTCAAGGGAAGACTTAGTAATGGATTCAGACTGAAAATGCTGCTCATAGCAAAATCTGAGTGGATTGGTGTAGGGTAACAAAGATGGGAACTGAGTGCTAGCAGATGAAACAGAGAGCAAACAGGTCGCCATGAGCAAACTTTGAGGGAAGACTTCAGTACATAGAAAAAAGGGTACACTCAATTAGGAATCTCATGAAAGAGATGCCCACCACTGGAACAGTTTCCCTTCTAAATTAATGAATGGGGGTTGGAATGTTTTGACCTGATTAAAATTAGTAAAAGTACCATGAAAATAAATAACCAAGACTTGGTACAAAATGTGTCATAAACTGTATTTTGGAGCTAAAAAAAACCCAACAAAAACCAACAACAAAAACAAGACAAAACACCTGGCTCTGAATATTTTTACACTTTTGGTCTCCTTTTTTTTTTCTCATCTACTTATTTCATATTATTGAAGTGTAATTATTTATACAAATTACCTGAAGTAAGTTTTAATAAGGTGTGATACACATTTTGAGAAACATTTCTTTTCTCTTTCTAACTTATGTGTCTGGGTATCTTGTCTGTCTGTATGTCTGTGTACTGTGTATGTGCCTGCAGGCTGTGGAGGTCAGAAAGGGTGTCAGATCTCCTGGGACTGGGATTGAAAGCAGTTGTGCGTCATGTATTGGTTCTTGGAATTGAGACTTGAGTCCTCGGAAGAGCAGCCAGTGCTCTTTACAGCTGAGTTTTTTCTCCAGACCCCAAACCTCATCCAAAATGAAGGAAGAAGGAAGCAAGGAAGGAAGGAAGGAAGGAAGGGAGGGAGGGAGGGAGGGAGGGAGNGGAGGGAAGGAGGGAAGGAGGGAAGGAGGGAAGGAGGGAAGGAGGGAAGGAGGGAAGGAGGGAAGGAGGGAAGGAGGGAGGGGAGAGAAAGGGAGGGAGAAAGGGGAGGAGAGGGGAGAGGAGGGGAGGGGAGTGGAGGGGAGGGAAGGGGAGGGGAGGGAGAAAGAACAAGAAACAAAGAAACAAAGTAAGCATATTTTCTTTCAAACGCCTACATAGATATCGGATGTGTCTTTGTTTATGGATGGTAGAGTATTAATATAATTAACTATTACTATACTGGAGTCAATCTCACTTATAGTCTGGTAGTGTTTGTTTTGTGAAATTGGGCATGTTGATATTGATATGAAGTGACCCCTTCCCATCTTCTCATAATTTGATTTGAAGTCTACATTATCAGACGGAAGCAGAGTAGCCCCATCTTGCTTCCATGCTCCATTTGTCTGGAACATCTTTTTCCACCCTCTCACGTTAAGACTGTCTTTGCCAAAGGGAGACATTCCATGTAAGAAATCAAGATTTAGATGGCACTTCTTACTCCAATCTTCTAGTCTATTTCCTTTTACAGGAAAATGGAGGTCCTTAGTTCTCAGTACTTACTTAAATATGTGCATAAATTCCTGTAGGGTGTTGTTTGATAACCTCTGTAAGTTCTTAATCTTCATTTGGTTATCTATGGTTCTACTGAGGTTTATTCTTTGCTGTTATTCTCATGGATATGCTTGCTTTCCTCTTCCCTGTATAGAATTCCTTAGTATCTGTGACAGTAATTTAGTGGCCAGGCATTATTTTAGTTTGCATTAATTATGGACGATTTTAATTTTTCCTCTGGTAATAGAGAGACTCTCCTGTATACAGTAATCTCTTTTCAGGGATTGAAGTATATCAGTTGATGCTCTCACGGTCTGTTGGGAAATCTGTCCTTTTTCTGATGACTCTGCCTTTCTACATGCCTTGGCCTTTCTCCCTGGCAGCTTCCATATACTTTGTTCTGTTCCCCCAATGTTTTACTGTAATGAAATGAGGCCAATAAATTCAGAGTTATTCATCATCTTTAGCCATTAGGGAAATGCAAATCAAAACTATATTGAGATTTGATCTTACTCAAGTCAGAAGGTCTCTCATCAAGAAAACAAACAACAACAAATGTGGGTAAGAAAGGAGGAAAGACAAGGAATATTTATTGGCTGCTGATGGAAATGTCAATTCATCCAGCCAGTATGGGAATCAACCCATTGAGATTCTCCCAAAACTAAAAATAGGACTATATCATCTAGCCATACCTCTTCAAGGTATGTACCAGGAGAGAATCGGGGAAAATGTTACTGAGATGTGTTCAGGCCTCTGCTTACTATAGCACTATTTGCAATAGCCAGCTTATAGAATGATGAACAGATGAAAATCAGAGATAAAGATGATAGAAGGAGATAGAATCAGAGATGAAGAGTCAAAGGTAGAGACAAAGATGGAGATAGGGATAGAGACAGAATCAGAGATAGAGGTAAACACAGAGTCAGGGATAGAAATAGGGATGATAGAGGAATTAAGTCGAAAATGTACTAGGGATATAGAAGATGATTGGAGGGCTGGTGAGATGGCTCAGCGGGAAAGAGCACTGACTGCTCTTCTGAAGGTCCTGAGTTCAAATCCCAGTAACCACATGGTGGCTCACAATCACCCATAATGAGATCTGATGCCCTCTAATGTTATGTCTGAAGATAGCTACAGTGTACTTATTTATAATAATAAATAAATCTTTGGACTGGAGCGACCAGGGTCTGAGGGAGCAGAATTGACTGGAGTGAACGGGGCTGACCAGAGCAAGCAGAAGTACTAAATTCAATTCCCAACAATCACATGAAGGCTCACAACCATCAGTACTCATATACATAAAAATAAAATAAATCTTTGGAATTTTTTTTAAAAAAGAGGAATGGAAAGGGGGAAAGCAGATGATGAATGGTAATAGAAGGATTAGTGTGATCAAACTATATTATATCCATCCGTACATGAAATAATATGAAATCTCAAACATTGTTTCATTTATATATGTTAATAGAATACTTCAAAGTAACTATATTCAGATATATTTGGTGGAAATACGATTAAATAAACAGACAATAAAAAAGTTTTAAAATAAATTTGCAAAACAATAAGAAAAAGAGCAAATACAAATAAAAAGTGCAAGTTGTCTTAGTTAGGATTTCCTTTGCCATGAGGAGACACCGTGACTGAGGCATCTCTACTAAAGGACATCATGCTTACAAGTTCAGGTGTTCAGTCTATTATCATCAAGGTGGGAAGCATGGCAGTGTCCAGGCAGACATGATGCTGGAGAAGGAGCTGAGAGTTCCACATCTTGATCAGAAGGCAGCCAGGAGAAGACTACTGTCTTCCTTGAAGCTAGGGTCTCAAGGCCCATACCGATAGTGACACACTTCCTTCAACAAGGCCATGCCTCCTAACAGTGCCACTCCCTGTGGGCCAAGCATATTCAAACCACCACAACAGTGTTATAATCAGGTAATTAATTTAGGTTCAAAATCCCAAGAAGAAGGTATAATTGTTACAAACATTTATGTATCAAAATATGTAGCAGCGATAAAAATCCAAGACTGGTGGAAATACAAAGTAGTGTAAGTTTCTCTAAATAGTACATCTCAGAATCCCAGTAGAAATAGACCAACAAGGACAGCATATACAAAACAACTCTGAAACTTTGAAATATAAAAGTAAATATAGATGTCTACCAATTATAAAATTAATCTATTTGAAAAAACTAAAACCTATGGTATAATGATATGACAAATTTAAAAACTGATAATTTTTAAAAAGTAAACTCATATGATATATAAAGAATCTGTATATGAACCTATAAATGATCCAAAATGGAGTAAAAAGAAAAACGTTTCATCAAAATTGAAATGACTATGCTGAAGGCTGTGTATGGGAAAATATGCATGGTCTTCCATGATTTTGTCATTAAAAGGGAAAAAACCTAAAAAGAGAAAGGAGATGAGGAAGGACTTTAATATGTATAAGAAGTTAATAACAAAATCTAACAAAACAGTAAATGAAAATTGATGCTGATAGAAGGTAAATCTGAGGGCTGGGTGATGGCTCAGTTGGTAAAGTTCTTGTTCTGTGAGTGTAGTTCTCAGAACCTTCCCTAAGCAGCTGGGTAGAGTGCTATATACCTGTATTCCCAGGATTGAGACTCCTGTGGAGGCCAGAAACTCACTGGCCAGCTAACTCAGTCACCTTGATGAGTTCTCCCTCTCTCTCTCTCTCTCTCTCTCCCTCTCTCTCTCTCTCACACTCTCTCTCTCTTCCTCTCTCTCTCTCCCTCTCATACACACACATACACACACACGCACACACACAAAGGTGGATGAAGGAACTATGGCTGAGGTTGTCTTATGACTTTGACATACATGTACATGTATACACCTGCACAGATGAACATAAACACACACACATAAACCTAAGAGAAAAGTGAATGTGTGTGTGTTTAAAAAGCTGTATCTTGAGCTGGAGAGATGACTCAGCGATTAAGAGCACTGACTGTTCTTCCAGAGGTCCTGAGTTTAATTCCCAGCAACCACCTGGTGGCTCACAACCATCTGTAACTGTCTTCTTCTGGTGTGTGTCCAAACAAATAAATAAATACTTTACAAAAAAAAAAAAAAAAAAGCTGCATCTTTTAAATGGTCTAAAAAGAAAAAAAATAGTAAAGCTGTGTTTGTTAGAATTTCTATTGCTGTGATAAAATACCATGACCAAAAGTAACTTGAGAAAGAAATGATTAATTCATTTCATAGCTTGTAGACCATCATCTGCGACGCTCCTCCCTCGAACAGAAGAAAGTCACACCACCACCAAGATCTTCTCAGTCAGCTTTATTCTGGAGCACCTTGATAGTGTAGTCCCAGGACCCAGGACAGCAGCAGAGCTGCTGCTTTTATACTCTCCCAGGGAAGGGGGGGTGGTGTCGTAGTGGATGCGGATTGGTGCACCAAGCTATACCTCATTTGCATGTAGCCCGTTCATTGGTGCCACAAGCCACACCCATTAGCATATTGCCCGTTCATTGGTGCTACAAGCCACACCTCATTAGCATATTGCCCATTTGGAGGCGCTATTGCTTGAGGAGGGCCTGAAGAGAGAGCTGCGTATGTACACTAGGCTCCCTCCCCTAGGCTCCCTCCCCTGGCAGCTGGCCGGTCCCGCACCATCTTGTAATGGGGCAGAGCCAGAGGCCTTCCCAGAGCCCAGACGGCCTTCCCGGAAGGGAGGCCATGCAGGGGCTTCTTGCTGTCCGCTGGGCGGCTTCCTACAAACATCCAGGGATGTCAACTCAGAAACTCAAAGCATGAACCTGGAGGCAGGAATTAATGCAGAGGCCATGGAGGAGTGCTGCTTACTGACTTGCTTCCCATGGCTTGTTCAGTCTGCTTTCCTTTAGCATCCAGAACTACCACCCCAGGGATGGTACTACCCAAAGTGATACAGTTTCTCCTCTATCAGTCATCAACTAAGAAAATGCACCTAGGCTTTCTCAGATGCCAATCTGGGGGTAGACATTTTCTCAGCTGAGGTTCCTTCTTCCAAATCCCTCTGGCTTGAGTCTAGTTGCCATAAAAATGCCAGCACAAAAGGCAAAAATCCACGATGTCTAATTTGGAAGCAAAAGTAACAAGAATTGGAAATGAGTTAGAAGACAGGAATGTGGATACAAAGGATCAAGATAATGCTGAGAAAGAGGGTGAAGAACTCCCTGGTCATGAGCAGAAGAGAAGGGGCAAGTTCCTTATAAGGTATAAGTCTATTGTATAATACTTGACCCAGTTTAGTAAATGTGAACTAACATCATGAATACTGTTTTATTATTACTGCTATTGTCATTAGTAGATAAGTTTCAAATGCTTCTGACAGTTCAGTAGAAGATAAGGTTCAAGCTTCTTCTTTGGAAAAAGAATACTAAAATGAAAAGAAACTATCAAAATATTAGCATTATCTCCATTCTTTTCCAACTGTTTATAGAAAATTATATTCAAAGTTCATTCCAATTCAGTGAGATACTGGATAAGACCTCCACCTTCCCCAAATGGAAACTCTTTAGGCTGTGATAGGTACACAAGACATCAATGCAGACACCAGAGAGTAGACATGAGGAGACAGTAGATATACTACCACAGAGAGCTGTGGCAAGGGAGAAATTTTTGGTAAGCTAAAGATAAAAAAAATGGAGGTTGAACATATGGACTTCTAAGCGAAAGGGGAACTAGTGAATGCACCATTTTGACTCAACTGGGAAATTGTGAGACAAAGAAGGGAAAAGTATGTGGAGATCGATGGTGAAGCAGAGCCTCGAGTTCTACTTTACAGAACACAGTCCTCACCCTACTGGCTCGAAAGAGTCCTCGGAGATCTTTGAATAGATGGGTGATGTGGCAAACAGTATTCTTCAGAAGAATTACTTAACAGCAGTATACTCGGTGGACTTGGGGGTGAGGAGGTGTATACTGGGTGAGAAGCGGTCACACAAGTACAAGACAGAAGCTACTGTGATTATTTAAGCTTCTCTCCCGCCCCTCGCCACTTCCGTCCAATCTAGAAATATCATTTTCTCCGTGTTGCAAATGGACAAGACACAAAATGACTTCAGAGCCAAATAGAATATGAATCAAAGATGCCGAAAGCATGGTTGGCGTGGCCTCTTGTCAGCCACACTTCAGCTCCGCACTGCCCTGAGTTGACATTAGAGGGGTTAGGCGATATTTCTCAGCCCCTTGCAAGGGATAGCCTGAAAGAAACAACCTCCCCTCCTCAGGTGGCATCTTGGAAGAGAGAACCTTTTTATCACCAAAGGGCCCATCTGGGCTGATAGCCTAAGAGCAGGATCACGGATCTCCCTGGAGTTAGCTCATCTTTGCTTCTAGGCAAAGCTTAGCTTCCTTCCGCCCTTCCATCCCCCTTCTCTTCGGTTGTTATCAGCTCCAGGAACACAGAGAGTTAACCTTTGCAACTGCATTTGCTCTGTGCAACACAGTGTCACCCCACAAGCGGGGTGTGTAAGGCGCCTGTGAAACGAAAGAAAAGGAGTCCAGGAATTCAGTTAATTAACCACATCAGTTTCTTAACGTGATCAATTTTAATTAAACTGAATTTTAATAGAGATCTGTGTAGTCTGTAGAGACCAATTGCTAATTCTACAAAGCATGTGCTGCTTCTCAGTTCAGGTTTGCTCCCATCTAATTAATATGGATAGAGCATTAAGCCTTTTTGGACTCTGGTGGTTTTCATTTCATGACTATTAATGATTTTAATGAACTGGACTAATTCAGTAGTTTTCATCCTAGTGTTTCGGGGCTTTGTTCATCACAAATTTCAGGTTTATAATTGGTTTCCAGGTCTTAACAGTGGTCATTGATCAGCTTCAGCAGTTCCTTTTACAACTCAGTAGGCGCTGGGGACTGTTAACCCTTTGCCACCTGGAGCAGAGAGGCACAGTGCAGTGCTTCTGAACAAACCGACCTGCAGGTAACCATGGGGCAGTGGGTACTTAAAAATCTCAGGGTATGAGGGAAGTGCTAGCACAGGACAGAACAGGAAAGGTCATGGTAGCAATATGGAAGCTGTGAGTTTAGGGCAGCAATTAGAATAAAGTAGACCCGTGATTGCTTTAGTTTCCAATATTCCGAGTGAGAAGAGCACAAACCAGGCTTTCTAGCTACTCGGTGGCCCTTGCCAATCCCTAGCAGGCATCTTTATCAACAACCAAACAGCCAGGACTAAAGAATAAGAAAAATAAGAGCTGAAAAAAAGCTGATGAGAAATAGAAACCAGGAGACAAGGCTGCAGGGGACACAGATGGTGGAAGGTAGCAGAGATACAGAAATAGACATTGGTGGCTGCATACTTGTACCTATTTTTTTTTTTCTTCACAGGACAGCGATTTGGGCTTACCAATGGAACAGGGCCATAGCTAGTGGTTTTCTCCCTTTTGGAAAACTAATAATATGTCTGCCTTTTGTTGAAAACAAAAGGCATGACTTTAAGGATTGTGAACCTGAGAGTGTCTAACAGAACTTTTGTTCCCCAATCTACCTTGGGGTACTGAAAAGTGACAGGCAGGGTGAATATGCAGAGGAGTCTAGCTTACCTCCTCAAAATGGAAGAAAGCAGAAGGCGGTTAATTCTCTGGTTGTCTTAAATGCTCCATTCATCTATGTCTTAAATGCTCCAAGAAAGAGCTGCCCAAACACTCAAGTACCTGCTTCCAGAAATAAAAGCTGACGTTATGGGGAGTTGTCCTTTTTCATAGGTCTATCCCCAAAGGTTTCTACTATCCCGTCCCTCATCAGTGGTGGGAAAAATCTTACTTGATCCAGGTATTTGCTTCTGATAGAGACTGTGTCCATCTGGAATCAAAAACCCAGTTGGATCTTTATAGGTACTTCAATTAAAAGCATCCAGAAATCTCATCTAGAGTGATTTTTATAACATCTCTGAGTTCTAAGTAGAGAGGCCTAAAAGAATCAGTTAGATGGTGAATTAGACATCTAAAATACTCAAGAAAAGAGGCATAAAGCTGAGAAATTTGGATATTTTTTAAATTCTGTTTTGCATGACAGGTTATGCTCTGCCAGTTGGCTTCTCTCATACAGGCTCATTTACTTAAACAAGTTGCCATCAGAATAGAATTTACTTTATACCTTTAATTCCTGCTCATCTCTCAATCCTTTCCAGCCTTGCGTCTATCCCACAGAGCTACTGAAAAGTTCTGTCATCTATAAAATGGCTTCCTTGTAGGGTCATTGTGCAGATTAGCACACTTAGCAAGGTGCCTCAATAAATTATGGTTATTATTGTCACTCAAACCACCAAAGCGCCTATGATTGACACATGACTTAAATCTTCCTCTGTTCAGTTCTTGGCTGTGCATCCTACTACAGAGCACACTTCCTCGGACTCCACTGGCTCACCCTTTGAATCTTTCAACAAACATGTGTGCGAGATGTTTGGTTCATTATGCAGAGTTCTAGGCATGAGGGCTACCACACAGTTCAGAAAGGCTGAATGTTTTCTTTTGTATGCTTGGAGTTTTAATTTGTTTTTTCAGAAAAGGAAAGGAAAATAGGAAAGGGTAATCTATTTAAACAAGCAGAGCTTGCATCGTTAATTCCTGTTTGTCTCTCGATCCTTTCCAGTCTTCTACTGAATACTTAAATTGTTCCAAACATCAGTGGTTTGGCACATGTCGAGCTACATGAGAGGGGCCTAAATATCTTCATGTTATTGACGAGGACATCAAGGCTCTATGTGTTAACTTTCCTTGCCAAGGTCATAAAGGTTTTGAGTGGAAGAAGCTATTTAAACCAGAGCAGTCAGCACCAGGGCTTGGGCTTAAGATTCAGCTTCATTTACAAAGAACAGGGGGAAATTTACAAAAAAAAAAAAGGAAATAAAATGCTATTTGAGATGAGGTATCTACAAAAGCTCCCTGAGAGGGGACACCACAAGAGCAGAAAGGCCCATGCTGACAGAAGGTGGAAATGTGCGGTGCTCTAGAGAGCGGAATGGAGCTGTCCTCCCAGAAGCAGTGTATATTGAAGCTTACCCTCTGTGTGAGTAGAGTAAGAATATTAGAATGGAAAACTTCGGGGGTATGATTAAGACTAAGCAAGGATCTAAGAGCAGTGTTTACTTCCACAGAAGTTGTAGCTTTTAAATAAGAGGTAAAGAGAGTTTGCCCTCTCTTCAAATAAAAGACATGTGGGGCACAGTGGAAGGTGGACATCTAGCATCAGGAAGTAAATCCTCATCAGAAAAAGAACTGTGAGATGGCTCAGCGGGTAAGAGCACCTGACTGCTCTTCCGAAGGTGATAAGTTCAAATCCCAGCATCCACATGGTGGCTCACAACCATCCGTAACGAGATCTGGGGCCCTCTTCTGGAGTGTCTGAAGACAGCTACAGTGTACTTACATATAATAAATAAAATAAATCTTAAAAAAAAAAAAAAGAACTGGCCACCACCTCATCTTGACTTCTCAGCGCCCACTACTGTGAGAGAACACATTTCTGCTGAGCCAGTGGCTACCCGGTCTGTCGTATTTGTTTAGACAACTTGAGGAAAGGAAGACATTCGAGGAAGTCTTGGACCTTAGGAGGATGGTACTTCTCAGCCAGTTCATGAAGGAAGATGGAGACATCATCTGAGTGTTGGGAAGGATGGACCTTTGCAAGAGATGCTGTGGGAGTTTGAATGAGTGAGGCAAAGAAACACAAACGTGGCTCTTTCCAAGACTGTCTCTACATAAGCAACCAGAGGAGTGAAAAAGAGAATCAGAACCTCAGAGCAAGACTTTTAACGTAGTATATAGTCTAGAATGTCTGTCTCTTGTAATGATCTAGTGAGCAGAACATACAAAGGAGATTTTATAGAGAGGAGATAATTGCAAAAACAAAGTCATTGAATAGAGAAGAGGGCCTATCCTTGGATAAAAGAGACTTATTGTGCAAGTGTGGAAGGGAAAGCTATAGATGAACATGTAGGGGGCAGATAGATCAGGTGCTTGCTTCAGAAGGGGAAGTGGGGCCATTGGGTGTACCTGCAGGTAGAGTGGAAGCTTTGGTGATGGAATAAGAGATATTTGTTTCTCTCTGATGTGCTAGCATTCTATTAATAGGACATAGATCTCGACAATCCCTATCCAGAGGCTTGCTTTTATCTTCCTCCTGATCCAGACAATGAAACTGAGTTCACTGGTCACGGAGGTGGTGGCCAGCAAGACTGGGATTTGAACAGAAGTTTTCTCTTTTGCTTGTTGTTCCTGATTTGCTGAAAGTGAAAGTGGAGGGAAAAGTTGAAATCATGATCTTAGCGGAAAGAAAAGCAAATTGAGTGATGCAGCGTGGCAAGATTTCCAAGCTGTACTGCAGTCTCTCTTGTCATTGAGGATATAAACGGAAAAGAAAACTATTTTTATAGTCTCATGGATTTGTTTTATTGACTTTTTTGCCTACAGCTCTATTTGAATGCTCAGATTTCAGATTTGGTCTGAGTTTTAAAAGGAGAAGAAAAAAGAAAGAGGAAAGGACAAAGAGGGTAAGAGGATGGATGGATGGATGGATGGATAAATGGATGAATAGATGGATAGATGGTGGATATAAGGATGGATGGATGGTTGCTTGAGTGGATGAATGGATGCATATGTACATACATACATACATACATACATACATACATACACACACACACACACACACACACACACACACACATACATGCGTATATATAAGCACATAGGCATATAGGTAGATAAGAGTTTTCATAGTTGTAAACTCTTGACCTAGTTTGAATAAAAAGGAAAATGAGGCCAAAGACTGATGAGAGGCATTGGAAGCAGCTGGAATGCAGAGGGTTTGGTAAAGTAAACGGGATAATTAAAGTAAGTTCTCCGATTAAGATTCTGATGTTTTGAGAGGTACTTGACATTAGAGCTTTTGGAAGGAGTAAGATTCATATTTTCAAGACCCCTAAAGTCAGACCCCAGCATGGAGGAAGGCTATAGATTTAGTTTCCTGCTAGCAAAATGGCTCAGTAGTTAAAGACACCTAAAGCCAAGTCTGGTGAACTGTGCTCAATCTCCGGCACTTTTGGAAAAAGAACCAACCCTTGCAGGTTGTCCTTTGATTGCCACACTTGTACCATGGCACATGTGCACTTCCACACAAACACAGAAGATAAATAAATAGCTTATGAAAATTTACAAAAATTGTAGGAGATAATGAGATAGGACATGAATATTGAAGTTCCCAGGGATAAGGGTAGAAGTAACAGAGGAGAGCAAGAGAGACAGTAAGTGGGTGCTAAAATCTCCAGAGACTGGGAGGTGAGTGTGGGACAGGCGACTATGACAGGGAGGGAACATATGGTGTAGTCTCATGCCATCTGCTTTAAAATCACCAGGAATTCTGAGGATGAAGGAAGGGACAAGTGTCTAGAAATAGCAGCAGAGCAACTCCAAAGCCTCTAGTCACCCCTGTCCACACTCCAGCTGAAATCCTCTGCTGTGTTACCACACTCCCCACTTCTAAACAATACACATATGCCATCTCTTCTGACTCCTATATTTAGGAAAGATATATTGACATTGGGCTTTGGAAAATAAGCATCATGTCTCCTACATGAATGTATATGTGCACATGCATATGCATAAGTGAACACATATCCATACACAAGCACACACACACACACACACACACACACACACACTCCTGAATATTTGTATTAGTTCCATATCTTTCCTTTTTTTGTTTTTGATTTTGTTTTGTTTGTTTGTTTTTCAAAGTTGAGTTTCCTTGTGCAGCCCTGACTGTTCTGGAACTTGCTCTGTAGACCAGGCTTGACTTGAACTCACAGAGATCCACCTGTCTGCCTCTGCCTCTCATGTAGTGGGATTAAGGGTGTGTGCCATCTTTGCCTGGCTATCTCTTCCTTTCTAAAACCCTGCAAAAATAATTAGTCTATAGTATTTGGAAGTCATTCTTCATGTCACTTAGGTTCTTTAAAACTTGAAACATTTTATATGTTCTATGGAATAGGAAACATTTTATTTTTCTTTAAAATTCCTTTCCCAATGTGTTGGTGGCCCTTTTGTCTTGTTGACAGTATCTTTTGCCTTGCAATTTCATGAGGTCCCATTTGTCAATTCTTGATCTTACAGCACAAGCCATTGCTGTTCTGTTTAGGAATTTTTCCCCAGTGCCCATATCTTTGAGGCTTTTCCCCACTTTCTTCTCTATAAATTTCAGTGTCTCTGGTTCTTTAAGAGTGAATTTTCTTCCAATTTTTTCATACTCAACTATTGTTCAAATGTGTGGGAATCAAATTTTCTTATTTATTTTTCTCTTTCTTACTTTATATACTTTAGTCATTTTAATAGTAGAGTTTCAGGTTCTGGAATAAATGTTGAGTTAATATTTGGTTTGAGCTTCCTTGCCAGGTGAGGGAAATAAATTTAGATTTTTCAGAGGGAGTGAGTACCAGGGATCAAACTAGGGTTTGTTCCACATGCTAGAGAGACACTCTATCATTGAACTACACCTCTAGCCCCATTAATTCAGACATTCCAAGTACAAAGAGTAGTTTATGTTGTCATTTGTCACTATATCCCACCTCACCCCATCCACACTCTGAGCAGTCATCCTGCTTTTGAGGGTTTCCAGAATAAGTGCTTAGAGTTTTCCCCTTTTATAAGTTGAATCCTTCCAGGCCCTTGAACTCTTGGATGTGGCTCTACTTCCCCTCCTGTCACATAGCTTTCAAGTACTTATCCCAGATCTCAAGTCCACATTGGGCCCTATATTCTAGTGCTGGACCCTTCTTACTGATCAGACTTGGGTTTCCTGCTTCACTTCTGCACCCCCCTCGAGGCATTTATTTTTAGTTCAACTAGATGGAAAATAAATAAATAAATAAATAAATTTGGATTAACAAGATATCTCAGTGGGTAAAGGGTGCTTACTATCAGATCTTATGACCTGAGTTGGATCTGCAGGACCTGCATGGTTAGAGGAGAGCTGACTTCAGCAGCTTGCCATATGACCACCACATGAATACTGTAACATGTTTGCACTCCAGAAATGTGAAATGGGAAGCATCCTGGGCAAGGGTAACCTACAACATTTGTTCTAGCATAGGGCCAACAGCCATTTCTCCCATGGTGTTTCTTGCATAGGCAGGATATCAACCTTCTACCTGTTGTTCATGTTAAATGTCATCGATTGCTTCTTGCTTTGTCAAGGTTATTGACCAAACTCTCTGACTTTGTCATTGCAGTTCTTAAAAGCCTTTATTCCACTATGTTTTTCAAAATTGAAATCATTACTCCACCCAAAGCCCTTCCAACCCTGATCTCAATTATTAGACATGCTCTGTGCACCCACAAAATTCCATGAAAGTTCTAACCTCTGCTACCTCAGAATTTTGCCTTAAAGATAAGGCCTTTTAATGAGTGATTTCAGTTAAATAAGATCACAGAGATGGCACTAATTCAGCATGCCTGGGTGCTTATAAGAAAAAGAACAGACATCGGTAATGGGTACACACAGAAACATGATCATCTGGGGACACAGAGAGAAGGTAGTCAAAAGACAGAGGCCTAGGAGAAGCAAACAGCTTTGTCTTGGACCTATGGCCTCCAGTAGGAACCCCTGTGTTGAAGCCACAAGTAAGTAAAAGATGTTAGAGTGGAGAAATGGTCATATATGATCGAAGAGGTCCTTAAAAGCAATTATGAGAAGATTGGGAGTTGAGGTGTGCATTTGACCACCAAGGCAGAATAAGAAAGTATGGTCATGGGAGAATGTGGCTAATTAAAGTGATGTAGGAAGAGGGTCACAGAAAGTCTTGGAGAACTGGCAAAGGTAAGGACCCCATTTTTCTCCTGGAGGTCTTGCAGTAATATCCAACCCCAATAAGACCATATAAAAAAATCATACAACTCAGTAATTATAACTATATGCCTAGATTGGGAAGATCTATCACTATCCTCACCTATGAGACCCTTTGCTATTTTCAGTTTTTCCTGGCCACATGGTTTTGTTCAACATTGTCTTCCTCCCCCTCCCCCTCCCCTTTCCCCTCTCTCCCCCTTCTCCTCCTCCTCCTCCCCCTCCTCCTCCTCCTCCTCCTCCTCCTCCTCCAACTTCTCTCTCTCCTTCTTCCTCTCCATTATGAGACCCCACCTTTCCATTCCACAGTCCAATCATAGGCTCTAGCCTTTACTTGACTAGTAAGAATAGGGAGATGGTTCAATGAGATTACCTGAGTATGTGAGCCTTGTTAGGGGCAGCCCCTCTTGAGGAAGCAGAATTAACATCAAAATATAACTGGTACCACAGCAACCCATAATATTTCCCCATTTTTGTCCAATTAAAAGGATCTTTTATCTCAGATATAAACTGAGCACAAAATTATGCAAATTAAAAAATATAATATACACTTAATACCCAGTCTATCATATTTGTCAACTTAGATAAAGCATTCTATCATCTATCCTAACTTAAAAAGCTTACAGTTCCATACCTCAATTATGTTCTGACTTTAGCTTGCATTACCACCTGAAAACCATCCTTTCAAATCTATATCACATCTCTTGATGCTAAACCACTTGAGTTTGATTATGAGGCTATAACTAGTTTTTAACCCTGTCAGAAATAAGAACAAATTACATATTACCTGAAAATATAGGAAGCACAAAACATAGCTACCAAACTTAACCAATTTGTAGAGACAGCTAACTACCTGGACAGTTCCTCATTTCTCAAAATGTTGGAGCATCAGTTTTCAGGCTTCTGGCCCAGAATCGTTTGACAGACCTCAAATGAAGCAGGAATTATGAAGGACTATCATATTCTGTATTGGCAGAGCCAAACTGTCAACTATCCCACATTGTGTGTCCTTTTCTAGACAGAATTTTTTTTTTGTCTGTAGATGGCAATTTTTGTCCAGTGGCTACCTTCCCATAACTGGAGCAACTCCATCTGGAGGTTTTAGTGTTCAATTTCTTCTTTGAACCATGAATGGGATACTGTCAGGGATAGGCATGTCTGTAGTCAAAATTTCTGATAATAATGACATGATTAAATTTCAGATTCTGTGTATTTCTGATGTTTTTTTTGAAGACTATATGTCTATATAAAATATATCTGAAATGTTAAGCTTTGACCACTCTTAGCTACTTCTATTTGAATATTGTAGAAGCGCCTTAATATAACTAGATCAGAATTTAATATAACCATGAGTTTATGATCTGGCCCTTAACTTGCATTACTGAATCATCCTAAATAGTTTATAATGGCGGTTATTAGAAGGACTGGCTCTAAGCCTGGTATTCTTAGATGAGTTGAATAGGCACAATATCTATCAAAGAGTATCAATATTAATTTTAAATTTTGTATCAATATAAGAAATTCATACCAATGAAAACCTTAAATCTGCATCAATCTATAATTTTGTGCCAATGTAAAAATTATAACTCAAATTGCATCAATTATAATGATTTCTACCAATGTAAGATTATGGCAATACAATGTTTTGTTTAAGAGTAAATTTGATAAACTATCCCTATTTAACTATTTCTCTAATTTCTATGATATGATATGATATATGCCCCCTTTTCCTTTACCTAAGAAAGAAGCATAAAGAAGAAGAAAGGAAAGGTAGAAATCCTTGAGTCTGAGCTCTCTAGTTTCCTCCTTGTCTAGAGCTACAACAGTTGCAAACTATCCCTTAGATTAACAACATATCTATAATTCATAACATAACCAGAACCATCCACCTCAACCTAAGGGACTGGGATGGTGATCTTCTTTTGCTTGCTTCTAGCTGAATTGGGGTGAAGAATTCCCTTCTCAGGTTCTAAAGACAAATAGGAAAATAGATTTTGTTAAAGGAGGGCTATCTGGCATCATTTGCCTTCCAGACTCTATATGCTGAGAAAATTCATGGCTTAGCTGAAGTCCTGACTGTAATAGTCAGAAAGGTTGGATGGGCAAGCTAGCTGTTCTGGAAATGTCCTGGAAGCAAGTCTTTAGAGGAAACAGCTTCGATGTAATTGAGGTAGATTCAAGCAAGAAGCTGTAATGGAAGGTCCCGGAATCCCAGCATCCCAGCGTCTTGTCAAGGCTGTCTCTCTCCTCTTTCATTATGCAATATACAAACATTACAAGCAACACCTAGCTGTGTAAAGACATTCATATGGAATGTGCAGGGTGTACAGATCAGTTAAGGAAGATCAATAAAGAAAGACAACTGTCTTTCTTTAGAGGTTAGTTTGATCACAAAATCAAACTACAACATAAATTTCTATGCACAACATCTTAAAGGGTTGTATATAACAATAAGTCATTAGAATTTTATACCCAATTAGTGTTATTGGCTTTATATAGACATTTAAGTCCCAGCCGGTCCCAGTCCTGTCTCTGAAACAGAGACATGTACAACACTGAATATACATCACCCATCTTGTTGATCACGTCGATCTCCCTCTTGTCCATAATCAAGGTCTTCAAGGGGTCTCCCTTTGTCATGTCTAATTTTTATCAGTCTGTGACACCTGAGCCCAGTAGTTTTGAATTTTTGGCCAGAAGAAGTAACTGTCAGGGAACAGATTTGTATAATTTGAAGCCACAGTCAAGAACACAGAAATGTGTTACATAAGCCCCAGAAAATTATTTTCCTGACTGCTTCTTGAGAGCCAGATTGCCTTCTGTTACCTCACAGAACACTGCAGTTCCTCATTCTGTTTTCTGAAAAATAGCAGCTCTATCCTACTTCTTCTGCCTTATGGGATTCTTTTAAGTTTACTATGATAGTTTTTTTTTCTTAAACTCTTATTTGGTATGTGTGTGTGTGTGTGTGTGTGTGTGTGTGTGTGTGTGTGTGTGTGTATTCATATGTGCATGTGCACACGTGTGTTTGTGTGTGAGGGGTATGCTAGGGTTTTAATGTGTCAGACAATATCTTTGTGGATTCTGCTCTTTCCTTTCACTTTACATGGACTTAGGGGACCAAACTTGAGTCATCAGGCATGTATAACAAATGTTTTACCCACTGGGCCATCTCACAGACACTGCAGCCTTGTTATTTTCAAACTATTACAATTGTACAGAAATCTATAAGAAGTAGTGTTGAATATCCTTCTCCTGACTTTTTATAATGCTAACATCTTGCATGACTATAGTACAATATCAAAACTAGAAAGCCTACAGTGTTTCCGTTGGTCTAACTAGGCTATAGCACATATTCACTTTTCACCAACCATGTCAAGTTTTAATTATATTTTGCACTAGATTGTGAGTCTTTCAGTGTTTAGGACTACATATTTATTTTCAGAACATGTAACAGACACTAGGCCTTCAATAAATATTTTTAGAATAAACAAGGAGAGAGAATGGGGGTGAAATGAGATAAATTAAAGCTTACTTATTCATATTTTTATAGAATTATTATTATACCTTGGGTAGAAGGCAGGATATATGAAGACAATAGTCTGATAATTTTATCAGTATTTCAATTCTATACTCTGACTTTTTAGTACATAATTTTTTCCATTTGAAAAATTTTGCACATGAGTTTTTTTATTACATATTCTGTATATTATCCTAATTGAGAATGTCCTTTGAGCAACAATCTAATAATCAATAATAATCAATAATCTAGTAAGATCATTTATTTAGAAATAGTCTTATGGTTAAGAGCACTGACTAGTCTCCAGAGGACAGGAGTTTAATTCCTAGCAACAATGTGGCAGTACACAAATGTCTGTAACTCCAGTTCTGATGAAGCTGCCACCCTCTTTAGGTCTCTGTGGGTACTGAATGCATGTAGGGAATGTATGCACATAATACACTTCATTCAGGTAAAACACCCAGACACATAAAATAAGCTTTACAAAAGAATGTTTATTATGTCTAGATAATATTTTGTTAAGATTTTTCTGAAATAGCAAAAAGAAAGAAAGGAAGAAAGAAAGAAAATATAAAGAAAGAGAAAGATGGAGTCCTGCAGTCAGAGACAAAGGTGGCACATGTGACAGGCTCAGTACTGATGCTAGAACAATGTGTAGTCTTCTATGGTCACCACTGGGAAATGAAACATTCCTTTTCTATTTGGCAATTTAAAGGCAATTATCTGTTTTATTTCCCTACTAGGCTGCATTTGTGCATTTAAATGATGTATAAATCATTCTGTGGTGCAGGAGAGTTCAACCACAGGTCAGCAAAGGTGAGTCTGTCTGATCCTTGGAGGAACAGCAGGGAAAGCCCTCACTGTCACCTGTGCCCTCCAGCCATGACTGACCCTGATCTATAGATCCTCTTAAGAGACTTCTGGCAAGAAATGGGAGCAAAATAACTTTCGCCACTCCTCCCAGAGGGGTGCTCCTTTTCTTAATATGCATTTTTCCTTCTATTCATTCCCTAAACCCCAGTTTCTGGGTGACAATGAGCTCTGGTTATAAAGAAAATGGCTGATGCTCACAGATTTAGACATTTGACCAATTCACAAAACTAGCTCAGGGCATAAGTAGAATCTATCCTAGTTCAACATGTAGTCTTCCTAGAGTTTCAGTAAAGGAGTGGCTTCCTTATTTGACTGCACGTTAGAATCACATGGCTAGCTCCCAAACTTCCCAGCCCATGTGACTTTAGAGAGTATCGAGGATCTACACACTTTAAAGTTTTCACTGTAGTTCCAGAGTACAGGAAAGTTTGAGCATGATGGAGAGACTTTAAAATAGACTGACCAACGTCTCATTGAAGATTCACAGAAATGACCCCATATTATAATAACCTCACAAAGAAAGCATCCTTCAAACAATTCTCACAATACCTAATAACAGGTCTTGTGTCTTTAAGTATAGGGACTAGTTTTTCAGAAGCCACTATTAAATTATAAATAATCACTTACAAGGACAAATATGTCACTATATCATTGCCCATATCTTGATTAAATTCTGTCCTGATTAACATTTGCAATCTCCACTTGGGGAAAAAGGTCCACAACCTTTGTTCATCAAACTTGCCATGGAGACCTGGAAACGATAGCTCATTTGTTGGCACTTCAGATCAGACTTTCCCTCACAGTCATCTCCAGAGCCTTAAGAGACAGAAACTTGGGGCTTAAATAAGTAATGAAAACTCTCCAATGCAGATTCAAATTTCAAAAGCACAAAAGCCTGATTTCAAAATAATCATTGGAGAAAAATGATTCAGGACATTTTAATATACTTTAAAAGTATCGACACTCTGTGTTGCCCGAAGTCAGAGGATGTCGCTCAGGTGATTCTCCTATGCAACCAACAAGAAAGACATCTCTCGGCACAAACTCCAGTACTATCTCCTAGCTGATGAAGATGCTGGTGAAATCTTAGTTCTCATAAATACAAATCTCTCGTTCTGGGCAGAGGATGTGGCTGACTCTTCATCTGCAGACTATTTAAATAATACTGAAAGAATTATGTTTCACAGGAGACAAAAAACCTGGACAGTGTCCAGACGAGGGATTATAGTCAGAATGTAAGAAGAATTTTAAAACCTCAACTAAAGGAAACAAACTGCCTAGACATTACTTTCTCTGTGAGATTTCCCAGAAGGCCTCCTTTTCTACCCCCAACTCCATATCCAGCTAGAATTGTGCCTTCTTCTTTGGTGTATAGCTCTTTCTTAAAATGCATTTTTATCTCCTAGAGCACAGGCTAGTTAGCTGTATGTTTATTCTTGACAAACTATGATGCTCTTGACGTCAATGGCTGTGTCTTATTCTATATTTCCTGCTATCTGGCTCCTGCTAAATATTATCATTCTTCTGATATCTTTTGATGACTGGTTTACTTTCTAGAAATTTCCTATTTCAAAAAAAAAATGATTTGCTTAACCTCGGGATTATAAACGTTCTGAAAAAACACACAGAGAATATCTAAAGTCATCAAGAGATTCACACACACACACTCGTGTGTTTAGTGTGTGTGAGTTTGTGTTTGATAAACTTAAAATTGTGTTAAAGCCTACAATAGACTTCTTCACGGCACTGATGGGAAGATGTCTTAAAGTTCTGAAAGTAAACAGCAGTATATTATTTTATCTGCAGTAAAATAATCACTCTTAAGAACTGAAACTCAAATGTTTCTGAACAACAGAAAGAAGCAGGTTAATCAGTAGCAGACCTCCACTAAAATAGCAAAGGACAGATGGGGACACAGGGGAAGGGAAGGGCGAAGGAAAGTTGCATAGGCAGAGGAATGCAAGTGAGTACTGAGCCAGGAAACAAAAGTCATCAGTTCCCTGTGAGTATCGTCTCTAAATTCATGAAGCTGAGGCAGGAAAATTGCTACTCAAGGCTAGCCTAGGGTGTATAACAAAACCCTGTCTCGAAGCATCAAAAACCCAAACAACAAAAAAAAGCAAACTATGAAAACCCCAGACACAGAATAGTAACCATACTTTGGGGAAAGGGAAGCAAAATATGTAAAATTGAAATGCATAGTGTTAGAAATCAGAAGAAAAGGCTATGCATAGCATGGGGGTGGGAGAGACCCACTCAGATCTCCAGAATAAAGCGAGTTCTGACTCTGACAGCTTTTCAGGCTGGAGTTCCATGCTGTGGGCCTTAATCTGGTCTAGCCTACCTGCCAAGAGGCTTGGAATCTGGCACAGAGTGGGACTGCAAACTATTTGGCACTTGTTAAGTAGGGGCTAGGCTTGTTTTTATTCAAGGCCTGAGAGTTCTAACCAGTTACAGAAAGAGCCCCTCAGCTCTTTGTTCCAAGGGTTTGCCTGCAAAGGGGGTGTGGCCTGCTTTCTCCCAGGCTGAAACATCTGGTCTCTTAAAGCAGTGGTCTCTTAAAGGAGCAGACTCACCATCTAAAATATAGACATCAACAATAACAATAAAAACAAGAGATCCAAAAGTGAGCACAGGGAGATGAAGTATTCCAGTGATCTGATGTTTTCTGTGAGGTGTTAAAAATGTTCATTTATTTCAGATTGTAATAAATCAAGATTGTATGTTATTAAAAGAAATGTTGAAGAATGTGACATAGACTCTAAATTTTGGATTTATCTAAAAGAGGTCAAGAAAAATATTATTCAGTTGAGATCAGCAGAAAATAAGAGGATATATACCCAAGAATTATATGCTCTTTAAACATGCCGATTCAAATTTTAAAATGACCCGATTAATAAAACCCAACTACAGTAGATTCTTCTGACTGTTAGATAAAAGAACATGGGAAGAATCCAGGCCCAACGACGTTCAGATCTGGTCACAAAACAGCCTGAAATGGATTAGAAGCCACAGTCCAGGACATATCCTACATCACAGACCTTGGTGCCAAAGCTCAGAACTGAGACAGGTCCCATAGGCTAAGAGATTTTCTGAAAATTCTCTAATTCTGGTCAATGTGGTAAGTGAAAGCTCACACTCCCTCAGTTTCACACCCACTCCCAATTCAGAAGGCTCTCCTGCTCAGACTAGGTCTTCCTGAGGAGCTGTGCCCAGACAGAACAAATCCTTCTCAAGTGTTATCCTCTCTTCTCACTGACAGAGACATCAGGGTCTATAATCTGACATCTCTACCTGCTGCTCAGCTCCAAGGATGGAGGCACAGGAGTCCTTTCTGGGTTTCCTTTCTATGAGCCATTCACCCTTTCCCTAATCAAAGATTTATGAATGGGGAAAAGAAAATATATGCAAATTCTAAGTCAAGAGAGTCTTCTTGACTATATCTCTACTCTTCCTTTCTAACAAAGAGCCTGATCAAATTCACCCACCTCAGTCAACAAAATCTGTTAGGGAATTTTAAGTCCTTGCCTATTAAATTCGAAGGATGGAGCGAAGAGATGCATTGCTTGCTATTACAGTGCCATGTAGCAATATCAGCTATGAGGAGAAACATTTACACCAGTGGTTCTCAACCTTCCTAATGCCACATCCTTTTAATATAGTTCCTCATATTGTGTGACCCCTCCCCACACACCATAAAACTATTCATAACTGTAAGTTTGCTACTGTTATGAATCGTAATGTAAGTATCTGATACACTGGCTATCTAATATGTGATCCCCAACGAGTTGCTACTCATAGGTTGAGAACCACAGATTTAAATTGATAATGGAAAGGTTAGATTTAAAGGGCTGTCTATCAGAGCAAAGCTGCCCCAACGCCATCCCCGAAAGGATAACGGCCCAATGTGGTTCTGTGACATGGTCCCTGCATTCACACTGACCGTGTCAGTGTTCCCTGACAAACATAAGCCATGACAGTGGATTTTGACCTCTGAGTAAATCAGAAGTAGGGCAGGAAGGATATGTATCCGGAGGCATTAGAATCAGATCGCATGATCAGCTAGGTCACAGCAGGGATAACTCAAGACATCTTCAAAGCCTCTGGGTTATAACCTTTCTTCCCTCAAATATACAGACTTAGACATCTACAATTACAGCCTTTTATAGGGTCTTCCCCATTCACTGCCCTTCCCTAAAAGCTATGTACTGAACACTTCAATGCCCTCATGGTTGATGGGACACCACCTTGTTTGATCCTTGCCACAACCCTATGATGTAGGAATTATTGTTCTCATGATTTTACAGATGCGGACGCTGAGAGGGTTAAGATGTACAGGGGTCAGGTACTGAACTAATGCCAGGCACAGATTAGAATCTAGTTCCCTAGACTGTAGCACCACTCTTCCTGCCTTGGGTCTCGTCTGGCGCTCTGGGCTCCTGGCAATCCACTGGCTTATTCCTTCCTTCATCAGACAGCTGCGATTTGGAGTCTTTCTATGTTTTCTGAAGTCTCAAAAACCAAGAGAGATTTTTATCTTCACCAGCAGTTACAACTTTATGTGTGACATGCTCAACTCTGGCTGCCTCCCATGTCTAAATTTACAACCCCCCCCCCCTTCCTGTGTTTCAGATAGCAAAGTGGCACACACAGCCATGCTGGCCAGTCTGTCCTGTCCTATTGCCATGCCCATAGATATTTGATCCCAGCATCCCTCACTCCTGAGTGTGTACCCATTGTAACTGTATGCACACACAAGAAAACAGTCTACCTGGAGCACATGATTATTTCACAGTGTACTCCCAATAGGCACCTCCAAGAATGATTATCCTGGGGCAGCTTATCCAGCCCATGAGTGAGACCACTGCAGGCTGACTGAATAGGAAATGCTGTTCTTCCCTAGGGGTTTTTGTTACATTTATATATATGTATGAGCATATATATATATATATATATATATATATATATATATATATATTCATTTAAATTATTTGTAGTTTTTCCTTCAGATGCTTTTCTTGATGAGATAGCCCTCCCCTTTTATATTATTATTTTTAAATAAAATTCCTCAGACTTAGCAAGAAAAGCCACTTGAAATAGGAGAGCCCACAAAACAGAATAGTGGAATGCCTAGCTCTCCCTTTGTGGCCTGCTTGTGGATTAAGCATCTGGGCATTAAGCTTAATAACTTTGTGCTAATGCACAAAGGGACTGTGGAAGGCCCCAAAGTCACACTGTGCATACTGAAGTCCAAAGGGTAAAGAGAATTTGACATCCTCTTGGCAGATGATGCAGGCACCACCTCATAAAAGAGAACCGACTGGTGGTGTTGGCCTGGATGATCACCAGGGTCCTTTACAGTTGTAAAACCCTTAAGTGGTCAGTGGAGACCAGCCCAGCGTGATGGGGTAAAAGGTGAAGATAATCAGTAACACCATACGTGGCCCTGATCATTTATCTACTGCTTATTGATCTTAAGAGATATATTACTGTTAATATCCCAGAAATAATTTCAGGGGTCCCTTGAAACTCTGTTATAGACTTTAGTACCATGTTAAAACTCATGGTTATTTTCTGGCCCATATCCATAAAAAACTCATATCCCTTGAGATTCTTGGTTGCAAACCATAGAAATCAATGCGGGCTTCTTCAAAAAAAAAAAAAAAAAAAAAAAAAAAATTATGAGTGGGAAGGACAAGTTTATAGAAGCATCAAGAATCAGGAGGACCAAGCTTAGAAAACAGGACCAAAATAAAAGGACTCCTGAAGGGACTCCAAGCTCTTGGAGTAGAATCTCCAATCTAATGCAGGAAACACCTGATTTTCAAGCCATGTCTACAAGGGTGATGACACACCCACTTGACATCACCTCTACCTGGGCCATTTCTTAGACCTAGTATCCCAGAGATCCCCACTGAGTTCTGTCTCCAGCTCTATAGAGGAGATACTGTGGTCTCGTGGACTTCCACAGTAGGAAACAAGGAGAACTTCCCCACTCATTAAGCTACATTCAAAGACAACTCCGCCCAAAGGAAACTGCAGAGGAGGATTGAATCACAACATATTTCAGAAGAGGGGCGTGTCCATGAGTGCTACTGTATGGTTCATAGAAATACAAGAGCTTCAAAGTCAGATCAAACTGGCCTTGGCACTTCCTGGCTGTGGGACATGATGGGTGCTGTGGACTGCCTTCCTCCTGTTAATCTGAGATTAAAGGACAGGTCTATTCGTGCAAAACCTGGCTCACAAATAGGTTTTATGTGTTTACTTCTCTTGAAAAACAGACTTGCTCCTCACTCCCTGTCTCAGTTTGTACCCCAGCCAGACTTTTCTGGAAGCTTTTGACAATGAGTCTGAAATGAACAAAAGGAATGAAAAAGAACAATTAGTAGCCTGGAGATTGGACCACATTCCACAAACAGGAAGCCCCAGAGATGAGCGAGATACGACTGTTCAGTAGGTATGTAGAGGAAGGGAGAATCCTAGAATCTCTGACTGGATGTCTTTCCTCCCAATAGAAACTCTTACCCCATCCATTTTGCTCCTGTTTAGGATGATGGGTTACCTCTGAATTTTTTTATTCTGAAACAAGTGTTTGCTTAGAATAAATACTGTTAGGATAAAGGAGCAATGTTATAACTTCTTCTCATGCTGAGTTAGCAGGCAAGATCAAAGTCCCTTTTTCTTCAGTCTGGACTGCACTGGCATCTAGAAGTGCCTTGAGGACTTTAGATAGAAGCCACTACAGCACAGGACACAATGGCTTTATAGTTTTGCAAGCCTTTTGAAAAATAATGTTATACAGCTTGCTACTGCGTGGTATAGCAAATGGGATAAAGATAGACGCTTGCATCAAGCCGTACTTCCTTAAATGAAAACATTCACTCCATCCATGGTGCACGGGTTGTGGTTTTGTTTTGTCTTAATGGAAATATATATCTAAGCATCTTTTCCCTATTCATTATTGTTTTATTTATGTATTTATTTTTGAGATTATAATGTGATTATATCTCTTCCCTTTCCTCCCTCCAAACCCTTTCATACAGATCCTGCCCCCACAGCTCTCCTTTAAATTCATGGTACTGTTTTCTCACTGATTATTATGGAATGAATTTATGTATATACACATATATTCCTGAATATAACCTCTTCAGTCCCTGTAATGTTACTTGTATGCATGCCTTCAGGGGCCGACTGTTTGGTACCAGGCAAACAGTTAGTGTGTTACTCCACAGGGAAGACCACCTCTCCTTTTCCTAGTTTTCTTCAGTTGCCTATTGTTTTTTTGTGTGTGTGTGTGTGTGTGTGTGTGTGTGTGTGTGTGTGTGTAGTGTTAAGACCTCATGGCTTTTCCCAATCCACTTTGGAATGTCCATTGGTGACTTGTTCAGTTCGTGCTTGTGCAGTTCTATTTATGGGTCTAGACTCTTTTGTGCAGGTAGGAAGATTCAGTGGGTAAAGGTGCTGAGTCCAATCCCTGGGACCCAGCTGGTAGAAGGAAAACACAGACTCCTTAAAGTTGTCCTCTGAGCCTCTACACACTCACCATGATATACTTACACTGCACACCCCACCTGCTATACTTAACCACAAATAAATAAAATAGGGTACGTATGTGCTTAAAGCAGGGTCTTTTGAAAAACTATCCAGTACTAACTTCAGTTAAACAATAATGAAATTAACATTTTCACATCTTCAATGAATGTTAAGACACCTGTTAATGTTTTTTGATGTGTATTAGTAAGCTATGCCAATTTTAGTAATTTTTAAAGACCTGTCATCCTTCAAACGTAACTATGGCAAAAAATTGATTTTTTTTTTTTTAAATTTCAAATCTCTAACTTGGCTAGTGACACTAGGAATGTTCAAATTGGGGGGAAAAGGATTATGCAATGCACATTTTCTCTACAAACTTTCATACAACATTCAGTTGTGAGTGAGTTGTTTCCTAAAGACAGAAAGCAATCTAAATGCCCAGCCCCAGAGGACTCACAAGTGAAGTGTAGTCTCTTCCTACAGCCCCAGACGACTCACAAGTGAAGTGTAGTCTCTTCCTACAGCCCCAGAGGACTCATAAATGAAGTGTAGTCTCTTCCTATTTTATTAATTACAAGCACAACTTTATAATAGACAATAAAATGAGGGAAAAAAGTAAAATCCATGGAAGCTTGCATGTAATATACTTTAAGAAAAAAAGAAGAAGAAGAAGTTTAAAGCAATATGTCCAATATAAGCTCAGCGTTGTAAATTATTCATGGATACAAACAGAAAGAAGGCCAGGATAACAAATGACCCGCAAGGCTTCTGGGTTTGATTTGGGTTTGTTGTTTATTTACTTGTCTGGTTCCTAGCTCGTACACAATTTTGCAAATCTCTATTTTCTATCATATCAAAAAAGAATTAAAACATGTAAATTGTTTGACAAAGAAACCCACATATGATTGGCATTACTTTGTTTTGACACTTGGTTTCATCCCAAACTTACAATAGACATTAGCAGTTGTTTCTAGGGAGAATAAAAAGTCCTGAAGGAAGGAATAAATATGAGTTTTATAAATGCTGCATGCATTCTTGTCTCATCTTTGAGAGTCCTTAATGGATCTACAGGTTAATATTTGTCTAGATAGTGCTAAAGTGCTGGCAAATGTTTCCCTTCTTTAGTTAAACTTCATGTCCGTCTTTAATCAGCCTACTTCAGCAAGGCTCACATATTTAATCAAGACAGTCATTCTCAAAGTATCACTTTTCTGGGCCTAGAGAATATTTTTGGTCTGTCTCACCTTGTATTTTCTGTAGTGGGAGTTCAGTTCATTTTGAGCAAGAACAAAGACTAAAAAATTACTCCCACATTAGAACTCTTCCTATATCTAAGACTCTGAACTCTGGGGTCACAGTGCCTAGGTTTAAATTTTAGTTCCATGAGCAGTAAACAAGCTGTGTGACTTTGGGCAAAATAGTTAACCTCTATGTTTTGTTTTCTTCTTCTGTGGTGGGAGAATATTAGCCCTTACCCAATGAAGTTGTTATGGTGGCAGAAGTTAAGACTTGGTGACCTTGAGATAGTAGCAGAGTGTATGTGATCTGTAAAGAACAAGCTGACAACCATTCTCTACCCCTCCAACATCCATTGGCAATACTTCTTCCCCTTGCTCTGGGTAGCAGAAACATACCCTCAAGGGAGCATGCCACAAGTTTGAGCCACTGGCCTCAGACAGGTTGCCAGGAGATCTAGGATAGGATTAGCGTTCTAGGCTTTGCTCCTCATGGAATCGACCTCCTGAAAGAGACTCTACTATGGCTGGGTCCTTTCTTACACAGCTAGAGTGAGCAGCTTCAACACTTGAGAGGCAGGCCATTCTCCTGCTGCACATCTCATGTGGCCTCTCCAGCATCCCACCCTCCCTTGCTTCTTAAGGCCTGAAAATGATAGCACCTCCCAAACATTAATAACCATTGGCTCCTCACTATGCTTGCGCTTCCCGAGTTCCAGGATTCTCGCTTCCCACCTCTATAAATTGCTTCTTCACTAAATGCATTTTAGTTCATCCTTTTTGAGTGAGCCAAGTGCTTCCTGCTGGGACCCTGGCTGACACAGCTGAACATTATTAATATATGTGTCCTTCTGCTCACAACAGTATTGCAGTCAGAAGAGGTTGTCAAGCATAAAGGTGATCATTTTATTGAGCATGCAAGGCACTGGACAGCTTTCAGGTTCTTCTGAATTATGAATGCCCCGGGTTTGCTAAGCCATCAAAGAATCATAGTAGTGAAATTGAAAGTATGGAATCTCTAGTTACTGTTTTATGTATGTAAGAAGGTGTCTGCTGCTTGGAAATCATACTAGTCTGTGCATTGTTGTGGGTCATTTGTTTGACTGTCCTTTTAAGATTCTTATCAATTTGAACTTTTTCTCTGTCCAAAGCATGTATGAGAAATGCCTGTCTTGAGGTTACCAAATTTGTATGAAGCTGTATTTACCAGTCAATTGTCTATTCCTTTATTTAGATATGTACTAGAAGCTGAAGTTCTGCCCCGAATTAGGAAAATATTTTTGCAGAAAAAGACACTATTGGCAAGAAGCAAAGCCATCACAATTCTTGGAAAACTTAACTATATAATTGGAGGAAATAAATTTTGGTCTTCTAATTACACTCACAGAGAGAGAGAGAGAGAGAGAGAGAGAGAGAGAGAGAGAGAGAGAGAATGTAAAATAGTGGCTGTAACATGTATTATGAAGGGAGATGCATGGTACCAAAAGGGTGAGTCTTTGATAAGGAAAACTCACAGAGCCAGGAGGTACCTTTAAGATTTTGAAAGAAGCAAGGGCCAGAGGAATAAGAATGGGGGGAAGAGAGAGAGAGAGAGAGAGAGAGAGAGAGAGAGAGATTCAGAAAAGGAGTAAGTGTGTACCAGGACCTTTAGATAAGTGGGGGTGGGCTTGGGGGGAGAGGGAGGATACTAGAGAGAGTCATGGGGTCAGCTAGGCTTGAGAAGAAAGACAAGGGTCATGGGGTTGGAGGGAGCTAAATGGGAGAGAAAATGGGGCCAGTATATTGCTTAGTCGCTAAGACAGGAAATGGTAGGAGGATTTCAAGTAGGTAATGACCTGATTGGGTTTGAGTTTTGAAAACCTCATTTGATCTATGTGGGAGCTGTTCTAGGCTCCAGGATTCCAGATGTCCCAACCTCCAACCGCCCCACACCCCTTGTCTGAAGTACAAATAGAAAATATTCACTAGTTGTCTTGCAGGTGATTAGACTGGAACTGAATTAATTCCTGCTAATCAAAGGGATTCTTCTCAAGGCCCTGGCAGTGACAGGTAATTTCAAGATGAAATCACTCCTCGAGTCTGTGCCTAACGAGTCCCCGAGACTGCATTTCGGCGAGTCAACACTGCTACATATTTTTGTAACTTTCCAGTCATTTTCACATCACAGCTGTCACTGGGCTCCCCGCCGGACCCAAGTACACATAACTAATTAGTCAATCAATCAAGAAGGAGGGAAAGCCGTGCCTGATGCTACCATGAGAAGCTCTGCTGGCTAAACTCAAGGACTGGTTTCAGCCAGAATTAAAGACAAAAACAATATCCTCTTAGTAGGCAGCAGGAGCTTGCAGAAGCAGAGCTTGCAGATTAGAGATAATTCCTAAGATTTGGGGGCTTGTGATTTAGAGTGTGAGCGATGTGGTTACTAGAATGGAGGGGCGCAGATCGAGGGCTGGAACTCTGTTGTCAGTGTCCTTATGTGGTGGTAGAAGGGGACCTCAGGGGTGAGAAAAGCAGATGAAGGCACAGGCTCCCCAGTGAGGAGTGAGATCTTCTGGCTCTAGGAAAAGCCATAGTTCCATTGCCTGAGGAAGCTGGGCCAAGCACCTCTGGGTTATAGTACCTTTGTCTGTGGAAAATATTCATGAAAATAAGGAGACAGTTCTTGGAAGCACGCTAGTCAGTTTTCTATCGCTGAGGTAGTAGGGTTTTGTGTGTGTGTGTGTGTGTGTGTGTGTGTGTGTGTGTGTGTGTGTGTGTGTGTATGTTTTAGTTGATAATAGAGTAACAGGAGGATGAAATGGAATTTTTTAGAACACTGTAACAAAGACATTGAAGGGTTAACCATGGGCTTCTGAGTGTATCTAATCGGCTTTTTAGATTGTTTGTGGCTCTATGGATGTCTGTGATGTGTAAAGTTTTGAGTGGTTGTCATCACATATAGACCTAGGAGAACCAAATGGAGAAGAGACCAAGCTGCTTCTTGCCTGGGATCAGCATCCGCAACCCTGATTATTCCCACTTAATCCCTGACATCCTGTTGCGCCCTCCCCAAAACTCCTGCCTACAGGCCTGATCCACTCATTGCATCCTCCTTTTTAGGGCCACCTACACTTCACATGGCTATCTGACCTGTCTATCCCAGACCTTCCAAGACCTTTGCCTCCATCTGCAGTGCTCCCGAGTCTCAAAAGAAGCCATCTAGTCCTGACATCAAGCTTGTGACCATAGACAGCAGTTTTCTGCTTTACAAAACTTGTTCATCACACCAGTATATAATTTCTCAGGCTTTTAATACTTGTTCCTGTTATAGAAACAATTTTAATCCAAGTCATAGGGTGCACTATCTGTAGTTTCACCGAGAAAGGAGGAAGAGGAGGAAAAATGGATCCTTGAAGGGAAAAATATTCTGTATTGTTGTTATATTTGTTTAAAATACGCATGGAAGGAATGAGAAGATGGTTCAGTTAGTAATGTGCTCCTCTTGTAAGCAAAAACACTCTTTAGCAAAAGCAAGGTGGAGATCTAAGCAGATCTCTGCGGCTTTCTGGCCAGCCAGCCTTGCTTAGGTGCACACCAAGCCAACCAGAGTTCCTGTCTCAATGAGAACGTGTTCCTAAGGTTGTGCTTTGCATCCACACTCATGTGCACACACACACACACACACACACACACACACACACATGCAAATAAGCCTTGCACCTAGCAATTGTCAAATTTCCTATCCTAGGAAGTAGTAATGACTACTACTAAGGGAGCAGAGGCGAAATCCAGATGGATCTGACCTCCAAGCAGGCATGACATTCGAGCAGCTCATCTATACTTCCTATCTATAAGTCCTCAGAGACTGTGACAGGGGAACCCAGCAAGTGAACAAGTGCGAACAGAAGTATAAGGGGGTATCATGGGGTAAGGGGCATCAGAGCTGTGGAGGAGCATGTAGGGTAAGGGAGCCTGGAAGAGAAACTGGGTGGGATAGTTAGGGGAAACCTCGCAGTGAGCAGTCTGAGCAACGCACTTCTCCCTAATTCTGAAGGATTTCTTCAAAATCTGAAGGCCAACAGAATGTTTGACTAGAGTCAGAGTCTAAGTCTGAGGTGAAATACGAAGAAGCAGTTTGGGGCTCTGGAGACGTAGAAGCTGTGGCAGAAACCTGGGCATGTGGAATAGGTAGATACTGTATCTCTGCACAGGAGCAATGGTTATGGCCCATGAAACAGTGGAGGTAGACGGGAAGGCTGGGGAACATTCTGTGATCAATGTTACTGCGTACACACTTAAAGTCTCAGCACTCACTGCTGAACATTCACACTACAAACAGCCCTTGTGAATGGTGGAGATCCAAATCTGGTTTCCATGTGTGTGCGCATGTGCGCGCATGTGTGTGTGTGTGTGTGTGTGTGTGTGTGTGTGTGTGTGTGTGTGTTGGGTGATCCCCTTCTGAATGCAGAGGTGTCCAAATCCCTGCTGAAGAATTAGGCTGCCTTCCTAACTGCTTTGGACCATTTCAGTCTGCTAGAGAAAATGGTGGGGGCTTT
>LR751691.1:0-59568 GCA_902729485.2 Mus minutoides
TCCACACCCAAGCGTACATGATAGAGGATCAAGAAGGCTGTGAGGGCTCCCGCCAGGGGCATGCTGGACCTTCGGGAACTCGGCTTACGTTAAGCAGTCATGGAAAGCAGCACATGCCTGGAGCAAGACGCAAGAGTTACTTTAGGCCACACAGATGATGGGATAGGATGATTTATGTTGTGGGTCTGGGACCGTTCTCTTTGGAGCGTGTTAAACAGCAAGTGTGGGCAGAAATAGCAGGTAAGAAGGGGTGCTATCCATGGAGCATTAATCATCATCATCGGAGCCTGGGTCTGGCTCGTTCTTCATGTGGGATCTCCATCTTTGATCATTCCCAGGTCGGTGAGAGTGAGGATACCTAAGAATTTGGCATTGGTGTGTGGGTAGTGACATCCCTAATAGACTTAAAGAACTAAGAAAGGATTTCTGCTTCTTTTGGAGCTGGAAGGATGTATGGTCCTTTTGCATTAACATAATTTCCACCCTTTTGTATTCAAGTTACATACACATGATTCCTTCAAAATTAGAGGACTATTGCTTTCTCTGTTCAGAAATCTGAGCACTGGTATCATATTGTACGTAGTTGTTCCATGGGACAAGATGGATTACAAGTATGTGAATTCAAATGGTGGCCTACTGCTGCTTTTTAAATCAACAGGATCCTGAATATTAATTTCACATGTGCACAGCTTAAACCATAATTAAGTTGAACAGCGATTTGATGGAAGGTTCTCTCTAATAGTACTTAGAGCTGATTCTCAGACTCCTTGGGGACATGATAGCTCTCTTTCTCTGTTCAACATCTTTCACTTGATACACCTGTTTTGTGTTATGTGTTTCCATGAAGTTATTTTAATGTTGGGTCTTTTTAATGGAAATAATGTCTCCAGTTTGGGGCTAGTCTACTAAGTTAAGAAATGGTGTAAAAGAGAAGAATAAGGGGCACTCAGCTTTCATTTCCTCAAATGAGATTCCAGATTGGTGAACAGTGTGGATTTACTTAGCTTGTTAACGGACTGTGGTGGAAGGAAAGAGGGAAGATGGGAGCTGTCACAGTGCTCTTCTTCCTGTTTTTTCCTTTTAAAAAGTCAGCTTCTGAATGGTACCTGGTGACCAGTGTATCAGGAAGCTCTAGTTTCCAGACATCTCAACAAAAGCACATTCTCTCTCCAGTGCCATCAGGTAAGTTTTTGGGATTTGAAGCCAGCATGTTGTGTCCTTAGAACCCTAGTGAGGAAGTTTGGCATGTGCTACTGTGGAAGTTTCTTGAAAGGAATAATGATCTGAGAAGCTTCGTTCAAAGTCCCTCAACTTATATCCAACTTTCCTATCTGACCGCAGTGGTGAGGGCTTGGCTGGGTGCGTGGGTTGGAGGAGTTTGGATTGGAAGGCATACACACCAATGCCAGTTCTCGAAGCTCCCTTGTACATTTCTGACACACAACATATTTGTGCATTAATGTGTCAAGGAAGTCATCAGAAGGTGACATTTTACTCAGTCACTAAGCGTCTTCTTTTTATATATATATTTTTTTACATTTTAAAATTTTTTATTATATATTTTCTTTATTTACATTTCAAATGTTATTCATTTTCCTGGTTTCCCTTCTGAAAACCTCCATCCCCTCCCTACTTGCCCTGCTCACCAACCCCCACCCCCACTTTCTGTGCCCCACCCCCCCAACTTAGCTTCTCCATGTAGAAAAGATATGTCACAGGCTACCTCTCACAGGTAAGAGCAGGTTAGGCACCAAGGAGGGGACTCTGATGTCCACAAAGGTGTTTTCATTGATACCCTTTCCTCTTCATTCTCCTTTCCCTTTTAAGCTCCATAAACCCATTCTATTCATTTTTAAATATTTTTGAAGATAGTAAATAATTTGTTCTATGAAAGATTCTAAAAATATTGGGAAATGTAGGCAAGAAATATCATAGGTGGATCTTAATAATAGTCATCTTAAAAAACATCCAAACATATTGTTTGGTGAGGTGTTTTGTTTATTTCCTATTACATTTATTTCATGAAAGTTTATTCTGTTCATATACTCTAGAGGGGTTATTCAGGGTGGCCTGGTTCATTGTTTCCTGGTGACAGACTCTGTTGCATAAGCCAGCTCTTGCTATTCACCCTGTCTTCATGAGGAGACCAGCACCTCTGGACCTTTCTCCTTGAAGGCTACAACTTTATGAGACACCCTGTGCTCAGTCACCTCTATTATCTTAACACTGGGGGCTAGTATTTATTTTCTGTGCCATCTCCTATCTGTGCGTCTCAACAGTTCTAGCCTGTGACTCAGTAGACACTGTCTCAGAGTCTCCTGCATCTTAGGCTCTCAGAGCTACTGTGTTCATAAACCTAGCATTTTAACTTTCATCCTCCTTCTCTTTAATGCTAGGATTTCAGGCAAGGTTTTGTGCAGCACTGGGGACAGAACCCAGAGTTATGTGTTCACCAGGCAAGCACAGCTGCAGACCTCAGGACTTGGCTTTCAATATTGCTCTGGCATCTGGTCAGCCCTCCCCACGATTGTTACCAGTTTTTTTGTTTGTTTGTTTGTTTATTTGATTTGTTTTCTGTTTTTGTTTTTAGTTTCTCTTCATTACCACACACTTCTTGAAAGAGCTGCCATCTCTGGATGTGACATGTTTACAAATCATTTCCTTTTTTAGTTTTAAGCCACTGGATATTTTTTCTTATCCTATCAGGAACTTTGGGTATTACACATCTTTCAATAAGTAATTCCCATGTTAGAAATATTAATTAGATATAGTCAATTGTTTTATTGGAATAATTTAGCTGCATTTAATTCCTTTAGCAAATATTTATGAAGGGCTATTTGTCCAATTTGGGCCATGAATAAAAAAATAAAAAAGAAAAGAAGAAAAAGAAATGTCATGATGTGCTGGATTTAAGGTAAATTCAAGGGAGAGAAATAAAGAAATGGTGTTGGTCTAAGATGGAGCATACAGTGCCATGGTGCCATGATGGCTACCAAGGCACCCAGTCTGTGAAGGTCATAGTTGGATTGCAGGAAGAGACTGATAGCACACACAAATCTTTGAAGGCAAGGCAAAGGTGCATGCCAGAGTGGTAGGGAGTGCGGTGTGGACAGGAACCTCTTCAGTACTAGCATGTTGGTCTGAAGAGAAAGGTGATGAATGGAAGTTATTAGCCTGATGGAGTCTGCAGCAGGTGAGAGGAGAGAAAGATGGTGTTATGGAGAAGACATTCATGTTTTTTCTCCAAGCGGTCTACCTGTGGCACCTCAGTAAAGGGCTACTTTCACTGAAGTCCTGTGGATCAATAAGTGGAGTTTGCTGGAGAGAGTGGACATTAGAACGGTACTTCTGGGCACAAGGAGACTACAGAAAACACAACAGTGACAATCTGGACTTTTGATTAGGACACCAGTCTGGATACAAGTAAAGAAAGGATTTAAGGCAAGTTCAAGAGGTGAAGTTGTAGGTAGACTGCTCAGAGCTTACATAGTTAAGATCCTTTAGGTTGTAAAGTCAATAACCTTTGAGTTCCTGCTTGATTGAAGTAGGGAACAGCCTCGACAAGTGCTCCGGTAGATAAAAAGCTTGTCTTCTGGTGTGTGTGTGTGTGTGTGTGTAGCACCAACAAGGAAGGGAGGTTGACGAGGAAGTGTCAGCTCCTATGAAACTGAGTGCAGAAACGGGAAGATGCAGAAATGGGAAGATGCAGAAACGGGAAGATGCGGAGCTGGGTGCTCAGATTTACAGGAAATGGACAGGAAGGAGCGTGTGTTGGGCTTGAATTTCTATAGCTCCCCACCCCACCCCACACACGCTGCTTCATAGACTTTAGCAGACACACTAAAGATAAATTTGCTGTTTACCTGCAATATACCTAGCAGCTATGTGTGGAGGTGGTACTACTTACACATAGGAGAGAGCAGAGTGTCCTCAGCGTGATTTTCAAGTATCCTATGGAAGGAAGTACAGAGATCATTCTACTTTCTAGGGATCCAAATCAAGAGACACGCAGCATACTAAAAATGACAGAGGCTCAGCACAGAGAAAGCAATATGGGAGCAACTCCAGACTTACCAACTACAGCAAATATATCATGAAGACGACAAGAAAAACAAGGCACAAAGTGACAAATATTAGATAAGAACATTTTCAACTGACATAATATTACAGAAAATTAAACACAAGAATTGAAAGCTCCAAGCACAAAAATAAAGAAGATATCACAAAATGCAGAAAAATAAAGTACCAATTACCTGCCTGGCTAACTTTTATAGCCCAGACATCGTGTGTGACTGTTATCTTTGGGCTATAGACATGGTGAGCTCATCTTTCTTATGAAAATAACAGGTTATTCTTTCTACTTGATCAAATAAATTGATCAAAACTTATTGTTAACCATGTATTGGGCATGAAGCTAGAAAGGATATAGGAGAAGTTGGGGTTAGGGAAAAAATAATTAAATATTTTATTTGAAAAGTGTTTTCAATAAAAATATCATTCTTTGTCCATTTTAATTTATGTTAACATAACATAACCATTTATATCTTTCTCCAATTTGAGAAAAATATCTATAAAAGATTTTTTTGTCATACATAAGCAGAAAGAGTACAGGTTATTACAAATTTTCTGGTTTTGAAAATTTTTTTCCAATTTTTTTATTAGATATTTTCTTAATTTACATTTCAAATGCTATTCCGAAAGTCCCCTCCCCCTCCCCCCTCCCAGCTCCCCTGTCCACCCACTCCCACTTTTTGGCCCTGGCGTTCCCCTGTATTGGGGCATATAAAGATTGCAGTACCAAGAGGCCTCTCTTCCCAATGATGGCTGACTAGGCCATCTTCTGCTACATATGGAGCTAGAGACATGAGTTCTGGGGGTTCTGGTTAGTTCATATTGTTGATCCTCTTCTAGGGTTGCAGACCCCTTCTCTAGCTTCTCCATTGTGGGCCCTGTGTTCCATCTTATAGATGATTATGAGCATCCACTTCTGTACGAGACAGCTATATCAGGGACCCTTAAGTAGGCACTAGCTGTCCTATGCCAGAGTGTCTGAGTTTAATGATTGATTATGAGAATTTTAAACTGTATTTTGAGCATACTCTTCTCCTTCCCCAACTCCTCCTTCTATACCTCCTTCTCTACCCACCCAAATCTGTGTCCTCATTCTTATTAACCAACACAGTCCAGCTTGTGATGCTCCCCCACCGCTGGATGTGTGCCCCCCATCCCCCACTGGAGCAGAGTGAACCACTTGAGAACTCCCTCTCCTTCTCTGAGCAGTGATCAGTTGCCAGCATCTCTTTAGTTAGGGCAAGGACTTCTCTCTCCTCTCCGTGCTGCGAAGATGTCTGGGCTGGGCTCTCTCCGTGCTGGGAAGATGTCTGGGCTGGGCTCTCTCTGTTCTGAGAAGATGTCTGAGTTGGGCTTGTGTGCTTGCTCATGCTCTCACAAGTGCTGTGAGTTCATGAGTGTACTTGCCATACTGTGTCTGGAAAAAGCAGCCTGCTTCATTGTAGTGGTCCTCCGGCTCTGGCTCGGGGAGGGCTTTTGCCTCCTCTTCTGCAATGACCCCCAGTCTTGGGAGGAAGGCATGTGATATAGATGCCCTATTTAGTGCTGACTATTCTATTGTCCCCTGTTATTGTCAGCTTGACTAGTTGTCAGTCTCTGTGTTAATTGTAATCTACTCCATACAGAANAGCCTGCTTCATTGTAGTGGTCCTCCGGCTCTGGCTCGGGGAGGGCTTTTGCCTCCTCTTCTGCAATGACCCCCAGTCTTGGGAGGAAGGCATGTGATATAGATGCCCTATTTAGTGCTGACTATTCTATTGTCCCCTGTTATTGTCAGCTTGACTAGTTGTCAGTCTCTGTGTTAATTGTAATCTACTCCATACAGAAGCTTTCCTGATGAGAGTGGCATTCAAATCTCTGATTAGAGTGTCATCTTCAGCTGTGAGTTGCCTACACTGTGAATAGCAGCTCTCAAACAACTTGCCAATGGCCTTGTTGCAGTAGTATATCACAGGTTCAGCTACTTAAGTTGATGCCAATATTGGCCTTCATCTTGGTGCATATGTCTAAGGGAGGAGGATTGTTTTACTAGGCTTTGATAAGACCCGAATCTTCAAGATGTAAAATGCTTACATTTTCCTATTTTACTTTGCCTTCAGCCTTTCGTGTTCTGCATCCTGCATCCTGATCATATCACAATGCCCTTATTCTTGTATTTTGCTCATGATGCTTTGGAAGTTAACATGGAGAGGTGGTGTGGTTTAACTGAAACCAGCCTAGCAGCAGTAAAACCATACAGGGAGTACTAAATCCATAGCTATTTCTCTAAGTCTAAACTTATATCCATATCTGCTTTTCCTATAAGTGTAATTATGGTCAACCAATTGCCATTGTCTGCTTTTGTTACTAAAAAAATTGCTATCACAGTGTACAGCCGGCTGGAAGTTCAAGATAAGCAGGTGTGGGCATTGGGGTGAGAGGCCACCTTGGCTCCATCCCCCAGAGTGGGCAAATGCTCTGTGCTCATGTGGAAGAAGAGTTAGAAAGGACAGTGTACCACTCAAGCCCTCCTTCTGGCATCAATCCATTGTTGAGGGACAGATCTCATGAACTTGTCACCTCTAAAGGTCTTGCTTCTTGCAACTGCTTTATTTAAGATTAACTTCAGCATGAGTTGAAAGGTGTCCCAAACATTAAAGTATAGTGAGTAACAGGAGAGACAGCAAATGCAAAATCATACTGGACATATTGACTATGTATGTGCGCACTTGCATATATATGTGTGTGCACTTGTGTGCTAATGTAAATTGATTATTAGAATATCTTAATTTTGACATTAAATTAAAGTTTGACTGAATAATCACCTTACTGAGCAATGATTCTAGGTCTTTGAAGATCTGCACCCTCCCCCCAAGTCCTTAATTCTACACAGTGAATCTGCCTCAGCAATGACTAGCGTTTTTAGCTCTAAGATGTAAACATGGGCTCTAATTATAAACATGTTTATAGCTCTAATATATAAACATGTTGTTTGGGCCATAAAGATATTTAGAAATGTATCAATGTTAACAGGTGCTTTAATATAGTGTTTAGGTCCGGACTATAGAAGGAACTTTAAGCTCAGTCATTGGTAAAAATTCTCACATTTGTAAGATGTAAACATATTAGACATGGTTGGGCAAGGGGAGGGGTTGTTAGAAAGAGCCTTGAGGGGTTTATTGGTTGTGAGGTACTGGTGGTTGATGATATTCAAGAAAAACTCGAGAGGCATTCTGGAACGGGAGGATAACGGCTTTGGAAGAACATGGTGAGCTGCTTCAGAATGTTCATCCAGGGTGCCATGATGTCCGATGAGCACACTGGCCCAATGGCTGATGTCACAGGAGCACACTGGCCCAACGGCTCATGTCACATGATCACATTGGCCCAACAGCTGATGTCACATGATCACACTGGCCCAAAGGCTGCTCTCAATTGCTTTGTTCTCACTCCCTCAGTTGCTATTACAAATTTTCCCATTTTTCTTGCTATTTCTTTTGAGACTCCAAACTTATTTTGCAAGCAGGCTGGTCATAAATTCATGATCCTTCTGCCTCATCCTTGTTGAACTCAGACTTGGTACACAACCAAACCTAGCATCGCTATAAGTTTATTAACTTATAGCTTCACTATAAGTTTATTAACTTATAGCTTCACTATAAGTTTATTAACTTATAGCTTCACTATAAGTATCAAAATAAAAATATTAGTATGATTGAAGTAGTTTTGAGTAAGATGTCATGTGAACAAATATATACTCAAAGAGTTTATTATTTCAGATATGTTAATGAAAAATTAGGAGGGGGTGAGGAGGAGGAAGGAAATGTCAAGGAGGAGGAGGAAGAAAGAAGAAAAAAGGAGGAGAAAAAGGAAGAGGAGAAGGAGGGAGAAGAAGAGGAGAAAAAGGAGGAGAAAGAAGAGGAGAAAGAAGGAGGAGGCGAAGGAGGAGGAAGAAGAGGAGGAGGAGGAGGAGGAAGAAGAGGAGGAGCCAATCTTCAGCTCACTGTAGAGCTAAGTTTAACCTTGAAACTCTCATCCTTTTGCCTCAGCTCCAGAGTGATTTCCAGGTTTGTAACACAATACCCGGCTTCTTTTAAAACTTTAAGAAAGTTATAAAACAGTGTCTAATTGTGTAGCTGCTCTGGCTTGAATGTTGCTAATAGACCAGGCTTGCCTTGATCTCAGTGAGAGATATGCCTACCTGCCTCTGCCTCTTCTTTTACCTGCTGTGTACTGTTAAGTAAAAGCCTAAGTCCTTCAGATGTTTAAAATCTTCTTTTAGCGTACTTTCTCACTCCATCAGAATGACAATCAATGTTGTTAAAATAGTATTTGATTAACATATTATTCTCTTATTTAATTACTGTCCACATTAAGTCATATAAAAGTACACAGTAACTTCAACCATGTCTCCCACTCTTCATAAAACTGGAATCTTGAAATGTTTTATTGTTAAATAATCCCTAAAACAATTATGAAGATAAATAGTACCAAAATGTTGCTTAGAAAATTTGTCACAGCCCTTGGTCATATATCCAGCAGCAAAGGAATAATACTTTAAAAGGATACATATTAATATATTTTGATAGAGTTTTAAATCATAGCTGTGTAGCAATATGAAGTTGATCAGATCGACTTCAGATGATGGGAAACATTCTTTTTAAATGATATTCAAATTCTATGCTTTGTAACTATTTAAAATAGAACTGTCACATTTAATTTTATAATGCGCTAAATAGTTAAATAAATCTAATATGAAAAATTTAATGTACCATCTTGATAATGTACCAGGATTTAAAGAAAATTAGTTTCTTTTATCTTTAATTCCCAAATCTCCAAAATGCCAACCTGGGAAATGCCATCTGTACTTTCTCCTGAAAAGACAGAGAATGTAGGGTACCCAACTCTTAAGGAGCTAATAGAAATTCAGCTTTGGAAACGGGTGTATTTAATCATGATTCCCTGGTGAATTGGTGCTTATATTCCTGTGCCCTTCTTGTGTGGTTTAATCTGCCTCAGGACAGGTCATGCATTGTGGAGCTCTAGCATTTAGATGTTCTGGCTTCTTGGTGCTGTGTGTGTGTGTGTGTGTGTGTGTGTGTGTGTGTGTGTGTGCTTGTGAGTGGATAGCCATGGTTACCAAGGCTTCTGTACTTACATCTACTCCCTCATTATCACCCTTTGGTGAGATCACCACTGCTGTATTTTGTACACATCTTCCCCTCTTCCTCCCCTCAATCTGCCACCTTTGTATCACAGGGTCTGTGCATAATTACATATATATTGATGCAGCTAATCATCCGGCAAATTTGGGGTTACTCTACACTCCGAAATAGCTTTGGTAAAAAAAAAAAAAAAAAAAAAAAAAAAAGGCCAGACTTATTAGTGTTTTGAGCACAAACTTTAGAGTTAGACAATTTAAGGGTTCACTTGGCAATTTTTTTCTAGTTGCATGGGTCTAAAGAAACCACCTAAGCCCTATGTCTCTATTTCTCATTTGTGAGACAGGGCTAACAATTCCTAGAGGTATGTCCTCCTAAGAAAGGAAACCAAAGAGCATGGGTCAAATGTTAAACAACATGCTTTGTGGAATGTCCCACCCATTCCTAGGCACATTGTCCCAAGTCATATAAAGAGATCATCTGTCAATCAGGGTAAAGAGTCACACTGTTTGCAGCCCCAGGGCTCATAAGAGAGAATCCTAAAGGGACTTAGAGCTTTTGAGCCATTTCATTAGCGTCCACTGTCCCCTTACAGTGTCACCCAACCACTGTGTTTTCCTTCTCTTTTGAATAAAAACTTTTGCTGTCAAATGTTGTGTGTGCCTCTTTGTTTTATTAGATTTCCATGGACCTGGAACCTCTACTTTTCATAGAGACTCCATGCAACTTGTTCCTTCCCCAAGAAAGCTTGTGAAGTTACCCTGTTTACCTTTGCATGAAGGTAACCTCGTTTCTCCTACTTGAAGCCTTATAACTTTCATAACACTGTGAAGTTTCCACTTTGTAACCTGCTTACATATTCCCAGCCCCAAGGAAGAGAAAGCTAGGATGCTCACAGGATTATTTTTCTGCTTTCCATGGTAGGTAGATTGAATTATTTATTTCTTTGAAACTATGGAGATTTCATGTATAGAAGATATTTTTAATGCCTGCCCTACCCCCTTTAACCAGTGAATATTTGAAAAAAAAATGTGACCCATGCACCACACTGTCATATGGAAATTTAATTTATACTTGTATTGGCTAATACTATGTCACTCCTTAAATTAGCATCAAATTACACATGTTTGGTAACTCCCTTTGAAGCAAATGAGCAACATTTATTCTCAATAAAGCTTCCATTTAAACTAGGCATATTAGATAGCATTAGCACAAATTCACTATAAATTACATTTCAGCTTTCATACAGGGTTTATTTACTCAACGCTTGTTATATATGAAAAGTTAACTAAGATAATATTAATATTAGTTTTAGTAAATGCCCTGCAGTTACTAAGAATCCACTTAAAATGAGAAGTAACTCTTGTTTTCCTTTGTAATATTCACAATAGACAAATAACCGATCCCTGTTTGGCTTAGGCTCACTAATCTCGCCATTCTACATTGACTTCTCATTCTAATGTAGTATGTAAATGTAAAAACGTTATTTAGAAAGGGTGGATTTCAAATTTCAAATATCGATGTTCCACGTCATTAATTATGCTAGGAGATTCCGAAAATTCCTGTAATTATCCAGCTTATTGCTGTTTTCATGCAACATCCTCTTTTGGAAAAGTAATTTCAGGGTTTTTTGGCAATCGCCTTCAATTCATATTTTACCCAAGAACCCCAGTCTTAGATATCCCCTGCAGAGTGATCCATTTCTAAGGAGAGTCTTTTTGGGGGAACTCAGTAATAACTATAATGTCAATGACAATCCCTGCCACTCTGCCCAGGCCCAGGGTATCAAGGCAGAGTGGAGTGTTCCTTGATCCTGCTTAAGCCCCTGTTTAAATGTAAATTAGAGGAGACTCATTTACATTACTTATTCCAGGCATCCATATGCAATACCAGATTGCAAAAGGAAATATTTGTAAGCTATCCCTCTATTTATATTACCCCGTTGATCACTATGACACTTCAGTGCTTGAACAGCCAAACTAGAATCATTTCAATTATCTACCTGAGGGAAAAGCCATTCTAAACAGACAGACCTTTGTCTTTCTGTGCTGGCTTGAGTAGGAGACTGGCGACTATTGTTCTTGCTCTAATAACAATTCTGTCAAAGGCGATACTTGATTTTTTTTTTTTTTTCATGAATTGAGGAGATTAAATGTCCTTAGCTGAATTTTGAAAAATAGAAAGGAATTTTGGGTGGTTCAATATCACCCCATCTACCACAGATTTTATTTCTTAAAAACATTTTAACTCTACTTAAATGATGGTTCAGTATCATGGGTCTAAGACAAGAATTAAGCACCCAAGGATGTAGGAGGGCAAGAAACCAACCTCCTCTTTAGCTTGAATTTGCACAAGAGACAGTGGACATTCACAGCTTAGGCTTTGCTAACCAAAGGAACACATTCTCTTCTGTAAGTTTATCAAGTTTTCTTTTCTTTTCTTTTTGGTTGCCAGAGAAATCTATCTATCTATCTATCTATCTATCTATCTATCTATCTATCTATCTATCTATCTATCTATCTATTTAATTTCTATATTTTTATTTCATGTAAGGGCAAAATTTGATAAATAAGAGTAGCAAGCTATTAGAGGATTATTCCAATGGTGCCCAAGTTTTACAATTCATATTAAATGATATATACTTGCAATGATATGAATTTTAAAGCTTCATTTGTACAAATTTTGCAGAAACTAATGTCTATAAGTACAAATATTTCAAACTAGTACTATAATTTTTTTAGTTTTTTAAAAATTATTTTTATTAGATATTTTCTTCATTTACTTTTCAAATGTTATCCCAAAAGTCCCCTATACCCCCCCACCCTGTTCCCCTACCCACTCACTCCCACTTCTTGGCCCTGGCATCCCCCTGTACTGGGGCATATAAAGTTTGCTAGACCAAGGGGCCTCTCTTCCCAATAATGGCCGATTAGGCCAACTTTTGCTACATATGCAGCTAGAGACATGAGCTCTAGGGGTACTGATTAGTTCATATTGTTGTTCCACCTATAGGGTTGCAGACCCCTTCAGCTCCTAGGGTTCTTTCTCTAGCTCCTACATTGGGTACCCTATGTTCCATCCTATAGATGACTGTGAGCATCAACTTCTGTATTTGCCAGGCACTGGCCTAGCCTCATATGAGATAGTTATATCAGGGTCCCTTCAGCAAACTCTTCCTGTCCTATGTAATAGTCTGAGTTTGGTGACTGATTATGGGATGGATCCCCGGGTGGGGTAGTCTCTGGATAGATAATCCATCCTTAGCTCCAAACTTTGTCTCTGTAACTCCTTCCATGGATATTTTATTCCCTATTCTAGGGAGGAATGAAGTATCCACAGGTTGGTCTTCCTTCTTCTTGATTTTCTTATGTTTTGGAAGTTATATCTTGGGTATTCTAGGTTTCTGGGCTAATATCCACTTATCAGTGAGTGCATATCAAGTGACTTCTTTTGTGATTGGGTTACCTCATTCAGGATGATATCTTCCAGATACATTCTACTTAAGTCTAATTTCATACAACAAAATTGTTCACTTAGAACCTCTTCTTAGCTGATGTTGAGATGGTCTCTTGCACCCCAGGCTGGCTCAAACACCATTTTGCAAACACTATCCTTGGACTATTGATTTTCTTGCTTTCACTTTTCAAGTGTTCACAGGTTTGTAGCTCTGGACCAGTTAATTTTTAAAAGTTAGCTTTAAAATTATTATTCTTTTTTTTTTAATCAGTACAAGGGAAATCATATCACCTTATGTCCTTATTATCATTATCCCTTGAAAACGGAGGTAAAAAGAGACTGTTCCTTCCGTTGGTATTTTAAGAAATAGTTAAATATTTCCTGATGCCCTTCATATTCGACGCACGCCCCCCAAATTACTGTGAAGCAATCTCTGTTCTCTTCCACTGATCATCTGTGGAATTTTGATTTTGTTTGTGTCTTATTTTTCTGGACTAGTAGCTTGTATTAGTATTACTCTCTGTTACTGGTTAGCAGTTCCTGAATTTATATTCGGTGTGCCTTTTGCCTTATCTCAGTACTCGACACCAGCTTTGGGCTGATGTGAAGGCTGCTGCTTACCTACATTCAAAAATATTTAGTTTTATTCACATGGTTATGTGTGAGACTTCATGAGCACATGGGCATCACATGCATGCACCACCTTGGAGGCTTGAAGAAGCTGACAGATCCTCTTGTACTGGAGGTACAGGTTGCTGTGAGCTGCCATGTGAGTACAGAAACCCGAACACAGACCTACTAGAGCAGCAAATGCTCTAAACTGCTTCACCATTCTCCAAACCCTATTTATCTACATTTATTGCTCCCTGCGAGCATATGAGAAACCAAGGACTGTGACAATAATGTGTTGTATTACATTACTTAAAAAGACAACTTCAGGATAAGTAGGTGGTTGTCATGATATGGAAGGAGTATCATTCCTTCCATATGTGTGTGTGTGTGTGTGTGTGTGTGTGCATATTCACTAGGTGAAATAAAATGGAGAGAATTTGGAGTGTCCAGGAGTGTAGATATGAGATAAAATGTCACCAGCAAGGCACTGGCTGCAGCTACAATCCAAAGGCACACGTGCTTTATTGTTGCCTCTGCTTCTCATCGTCTTCCACGATCTTAGATCTGGTTTGAATCTGTTGGATAATAAGACAGCTCAAGTGAGCCATTCTCCTGCCCCCAATTTCATTTTAATATGAGGTCTCTTTAAGTGGAAAAATCTGTCCTGAGACAAATATCAGGACACACAGCAAGAGAGCCTTTCTGGAGATGAAGGAGTAGAGTTGTCAGAACACATTCCAACAGCCATCACTGAAGGCTGATGCTTAGGAAAACACCCATGTAGCATACAGAACAAAGCTAGCTGTGTTGACTTTATTTTTTTGAACTTCTCATTAGTAATCCAAATATAAGAAATGGCCAGAATACCTTATTGATTATTGAACTGAAAACAGATAGAACCATTTGGGGGTGTTCCCATACAAATGGCTCCAAAACTTTCCTTGTTTGCTGCTTTGGGGTAAGGTCTCACTTCGCACCTCAAGCTGATAGAGGTTCTCATGACTCAGACTTCTAAATATCAGGATTACAGATGGTAACCACCACTCTTGGCTATAAATATTTGTTTCCTTAGTAAGTTTTGAGACAAAGTAGGCTGTCCTGAACTAATGATTCCTTGGTCTCTGCCTCAGATGATAGGATTACAGACATATAAGCTACCATATCTAAAACTGTGTGTGTGTGTGTGTGTGTGTGTGTGTGTGTTCAGGTACACATGTGTTTGTTGGTGTTATGTGCACATGTTTGTAAGGATGCTTTGAGGCCAGAAAGCTGTATTAGACATCATTTTGGCTACCATCCACCATCTATCTATCTATCTATCTATCTATCTATCTATCTATCTATCTATCTATCTATTTGTGTTTATTTTGAGACATGGGTCCTATTGATCTAGATCTCACCATGTAGGCTTAGCTGGTAGGCCAGTAAATCCCAAAGGTCTTCTAGTGTTGGAACCCCAGTGGCAGATTAACAATGCTACAATCAGACCTGGCTTTTTAGCGTTAGGTATTGGGAATGGAACTCCAGTTCTCATGTATGTATAGCAGGCACCTTAAAGACAGTTATCTGCTCAGTCTCACAGCTGCTTATACTGCTTCCATTCTGAATTCAGGATGCTTGTCATATTTATTTCAGAACCCAGAGAACATTCTAGAACTAAATGAATTTCTTCTCTAGCCATCCATGGAGTAGTAGATATTTCCCTATCATGCTAAACTTTGACCATATTTCAGAACCTTAGAGGGAGAAGGAATTTTGTAAAATGTCAAGCTAACAGCCCCTTAGATGTATTTACTAGATCATATGCTATCATAAAACTGTCTGATGTTATAACTTAGAAAGATAGAAAAGTTTTGAATAAGGATAAAGCTAACTTTCCAGGAAAAGTCAGCTATTTAAACAAAAAACAAAACAAAACAAAAAAACAAAAACTAGGCATTTGAAGGGGAAAAAAATAAGAGACTTGAAATTATCTCTGAGTGATGTTTTAGGTTGGCTCATCTAGCAGAATTCACTTCCTCTCTTCATTCCTAAATGCTGTGTGTCTTTCTGGAGATGCAGCTCTTTCTACCATAGCTACACAAACATGTGTCTTTCTGTTGAGCATCTGCTAGCAGTGGAGGTATGTTTATGGGGCCCTGCCATTCCCCAGGCATGTTTTGTTCAGTGGAGATCCAGAAAGCTGCAGTCTCAGGGTCTGAATACACTACTTTTCATCAGTCCAAATGTATTTTAAATCAATGTCAGTCTGGCTGCAAAATTGATGTCGCCAACTTCATAGTCACTGTAGCTATCCCCTTTTCCCAGGAGTACCTATGGCAATTACATATGACACAACATAAAGAAATGATCAAAAATCTATTATTTAATGCCAAGTTTAAGATAAGAGCTGAAAAAGACAAAATTATAAAGAACTGCAGCTAATCATTGCACTCAGTACTGAGGGTGGGGAGTTCTTTCTGGATATATTATGAGATATAAAGAAAATATATAGAATAGATGCCTGTTGAAATGAAACTGGTGCGTTTTGTTATCTTCCCTGGAGTACACTGTACGTTTTCTTTTGTCTACCATTTTTGAATCCAGAGTCTCACATCTGAGTTTGGTTAGTTGCTATTTCAAACATTATTATAGTGAAAACGTTATTATATTGAGAACTCAAATAATATGAGTTTTGCCTACAGGTCTCAGATTCCACACAGAATTCTTTAATTATTACTAAAGAAGGCTTGATTTTTTTTTTTTTTAATATTGAAACCAGTCTCCCTAGTAATTCTAGGACTCAATTTTTTTTTTGTTTTAATTTCACGATCAATAACGCATGGAGCCCTCAGCGTGTGCACATTTTACTATTCATTATTTGTCTGATTGGTGATTACCAGACTAGCAGTGGTAAAGAGTGCCGTGCGTTTGTCATACTTACCACCCGTTTCTCTGCATGTAGCATTGAATTACCTCATGTGACTTCATTGATTTGACAAAGCTGAGCGTGATATCTACCCCCTACTTGGTCTTTTTGGGAAAATTGTTCAAGATTTTGTGATACTGGTCATCACAATATTTAAATATAACTTATAGTAAAGAAGGAGACTATGTTTTTGGTCAATGAGTGTACTCCTTTCTCTTCTACATTGCTTACAGCAGCATCTCCATAACTAGAGATGGGTGAACATGAGAAAATTATCACAGATTTGTCTGATCATGACAGGAGAGATATAAGACACAAGGAACTCTAACTCGGGAAGCACAGTTTTTATGTTTAGGTTTGATGAAGAACAACAATTAGGAGAAATGTGGGTTAATGGATGGAGAGATGACATGGTGGTGAATATGGTTGGGTGAAGGGTGAGATCTGGAGGGAGTAAATCTGTCTCAATGAATGTTAATATCTGATGGTGGTTAATGTGTTTGGTGATTTGGTTGATGTAACAATGTGATTTGATGAGTGGTGTGGTCTGCTTTGCAGGCAGTAGACTGAAGTAGTAGCGGTGACAAGGCTAGTCATTCTAGATACTTGGATTCTCCATATACTACTACTTCTTTCTAGGACGGAACCTGCTAAAAGGCATGTGCTATCTTCTATTCAGATGAAGAGTACCAGGGAAGTTTCTTCTGCCCAGATTTTATAGAGAAAGGCAAGGGAACGTTAGATTCTTATTTTTGGTTTCCACTGCTGGCAGCTATGGGACCTGGCAAGGTCTTGGGGAAGGCTAGAGCCTAAACCTCTACCCAGTTTCTTGATACTGTCAGAGAAAAAACTTACAAATGAAAGAAATGGGAGAGAGCACGTATTGTGCAGCAAAAAATATACCCTTGAGGGTTGAGATATATGGAGCTGTTGGAGTAAGCCCTCTGTCATTTTGAGCAGCACATTTTAGGATCCAGCTTAAAGAGGGGGAAAATTATTCATGAGTTAATACAAGAGAAGAAAAGCTGGACCTTTTCCTGGGTTTACTTGTACATTCTGTTCTTATATGAGATTTTGGATGTGTTGTGACACCAGAAACATGATGGAAACAGCCAATTCTGCAAGGGTAGTGATACAGGGAAGCCACTGTAATGAACTTAGAGGTCATCTTGATCTGCCATGTTGGTCCCTGTGGGTCCTGGGGAGGCTTGTTTTTCACTGGCAGATGTCATGTAATGTCCTGCTCTAATACAGCTCTGCGGTTGCGTCAGACATTACCCAGCATGCCTATTCCCCTGTGTTGTCCAGCCTGCCTCCTTCAGACCTGGTTTCTAGGGCTATCTTTGAGAGAAGAATGACAGGCAGGAGACAGGAGGGCAGAAGGTCAGAGAGAAACCTTCTGAAGCCCTCACAACATCCTTCCTTGGAAAGCACTGAGCAAGCCAATGTGTCATGTTGGAGCATCGTTTCCTGAGACCCAGGGTTTGCAGCCAGACAAGCAGATAAGGGGGGAAGGAATAAAGAAGAAGGAGGAAGCCTGTCAGTGAAGAGAATGGGAGCTTTGCCAAGTGGTGCAGAGAAATCGGGTTGGGGAATATAGAGTAGAGCTTTACTTAAAACAATGAGACTCAACGGAGGGCACTGGTTAAGCACACTAAATTCTCCGGCCTTCAGCTTATCTTTGATATTTCCTGTTGTCCCAGTGTTAGAATACACAAAAGCTCCTGTTACTCAGATATGGAATGAGGCTAATTATCATACCCACCTCATAGATCCATCTGTAGATTTCTTGAGACAAACCAGGTCTTGATCCTTAGTCCAGGCCATGACCCTTCCTGTGAATGCTGACTGTTATCATGTAGAAACCCTGGGAGGATGCTGAGGTCATTTCTGGTGAAGCTCTTGGAAAAGCTGTAAAGCTGGAGCAGTAGAGTATAAAATTAGTTTCGTAGATAAACAGGATTGGATAAGATGAATTGAACTGATGTGGCAAAGACTAGGAAGTAAGCTGGCTGGAAATAGCTTGGGAAAGTGTGGGACCCCCAAATGGCCATTTTAAGTTGGAAGAAAAGTATGGTTATTACTATCTAGGTCCAAGTAGAATTGTCTAACCGATTCCACATGTGTTGTAAAACTATATGCCTGGATTACCTCCATAGTCAGCTCCACATGGAGAAGAATCAGAGATCTAGCCCAAGGTGTCTGGGCATACTAAGCAGGCAAGGCTGTGGGTTCATCATCTCCAGGGACCCTGGTGAGGCAGAGTACAGAAATTTCTGGAAGTGCTCACAAATTTTCATAGTGTTTTCTCAGGCCAGGAAAACCTTAAGGCCAGGGTGCTGATATACCACCAAAATCTTTCTTTATGTTTGATGGCTGAATTGTTTGGCAGAGACAAACTCAGAGATAATACCCAGGTGTGCTTAGACTAGAGACAGGGAAAGGTTCCCATGTGAATCATAGATTTCATACATTTAAAATTGCTGTAATCATGACATCTTCATTGGTAAATTATGTCAAATGAAGACATCTATTATCAAAACAAGTTCTTAATCCAGTGTTTGGTAAATAGTACTTTACAACTGTGATAAACTTCTTGTCTTTTACTTGTTTATTGGTTCAGAATTTCTTCCACTCTTCTTGTAACTACATTCCTGCTTATATTCCTATGAGAACATTGAAGCTATATAAAAAGGTAGAAAAGACTTATGGAGCCATGAGACAGGTAAAAGTGTCTTGCAAGCTGGAAAGCAAGAATTTCCAGCACAATTAACAACTGCTTAAGACCTTTTTCATTCCTTTGCTGAAACCTACATTTTCTAGAAATCTCACCAGAAGCCTCTTGTGCGACCCTGGTGATTCCTGATTTTGCATTATCAGATTACAGTTCCATAAAAAGCATCTATATATCCTCCCTATAATCTTGCATATTTAAAAAGGAAGGGAAAAAACCCAATAGATTTCTTAGCCATCCTTTGAGATTTAGCTAGAGAGTTACCAAAATAGCATATGTGGGTAAGACACTAGATTACACCTCTTTCTTTAGGAACCCATTCAACACTTGAGTATGTTTTAACTGAGCATCTCTCTCTCTCTCTCTCTCTCTCTCTCTCTCTCTCTCTCTCTCTCTGGCCATTTGCTTAAAATCTGTGTTAAACACGTCTTTTGATAAATCACAATTCTCCTTGCAGAAGATCACACACATCCTTAATTGTCTCTTACTTAGGGACTTAATTTTAACCCCTATGCCAAAAATCTTTATTAGAAAATCTTTAGCAGATCTCTGACTATACCTCCTATTGGCTACTCTTGAAATTATTTCCTGAATCAAAGCACAAATCCCGAGTTGCCTCAGTTGCAATTCCTAATAGACTAAGAATCTCTCAGTGATGTGGTGTTGTGTCTTTCCTGCCTCTACTGTGACAGCCAGGGTGACTTGTTATGAATTTGCCTTGCCTGCGTAGTGATAACTGGCTACCTTCTCTTGGTCTTTGTCTATGTCCCCTGTCTTTCTTTCTTGGTTCTGCAATGGGCTGTCCTATTTCTTCTGCCCTGTTCTCAGTATCTTGTATCCTTCGGATACCCTCTTTTTCTACTTAATAAAAGCGTTTATGTGTGGTCTGATTCTTTTTGACTCCCAGAAAGCTTGTCAATGGAGAAGGGAGAAATGCAGATGATGTGGAATGTGTGTTTCATTCCATTCTTTTGAGACTACCACATGCTAGCTGCTTAAAGTTACCTGGTTCTTTCTACACCTCTCTAATCCCTCATTTAGTTATGCTAAATCCATTGGACCTAGTGGTGACTTTAACTCTTACTAGTCCATGATCTTTGTGAATAGATGCCCTGGATAAGCTTCTGATTATCCAATTAAATGTGCTCTCTTTTTGCTGTTAGTGTCATAGACAAACTTTGTATCTACATCTTCGTATTTGGTTTCTGCCTTGCTTCATCTTATTGCTGTTTGTTAACATAATTACCTATTTTACATCTTGGAAGTTCCAAATGGAAGAGAAAAATCAAACAGTAATAAACATTTGTTTTCAGTATCAATTACTCTGGTTCTGGTCTCTGCTGCTTTATATACAGATGTGCATAATACGTGTTCTTAGGCATCAGTTTTACACTGTGAATACATTTCTGTTCCCTCTCTAACTCAAGCCAATCTTTCTGACCATCAAAGTTGTAGGACTGCAGTTCTAAGCCACCATGCTTGTCTTTGTAAATATATATATATATATATATATATATATATATATATATATATATATATATATATATATTTAAAGTATATAATCTGGAACCAGGATAATGATGTAGCAGTTCTATGGATATTGGGATTTCTTGCAATATTTTCTGTTTAAAAAAATGATGACTGATTTTCAGTGACATTTTCAAATGAGATGTCTATATGTTTGAATCTCTAGGTATAGAAATTTAGTGAGGATCCAAACTTTTTGTATGCATATATCTATCTTTTTGCATCTGTACGTATACATGCCTGCACTGAACACACATATATCAGTAATGCACCCTTAGATAAAGGATATTTTAGATCAATTTAAATGGAAATGTTACCATCTTAACACTTTTATTACATACAATTTCAAAGAGTTGAAACCCACATCTGAGAAAAAATATTCTCAAAAGCACACAAAGCATACTGAGAGTGGAGGTTTATTATAAATTAAGTGAGCTTTTTAATTGGATGTGTTTTTTACATCTGAGGAAAATCAAATGGCCTTTAGCAAATACTTTACAAGCATGGCTTTTGTGTAAGGGAAGGTAAGGGACAAAGTGATCAGTTACAAGGCTGACTCAATGTTCTCTTATCATTGGTTGCTCTGTTAAAATTCAAAGTGCTTCATTACACTAAGGCATATCCTGTAGGAACCCCATTAGATGTGTGGTTTTGTTTGCTAATTAGTATTGGTAGTACTCGATTTGCAGCCAAAAGGGTACTAGACACTGAAGAGAAAGACCCCTGGCATGGGCTAACTGAAGGATCTCATTGCATTTCTTATTTTTCTAGAGATGGTAGAAAAAAATTACTTTGATCCATTTGTATTCCTTTGGACAGATATATGTTAAGGCTTAATTTAACAATCAGATCCAAGAAGAACTGGCACTCTTAAATAGATGATATCAAATAATTTCAGTGGAATACTATGACAGAGATTGCAAATGGTTACATATTTATTTCTGATTATAGCATTGTATATATTATCTTTCTGTTTATTTTAATAATTAAATTGCTTCTTGTCACAATATTGAGAAAGGATGCCTAAGATTACAAGTACAACCATCCCAGTTACACTTTCTCAGTGTTGTGAGAAGAAAATTTAATGGGGAAATTTTTATTTGGCCCTCTGGTTTGACGGCAGCATCTGTCATGGTGATGGAAGAGGCATGGTTCCTAGTGGCTCTGTGGAGAAGCAATGTGTAGGAACCACTTGTTCATTTCTCAATGGAACAAGAAGCAGGGAACTGAGAATTACAACATTCATCTGGCTTTTTCTTTCTCATGTTTTCAGTCCAGGATGCCAATTCACTGTATTATAATATGTATTCCCTACTCACTAAAACCTCCCTGGAAGTGCCCTCAGAGTCCTGATCAAAGGATGTCTCCCGTAATGCCAAGTCCAGTCCAGGTGTCCACTGAGATTAGCCTTCAGTATGATGACGGTGGTCTGTCCGGTCCAGGTGTCCACTGAGATTAGCCTTCACGATGATAATGGTGGTCCATCTGAGATTAGCCTTCAGGATGATGACGGTGGTCTGTCCGATCCAGGTGTCCACTGAGATTAGCCTTCACGATGATAATGGTGGTCCATCTGAGATTAGCCTTCAGGATGATGACGGTGGTCCGTCCAGTCCAGGTGTACACTGAGATTAGCCTTCACGATGCTGACGATGGTCCATCTGCCTATTTGTTGCTTTTTGCAGCAAGCATTTACTGAGAATCTCTGGAAATTCAGGCTATAGGATTCTATAGACACAGGCTCTAACAGTATTGTCCTCAGGAACTTGACATATGACTGAGACTTTGTTTGATTTTTCCCACACTGAACATAATCATTAGGATAATTTACACACACACACACACACACACACACACACACACACACACATGCACACACACACACACACACACACACAAACACGACAATGAAAAAATCACTGTCAATCAAGTCCTTTGTAGGATAGTAATTTTCCTATAAAGTCTGAATAACAAGAACCCCCAGATTCTTTTTGTTCCTTTTCAGAATCTATGATATTTTTCCTGTCAACAAAGTTATACTTCCTCTAAACTCTGGTTTCTATTTTGAAAAATTCACCTCACATATAGTGATAATGTCATTAATGATTATAGTACTGCATACTTTGATCTTATTTGAATATTAATAACTAATAGCTTGGAGGTTGTGATGGTTCTACTAAGAAAAGCCCCTATAGTCTCATGTAATTGAATTCTTGGTCCTCGGTTAGTAGAGTAGCTTGGGAAGGATTAGGAGGTGTGGCCTTGTTCAAGAGATATATCATTGGAGGGGGCTTTGGGGCAAAAATCACTACCATCCCTGGTTGTCCCTCTCTTTTCTGCTTGTACTTTAAGATCTGAGCTCACAGTTGTTCCTGCCACCATGCTTTTGCTCAGCCATTATGGGCTCTAACTGTCTGGAACCCTAAGACCACTTAAGCAATGGCTTCTTTTGCAAATTGGCTTGGTCATGGGTTTTATTGCTATAATAGAAAAGTAATTAGCACAGAGTTATTAAGATTTCTACAATACTTATATTTTTGCTAGAAATAAAAGCCTGTAAAAATTTCCCAGAAAACTGATCCATATTGAGAAGAGCACCATTTGTTTTCTAGTTTTACATAGTCCATAAAACTTACAGAATAAAGAGGAAAAGGTAGGTGCTAAGTAACTCAGCGTTCACTGTTACATATATAAGAAATGCCCAAACAGATCTCAGCAAGGGTTTTATAATGACAAGTTGGCACAGGGCAATTCAGAGACCTTGCTGTCCTCTCAAGTTATGGTTCAAGATTGTGTAAATGTTATAATCTTTATAAAAAGAAATGAGAAAGAATTCATGTCAATAACATAATTAATATTATTTGATAGAAAAAGTACTGATAATAAACAATTAATTGCACAATAAAATGGAAAAATAGCAGAAAAATGTAATAGGGTGGGATCTGACACAGCACACAGTTGTATATTTAAAAAGGCATTAAGTTGCAACTGTTCCCAGCATGGTCTCCCAAGTTGAATATCATGAGATGCCTAATGGTTCACTTGATACTTCCTAAAGTTTAGAGAGCAGCAGGGGTAGAAAAATTCATCTGTTACTTGAGATCTTATAAATGACTAAGAGAAATATGTGTCCCATCAATATTCATCAGGCAACCACAGGCATAGGGGGAGTCTGAGCTGGAGAGTTGTGATACCCACCTCCAGGTCTGAAGGGTGCACAGCTTCTGGAGAAGGAAGGGAATGCTGTCAGGTGGTATGGACTTAGAAACAGAAACTTCTGTAAAAGGAGGAGGGATTTCAGCAGGAAGGAACTTCGGGTAACACAATGTTGAAATCCTTGATCCTGAAAATGGTGCCAAAGTCTCGAGTCTTGAGAGATACTGAGCTCAGCACTAATCCACTTAGGCTTGGTTTCCATCTCTTCTGGGTACGTTGACAGAAATCAGAGCTCTACCCATGGAATTCCATTGCGATCAAACATGGCTCTACAAATCCCATCGTGAACAGTTACTGGGTAGAGCTGATAAAGCAGGTAGAATTCTCATATTGACATTTAGAGTTAAATCATCAAAGGTCAAAGAATCCAGAATGATTTGCATTTCCCTGGTGGCAAAGGATGTTGAACATTTTAAGAGTTTCTCAGTCATTTGAGATTCCTCTGTTGAGAATTCTCTGCTTAGATTTGTACCCTATTTTTAAGTTGGATTATTTTGTTTTAGATTATTTTTAGATATCTAGTTTCTTAAATTCTTTATATACTTTGGATACTATTCCTATTTTGTATGTGGAGTTGGTAAAACTCTTCCCCATTCTGTAGGCTGCCACTTTGCTCTATTGATGATGTCCTTTACCTTACAGAAGTTTTTCAGTTTCATGAGGTCCCATTTATTGCTATAGCTGTTCTGTTCAGAAAGTCATTTCCTGTGCCAGTTCAAGGCTATTCCCTCCATTTTCTTCTATCAGGTTTAATGTATCGAGTTTTATGTTGAGATCCTTGGGGATGTAGAAACCTTACACACTGAAAACAACCTGGAATATATTAAGGTGAGCCTAGTGAGGACTCTTCTTAATGGGCATCATGGAGTCTTAACTGGTCATCTTTCATAGCCAGCCAAGGCTCACGGTGTAGGAACTGGGTTGCATTATGTTGAGTTGTTAGCTTGGGGTCCCATGGTGATCCCCAAACAACCCAGGCTGATGCAAGGGCAGAGGACTGATCTTTACAAACTGATAGTAGGCCCTATTACTAAAACAATATCCATACAGCTCATTGAACATGGAAAAATCAAGATGGTGCCATCATGTAGACTTTACCCCTATGCTCTAGTCTCTTTGATATGGGAAGGTACTCCGCAGGTTACTGAAAGACAAAGCTGAACACCAACCCAGTCACAAAACCTTTGACCTACGATCTGTCCTGCTTGCAAAATATTCTAGGGAAGTGGTGGCACAGAGCTTAGGGGACTAGCCAACCAATGTCTGGTATGACTTAAGTTCCATTCTTCCAGAAAGAACACATATCCAATACTGCAGGGGTAACAAAGAACCAGAGACTAGCTCAGAGACCTAGGATAAAACCAAACAGCAAACATAACAGGTTAAGACAAACAAACAAACAAGCCCCAAGAAAATGATTCCTAATAATATTCTCCTGTACTCATCTCCAATCATCATCAGAGAGGTTTGCTCCAGCAGCAGCTGGGAGAAGATGCAGAGACATTCGACCAGACACTAAGCCTTGGAGACGAAGTCTACATTAAAGGTCTCCAGAGGGTTCCTCCCTTTGGAGGTTGGAGAATTCTGGGTAAGAGGAGGCAGTGAGACTGTAGGAGTCAGAGGGACGGAGGACATTAACAAAACACAGGCCACTGAATCACCTAAGCTGAGTGCATATGGGCTCTCAGAGACTGAAGAAGCAAGCATAGTGCTTGCAGGAGTCCACACTGGGTCCTCTACATATATGTGTGGCTGTTAGCTTGGTGTTTTGTGGGAGGGGTATGTCCTTGACACTTTTGTCTGCTCTGGGGACTCTTCCTCCTGTTGCATTGCCTTGTCCAGCATGAGTATGAGGCCTTGTTACCTTTTCTTACTGAAGCTTACTTTGACCTGTTTGGTTGTTGTCAGTTGGAGATCCTCTTTTCTAATAGGAGACAGAATTTGGGTGGATCTGGGAGAGAGAGAAGGGGTGTCTAAGTGGAGTGGAGGGTGGGTAAACTGTGGTTTGATGTATTATATGAGCAAGAATTTATTTTCAATTAAAAGTAAATAAAACTTAAAAAAAAAAAAACAAGAACAGTAACACTGAGAACTAGAACCCTTTATAGATGGAAATGCAGGGGACAAAAGTCTGCATGCAGACTGTTCTGCATGTGAAGGGAGGTGAGCAAACACTCTGCAGATCCTATTAGAACAGAACTGGAGGTGTGTTCTGCAGACCTTTGTGAGGAACGGTGAACAATTCCAGGTCGGTAACAGAAGAAGCACCCAATTCCATATCTAAAGGATATATTTGAAGGCCTTAAAAACAGGAGCTTAAAGCCTTTCAAGGGCAGATGCACACAGGTAAGATTAGTTTTAGTGCTTGCCACATTCAGTAGTTCTTATATTCAATCTCAAGTAGACAGTGACCAAGACATTTCTACAAACTTTGTGAGGTGCAGAAATCCTTAGAATGCATTTTACTTAATGCTTTAGAGGCAGTGGATAAAGCTCTGGTAAAGGGAAATTATAAAAAAATTTATAACAGTTACTTTCTCAATTTTAAAACGTGTTATCTGTACATTAAATGCTCATGGCCCAAGTTAAAATTCCTCAGGGAAAGTTTAAATATATGTTTTGGGCATAGATTCCATACCCTTATTTCCATTTTCTCTGGCCACTTTTAAGCTTAATACAGTTTAATTAATTTTCTAATCCACTAAGAACGACGGTCTCTCACTAAAGTATGAGCTCATGGAAATATAGAACTATTCCAATTCAAACTACACTGGGCTGTGAGCATTCACCTCAGGTAGAAGGCTGAATTTATTGTCTGAGCCAAATTCAGCTGATGGACTAAATCACTTCGTCAAAATGAATGACCCTTGCGTACTTTATTCAAGACTGTGAACTCAATGTGTCTTGCTGAAAATAAAAGAGTTTTGGGGAATGACATGCCTTGTGAGACAGGGGATTTATCCAGAGAATTAGAAATAAGAAAAGCACAAAGTTCTAGGCCCCTAAACAGGAATGAACAAGAATGCCTGCATGCTAGGATATGGGAGCCACACTTGTGAGTCTGCCCCACCCCGTGTTGCATACGCTCAAGTTATTTTCTGAGAATAGAGAGTTGATGTTCCTTGGGAAACCAGAACAGCTGAAAATGGACCGGGAATACAACATCTTCAAATAAAATTGGACATTTCTGCCAGAAATATAGGACAAACAATAGCTTTTGAAATTATCAAAGATTCCTGAAAAACATAAGCAAATTATCAAAAAAAGAGATATGCGGTCCAGGAGTGGAAAACCCAGACACAAATACTTTCTTGAGATTTAAGTTTAGAAGGTGGGACTTGTCAGCTTTTATTGGTTAATAAGCTTGAGAAAAAAGATGGCAAACTATATTCTAGATGCAGCTCGAGCAGCCTGCCAAGGGAAGATCTTTCCCATGATTCTTTTCTAGAACGCCCTTACTCTTTCCTGACACTCTCCCAGAGGATTATGCCCACTGTTTCAACTTGAATTTCCTTCGACACACATCCTGCTGAACTCGACATATCTCCAACCTTAGCATCTCTTAGAAAGCCCAGATCTGACTTTCCAAACATTAACTAGCTGTATGCACCAATGTTTCTTGGGCATTGAAATCAGCCTGCTTGTTGCTGTCTCACCTGTTCTGTTTCAGAACATCTGTTTCCCTGATGTTAATGGATGTTGCTTTACTGTAGTTTGCGGCCTAAGACCTCTTGCCAACTCTGCTCCTAACTCTGTCTCATGCTTGGCTGCTGAGGCACATGTCTGTAATCCTAACACCTAGGGTGTATTTGTGTGCTACTGTGTTTGCACTCCTGCTCATGGCCTCTATCTCCTCTCCTCAGACCCTGCAAGACATTGTTTTATTCCTAACTTCTCAAGATCAGTGCTTTTCAATTCCATTTGAACGAGCTCCCATGGTGTTACACTCTCATCTTTCTGTGTCTGACTTAGTTCACCTAACATATTCATCTCTAATTCTCCCAAGTTGCAAATGACAGCTTTTGTGGGTGAATTCTGAACACTCAGGTAATTCCCAGTTCTGATCTGTTGTCAATATTACTGCAAATACTGACATACTGACTAGGTTCATTGTTCTCCTAGATGGCCTTATCTCCCAACTTCAAAAGTACAAGATTTTTAGTTGAATTTTATGAGGTCAAAGAACCTTGGTTTTAATTCTTTGTGGCACAATACCACACCATTCCAGATCCATACCAAAAGACCTTACAAAAATCCTCACAGAATGGTGATTGACCTATTGCATGTCATGAATGGTACTTCATTCTTACACAAAAAACTAAGATATATCTCCATCTACTCTCCAAAATAAAAGTGGCCCCTCTTTCTCCTTGTCCTTGTCCTTGTCCTTGTCCTTGTCCTTGTCCTTGTCCTTGTCCTTGTCCTTGTCCTTCTCCTTCTCCTTCTCCTTCTCCTTCTCTTTCTCCTCCACTAATAACACCTGCTCTTCCCTTTTCTTCCAAATCATCTTCCTTCTTGGTATTGGAAATAACTGGGGGTCTCTTGCATTCTAGCCAGTGATCTACTACTGACCTATACTGTTCCTTTTCAATTTCTTCTTATGGCACTTACCTGCATAATTTCTGATTAATCTTTAACTCCTGGATAAACTTCACAACAGAGGTCACACTTTTTATACAGTTATACTACTGTGGATCCTTACATATTTAACTACCTTTATTAAATATTAATTAAATTGTATCATAAATTACTTTTTCAGTTGTTTGAGTCTCTGATCCATTATTTTTTTAAAATTTATTTTAGAGTAATTCAAATCCAGCAATAAGGCTATTTGGCAAGGGATCACATCCAAGGGAAGATGGGTCTAGGCCTGTGTGATCCAGCTGGAATGCAGACATACAATACACCTTTAGTTCCTCTGGTTGGAATATAGACTGCTCTTAGTACACATCTTCAATCCCCAATAATGACATATAACTGAGGGACAGACAAAGTGATGGATCAGAGAAAGAGATGGTGGAATAAGTGAGAGATAAGATATGCCCATCTCTCACCAGAACAGACAGCAAAGAGAGTCTAGTTAATAGCAGTGTAGGGGGAGTCAGTTGGTTCAGTGCAGTGGAGTTGAGTTCCTGCCTTACAGTACAGATCAGTAGAGACAGTTTAAGCCAGTGAATAAGAAGGAGCCAGAAGATTAGAACAAAATGCCAGAGTTAGTTTGCAGCCAAATCGAGCAATTCAGTGAGAAGCTGAGAAGCAAGGTTGTATCAATCAGCTTGAAGAGCAGTTTGAGCCAGCCAGTGTTCAGAAAGAGCTAAAAAGGGTTAGCGTACTCATCAGTAAGCCTCTGAGATGATAATTTCATCTGACAAATAAAAGTTTCTTTTACAGTTTTTATATTTTAGGTCCCGGTCTTTAAATTTTGGAAAACTAGGATATCTATCTGAGAATATGTGAACATCTGTATAATTAGTATCAAGAAGACTGATAGATTACTGTCAAATGTTTGATGAGTAAATCAGCTAACTTTAAAATAAAAGAGACAAGTGAACATAGTAACTGGAGAGATGTGAGTGCCCACCATGCCTTAGGGGCACTTCTGTTAAATGGGTGATCCCAGAGGTGGAGTTGAGATGGGGATCGGATCTTCATGGTGGATCCAGTCAGCATGTGTTGAGTTAGAGTTAAGAGCCTCAGAAACACAAAGTGAAAGACAAGTTAAACTTGTCATCATAATAATTCAGTTGACATGACTGCTGCAGTGGGCCCACAGCAGTGGGATAATTTAAGATGGAAGAGTTATTCAGTGTGAGCCTGAGGTCATGAGCCTTTCTAACAGACATTCATTTTTTTTTTTTTTTTTCTCTTCAGAATAGCACTCTCCTGGAGAATGCAGTTAAGATATAGAGTGAACCCCAGAGGCAATGTTCTAGAATGGAAATCATTTGCATGGCCTTAAATTTTCTTGTCAAAGAAGTGGTTGGGTGATGAACTTGATGTCAGGAAAGCTAGAGAAAACCTTCCTTTTGATGTTTTCCTGATTTTTTTTTCCTCCAAAATTTTTCATTGCTTTTTCCTTAATGGTCTGACTCTAGACCTTACTTTTTTTTTCTTGTATGTACAGCAAACTCTGAAAAACTGAAATCATTTTCTCTTTTGTCTTTCATGGCATCAGTATTCTGATCTTACTTCCATGACACTACTGAGCCTCAGCGTATTAACTTCAAGAATAGTCTGTCACTACCTTTAACATCTGCATCCTCTCATTAACAGATATCTTACTGTCAGCAAAATCAGCTAACAAAATTTATTATTTGCTCTTCTTTAAAATGCCTTTTGTATTTGCTTCCTAAAATACCTCATTACCTTGATTTCTTTTTGGCTTCTTTGGCATCTTCTTCCTCCTGAAGTGGTGGGTGCTTTCTGTAGACATGTTTTTCCTTTGGGGATCAATCTGCTGATATTTGTGCACCATTCTCTCTCCACTTTCCAACTCTTACACATACACACAAACACACATGTGTACACACACACACACACACACACACACACACACACACACACACACTCTATGATTTCTCTTGATCATCCTCCTCTTGTGGTTCTAAGTGCTGTTTATCACAGATAATTCCCAAAGGCATTTTAGATGGAACATTTTTTTTTCAAAGTAGGGTCAACTGTGTACTTCACATCACAACTTGAATGTGCAATTGGCACCTCACAGTTAATATATCCAAAGCCACATTCCTCAAGCTGTTCTTCTTGTAATAATTCTCATGTCACCTAATTGGCCTTTTAATATTAAGATTAATGTTGTTAAATAACACTTGACCTATATCTTTTTTTCTGGCACCTCATATCTTCTTTGACATCAAAACCTATAAGCATTGCTGTCTGAGTATATCTCAAAAGACACTTTTTCTCTTCTCCTACTTTTCTGTCTCCTCCTTGCCTTCTTCCCATTTCTCCTTCTCCCTTCTCCTCCTCCCCTCTCTCCTCCTCTTCTTGTTCATCCTCCTCCTTCTCCATCTTCTTCTTCCCCCTCTTCCTTTTGTTTGTTTGTTTGTTTGTTTCCCTCCTTACATGATCTTTCTGGCCAAAGCCTTACATAGTACTCCCCTCGTTCCTTTGATTTTCACTAGTACTGAATTAGTGCTTCCTTCTCATGGCACAGGCCTTGAGTAATAGTGATGTTACTTCCACATCCTTCTGTGCATTCCTCTGTAGTTTCTGAATTCATTGTTCACAGAAAATTACAAGAACAATGACCACTGGTATTCTAAGTCTCAAATGTAATGCACACTCTGAATTTCATATTTCACTTAATTTTCATGTGAAATTTGAATTATGAAATCTATTTCATCCCATCTCTTTGTAATTCTCTGACTACATGTAAGTAGATGACCCTGTAGCTATGTGGTGGTACAGGGCACAGGAAAGATGACCCCATCTCTCAGCTGGGCAACATGGGACAGCTAGCCTCAAGGACATGAAAGCAGGAGAGATGGCCCTACCTCTAGCTGCACCTTACCCAGTGAGCACAGTATGGCTGGCTCTGGTGGCCGGGGCAAATGTGAGCCAGCCCTAAGGTTATAAGTGGAGGTGAGCTGTTACTGCCCTTCACCCACCAGGGTGGTACCAGAGAGGTATCCTTGGTGGCATCCATCCAGGTGAGCTTGTAGACTGACTAACTCAGCTACCACTCAGGCCCAGACCCAGGGCCTTCAGTTTGCTCATCCAAACATCCACCCAACCCATGAACTGCTGGAACATTTCAGGTGGCCAGTCCTCCAGATAGAGAACTGCAGGATCTCCATGACAACAGGATAGCAACAGGATCTCCTAGAGGAGTCCCAGTGAGGACCCAGTATTGATAGTGTAGCAGAAACTAGAGGCCTCGATCGATCGATCGATCCAGACTGCTGACTCACTGCAATGAACATTTGCATTTGGGCAAGAAGGTGACATTTTGTGGCACACTGACATACCGCAGCTTTCTTATGGATATTTCATTCATTTCGTTTGTTTTCTTTTGAGGGAGGCAGTTAAAAGGGCAGGGGGAATGGGCAGAGGAATAGGGAGATGAGGTGCATTGCAATGCATGATGTGAAATTCACAGTAAATCAATAAATAGTTTAAAAAATAAGTAGCTATTATGCATTTGAGTCTGATCAATCACCCAGCCCGTGTGTGATTTTGACAGGGTGTTCAGAATTCACCTCATTACCACTGCCTCTGCGCTGTCTCTCATCATTTACTAAGTTTATATGCTTTTAGGTTCTTCCTGAGTTTGGACACATCCTGAAAGCTGCACATATTAGTTTACTCAGAGCCCTTCAGCACCCCCAAGAGTGTGCGTGGCTAGTCAGGATGCCTTGCCAATTTGCTCATTTGTTTGTTTCTATAAGCCGCACACCCATCTCTTCCACTGTACAGACCTGGAGGATGCTCTCTCTGCAGGCATTTCTGAATTTCCACTTATACCTATTCCTTCTCCTCCTCATGATGTGAGTTAGCCAGTTCAAATTCCTTTCACTACTCTCTTTAATTTTCTAGCCTTAAGCAAGATCAGATCCCTCATTCCTTAAAATGATCATCAATTCCTCATTGCCTTTAGGGTCAAGAATTCTATAGTCGGGCATGACATATAAGGCTGCTCATGCTCTGGCCTCCTCTTACCTCTGAGTCATTTAGCTTCACTTTCCTCTTTGAGCTTGATGTTTGATTGTGTTAGGACCAGTAATGATTCATGGACTGGAACATTTGTCTTTCATGTCCACACATGAAGTCACTGCTTCTGGAGCCGTGCATGCGGTTTTGTTGTACATACGTCATATCAAAGATAAGTCCCTGAATTCTGGACAATTGTTTTGAGTCTTTTTTCTTCTGTGATTCTTCCTTTGAATTTTTCACTTCCGAACAAGAGCAGCCATTTTTTTTCATATTGGTCTTCTTTGGGTGACAAGGAACCTATTCTTCTCATATATCCCTGAATGACAGAATGTTTGGCCTGTGATTGTGTCTTACTTGCAGAAAGAAAGTATATTTTCCACTTTTATTGTGAAGCTGTGGGAAATTGGTGTACAGATATAATGTAGAGCTTGAAACAAGTTTTGGGGTTGATCTTCTGAAGATGAAGGTGTCGGTGAATGTATAATAACACCGAGAGAGAGAGGGAGAGAGAGAGCGCGCGCATTAAGTATTTAGGTAGAAAAGTAATGCAGTAAAACAGTTAGAGAGTAACAAGGAGCGACAATCTTAAGGTAAAACTGCTATAAAACTGAGAACAAAGGATGGAAATGGCGTCTAAGACAAAAGAGAAGACTTAATATCTGCTATTAAATATTAGCAAAATGCAGAGGAATTACTGAAATAAGATATAGTGATACTTTGAGGAGAGGTTTGTTGGGTAAGAGGAAAGTAAAGACAATGCTTGAGAGGGGAAACAGCATGGGGAGAGCATGCTGTGGTGAGAACGAGGAGAATGGAGAAGGCGGGGTGGCCTTGCTCTGTCTAGGCAGAGTGGGGAAGTGGAGGTAATGAAACTGACTTGCTGCTGAGACCTTGAGCCTAACTGTCTGGGGGGACCATGAGACTCCGTTCTATCCTGCTTAGGATTTTCTCAATCTATACAAGGACACTTGGGTTTGATAAAGCATCTAAGATCAAGCCAACCTTGGAGTGTTGGGTTAGAAGGGTATATGAGACATCCTGACCTAGGCACACCATAGGATCTGTAAATCAAGGACATGCATGTCACTGCTAATAAAGTGATAGACACCTCTAAAGTCATTAGAATTAACTTTCAGGTTCTATTTGATTTATCTCCACCCTACCTGGCAACATCTACTCTAGGTATGTGTAAAACAGTAGAGTGTGGCCAGCTTGGCATACATTCGGAATGACAGATGCCAACTCCCAGCTTCTATTTTAAAAGAAAAATGAAACCAAAACTACTGGGTAATCCTTTCTACCCTTTCCCACTTTATGACCTATTGAGCATTTACTGAAGGGTCAGAATGTCTTCAAGGATTAACTGATGGTAGACTAGTCATCCCAGAAAGGTGACTGACAAGAAACATTTGGGTTCTCATCACAATTGCACAAAAAAATCCCCCCAAATTTAGAGGTCGGACTTTTGTGAATATCACAGCACACCTGTGTATAAAAGGAATGGTTGAAAACAAGATTTATGTCACCGAAAGACTCGGATAAATATGGAATGAGGAGCTAAGGAAGGGAAGAAGAATGTGCAGAGGAAAGGCTGTCCGAAGAGAGGAAAGCAGAAATGATTTTACTATGGTTTATCCACACAGAAGCCACTGCAGAGAAGAATCTCAGAAAAGGAATGGGTCAGATCAGTCAGAAAATGACATTTAGAATTACCAGAAAGAGGTTATTTCTAAATTAACTTAGCACAGTTGGTAAAAGTTATTTAAAAGTAGGAGTAACTGAGTCTTTCTGAAGATGGACATGTAAGAGCCAATATGGAAAGGTTAATTGAGGAAGCTAAGGAGAGACCTGTGGGATTAAATTATCATAGAAAGTGGGAAAGGAGGTAGTTTTATAATGCAGGAAAGTGGTGTACATTAAGACAGGTAGAGAGACGGTTCTGATGTTGAAGACGGAGAACAGCAGGTCATGTGGGCACAGGGCATGTTCTGTTTTATCTCTTCAAAAGGAAAAAAAAGAGCAAATGAGGAGGCCACACTTAGACCAAACTCGGGAATGCAAAACGACAGACAGATTGGCTATACTGAGCAGGAGCTGTGCCATGCAGGGATTGAGCGAGGATTCTCAATGCTTCTTGACTTATGGCACTTTCCATTTCCAATGTAGAATGTGGAATCCAGGGCACATGCAGTTCTAAATTGTGATTTCTAAACTGGGGAGATAGACTCTTTCCTTCTAGTTCCAAGAAGAAAGCGGTGTATATGTGATATCATAGATCATTATCAAATGCATTATCTGACAACTGACAATGATAACATACACACACACACACACACACACACACACACTGGTCATTCTGTTTTCTTGCTTGAGAAGAACTTTTGATAGACTAAAACTTTCAGAAAATGGTATATTTGGTAAGTAAAAACAAACAAACAAACAAAACCAAAAACCAGAATCAGTTATGCCCAGGGTCTTTGGGCTTTATCACTGAGATCTACTCAAATTATAAAATATTCTATAATTTGAGAAGTATAGGTGTTTCATTGCTTAAATTTGCAGAATAAAATAAGTCATGAAGCAAAAATAGCAAGTGACTCATAGTTGACAGAAAAGAGACAAAAAACAAAACAAAACAAAAAAACCAACCAACCAAACCACACCCAAAACATAAATAAAACAACGAACCAAACCAAACCAAACACGGTGTACTTTCTTGAGGAAAAGAAGCACATTAATTGGCATTGTTTAATCCCTTCTTTTGTCTGACAAAGAGCTAAAGGTTGTTGCTTTTATATCTCAAAATGTCCATCCAATACAGATTCTGGAAGTCTCACTACCCATTTATTTCTAAGTATAGAACCTTACTTATGAAGATGCAGAGAGGGTAGAAACAAATTCTTGGCTTAAAAACAATGAGTGGGGGCTGCAGGGGTGGCTCAGTGGTGGAGAGCACTGGTTCTTCTTCCAGGGGATCTGGGTTTAACTCTCTGCACCCACATGGCAGATCATTCCTACCTGTAAGTCCAAATCCTGGTCAACTGCAGAAATAAATTCAGGCAAAACACCAATGAACAGAAGATGAAAATACATTATAAAAAAACAAAACAATTCAAACAAATAAAACAACCACAACAATGACAACGAGTGATACAATAAATGCTGGCTTGATGGTTTTCCAGGTTATCTTGACACTGTTTTGCATGATTATTTTATGTGTACATTTGAGAACTTAAAAGTATTTGTATTCATTGTATAGCAGATCATCTATTTAGTTAGTCTAAATTTCTAGAGATATTTGTTGTTATTGCTGTATGTGGTTTGTGCACAAATGTGTGCACATGCATGCATTTGTGCATGCCTGTGGTGTGTGTGTGTGTGTGTGTGTGTGTGTGTGCGTGTGCATGTGCATGTGTGTACGTGTACTCGTAAGCTTGCCAATTCAGCTAGAGTGGTTGGTCTGTAAGACTCAGGTCAGACATGTTTCCGTCCATGAGCTGGAGAGTTGGAACCCTGGACTTAGAGTCATGATATGCCAAATATGGACTTCACACAGGTCCAGGGAATCAGGACTCAGGTCTTCATGCAGTCAGCATTTTATTCACAAATCATCTTCCCAGTTGAACCTCTGCCCACATCACATCCCCTTTTATTCCTGCCTCATAGACTATGCCAATTCTGGGACTCCTGTGTCTGTTAATCTAGAGGCCGTAGAGCCTTAGAAGAAACTACAATGCTAACTGTAATCCGTACATATAATGTTGTGATAATTTTAAGGAAAAAATTTCTGCTTAACCTAAACCAAGTAGTTTTTTACTATACATTTCCATAGCAATTCGTGGTAGTAACCTGTGATTTATTAAACAGAATTCTTACATGATTTGGCTTAAGGATAAAAAAGTGTGTCAAGTCAGAGGAGGCTGCAGAGGGGAAAACATCAGCCTTGATCACCTTGCTTTATTCTTTTTGTGGTTTTGATAAAATGAAACAAACCATGGTAGGAAACAGATGAAAAGGTCAGAGGAAGAGAGAGCGTCTCCTCTCTCCTGATTAGTCCAGGAGGGTAATTAAGAGCAGTTTTCTTCCTTTTCTCTCCTACTTTTGCATCCCCTGCAATCAAAGTCCTTCTGAATGCTATTTTCCACATTGAGATGTCTATGGTCCATTGCTAGTTGGAATGCTTTCACACGGGGCTTGTGTTGGGATGACATGTTTGCCTGAGGAGACCGTACTGGGTAGAAGACAAACAGAGAGAACTTTTTACACTTTCATAGTTTCTTTGTGCATTTTAAGTTTTGCATAGGTCAATTAACTCATTTATTATTCATCTTTGGCTAGATCTTTCTTAATATTTAATTATGCTTCTCATCTCACAGTGCAGATTCTAGGCAAGGGGTGTCTGGCTGCTTGATTCATGATTCTTTTTTTTTTTTTTTAACTTGATATTTTTGTGGCAAGATTCACCTGGACAAAACTCAGAAATTTTTGTCCAGATAAAATTTTTGTCCAGATGAAATTTTTGTTCCGATGAATTTTCTGCATCAGTCGGTGGAAAGGAACGAGCCTGTTTTAAAAGGGTGTTTAGGCTGATTAGGAGTGGTTTTTTTTCAAGATAATGAACTGGAAAAACATTCTTTTGGGCCTAGAAGACTTAGGTTCAAGCCTTTGTTCCCTCCCCTGTGTAAAGACAAAAGAAGCCACTGTTTTAGTCTGCTGCTGTCTATATCATAAAATATCTTAAGAATAACGAATAGTAAACAACATAAATTCATTTTTCATATTCTGGAAGCTAGAAAGTCAAGGCCAGATTTCTGGTAGATTAGATTCATTGTGGGGAAACCTTGACATTGAATTGTTACCCTAGTGCTTGCCCTCCCAAGACAAAAGCACAAGAGACAAATAGATTGTCCTTCCATGCCTTTTATAAGGACAATCCCATCCATGAAACAAGGATTTGATGTCACAATTATTAATAATTCCTAAAAGCCGTACTACTTCATGTTGCTGTACTGGTTTCCAACAATATTTTAACATTGTGCATGCTGTGTAATTTTCAACATGCGTTTTGTCAGGACACTGTTATTGAAAGTGCAGGAGGCATTCAATCTGTCTCTGTCTACACAGTTTCTCTGTCTACACGGTTTCATGTAAAATGTACTCTGGACTTTTATGTGTTTGGATACTTGGCTCTTGGGTAATAGTGCTGATTATGTGTTTGGATACTTGGCTCTTGGGTAATAGTGCTGATTTGAGAGAATGTTGACCCTTTGGAGGGTGAGGATTTTGTGGAAGAATCTTTAGGAACAATCCTTGAGGTTTATAGCCTGTCTCTTCCAGTTCTCTTTGACTCCTGTCCACTTAGATGAGAGCATCAGGTAGAGTCATCTACCTCTGCTGTAAGCCATCTACCTCTGCTGTAAGCAATCTACCTCTGCTGTAAGCAATCTACCTCTGCTGTAAGCCATCTCTGTAGCCATGTCTTCCCTTCCAGGATGGATTGCTCTCTTCAACTATGATCTCAAAGAACGCTTTCATCTGCTAAGGTTCTCTTGTCAACAAGAAGGAAAGAATCAGAACCAGAAAGTTTTTTTCTAAGAAGTTAGTTTGTCATTGTGACAAAATTATGTAGGTTCTTTGAAAAGGTTTGTAGGAAGAATGTGATAGTATTTTATATTGAGGGCTAGCAATCTCCCAGAATGCCATAGACACAGCTTAATGGATTATTCTGTTGGGAGCATAGAAGACCAGAATGCCCAGGGAAATTCAGCAAAGGTGGGCACGTGGAAAGAACAAGGATGGCCTGAGAAATCGGAGCAGAGGCCATTGTGTTAGTTTCTGGCAAAGAATCCGCCTAAAGTTTGCCCAGGCCCTGAAATTTGGAATGAGAATGAATTCAATATTAATGATCCAACAACCATGGACTTAGCACTGGAAAAAATCTGATAGATAAATTCAGGCAAGACCCTAAAAATGAAGATCTCCAGGGTGTCACAATGCAATTCATTTGAAAGGACAGTACCTGAAAGCACAGAGCCTTCAGGGTATGTTGTTAAAAAAAAAGTCTGCCTAGGGACGTGCTTTCTCCAGTTCAACTTGAAGGAACACAGAGGTGAATGGAGATGGAGTTGAATAACCCAACAGGCTACATAGGAAGCTGGCTACAAAGCTAGGCATCAACAATGTGGTGCTGCTTTTCTAAGCATACATGAGTGAAGACAGACGTCATGGAAACTTGCACCAAGGTAGAAGGAAGTCACTGAAGTCAGAGAAGTGTAGCAAGGTTGTGTTCCCTGTAAAAAGCTCCTGAATACTTATATAGGAAAATGTGGAGGTAAACCCTCAAATTCAGTGGAGATCCATGGTCTTAGAGATGCCAGAAATTAGGGACATTTGCTAAGGAATGCTGCAGGTACTAAGCAGGATCAGCCCCAAGCAGTGAACATGCCTCACAGGGGACAATTTGGACCCCCAGGGCTACCCAAGTCTTGCATATCTGGATAATGACATCTTGAGCCCAGATAGTGGACATGAAGCTGTGTTTTTTATTTGCTTTGTTGGTGTTTCAGTCTGGCATTGATTTGTCTTTCCTCACCACATCCCTACAATGCCTCTCTGTAGTGGGAATGATTGTGTGTGTGTGTGTGTGTGTGTTGGAATTACATAAATTGCTCAAGATTTCATAGATTCTTATAAGTATGATATTGCCTGATTATTAAAAGATACTTTTGATAAATTTTTGAATAAAATTGAGACTTGCTAAGGCTATGGGGGACGCTTGGACTTAGGCTAAATATAGTTTTCCATTATGAGGTAGTAAGACGCCTACTGTGGCTAAGGGTAGAATATTGAACTTTGTATATAAAATGTCTTCCATATTCTCAGATACTTGAGTAATGGATTGCAAGTTTTTGTTTTTCTTTTTTGTTTGTTTGTTTGGTTTTGGCTGTAGAGCTTTGGAGATGTTGAGACGTATCTGGAGAAGGTGGGATAATGGGGTGAAGTGTCTCCATCTTAGTCCATTGAAATATGAGCGAGTGATTTTATGTTCTACCACTACAGCCCTGAGCAAACCCTGTTATCGTACCATCCCTGCCATCAAGGATTGCTCTCTCTAATCAAATTATACTATTCCTCCCTATGCTCTTGCCCTACACATAGGTATGATCAAAATGCATAAGATAGATCACCTTTGTTTTATCTTCTTTAGTAAGAAGATAAATGGATAGAAATTGGTAAGGGTGTAATGCATATTAAAGAAGGAAATGGAAATAGACTCCATTATTCCCACACAGATAATGCTTGGTGTGAACACCAAGTTGCACAAACTTAAGAAGCCATTTGCTCAGGAATGTAGAAAGATTGACTCTGTTGGGACAAAGATAGACAGTGGGCCACCTGGGCAGCAGTTTATACAACCAGAGGAGATGTGCTCTCTGGGGAGTGGAGTAGAAAGGCTGAGGCTACAGTGGAAGCCACAGGAAGGCTTTGGAGGCCAACAAGTGGGATGATGCTATTAGCATATATCTTCAAACCAGATGCAAGGCATACTTAAGAGGAAATAAGTGTTGGACTAGTGTCAGGACTAGAACTCATGACCAGTAGTCATGACTAGTGTCAGGACTAGAACTCATTACCAGTAGTCATGACTAGTGTCAGCACTAGAACTCATTACCAGTAGTCATGACTAGTATCCTTCAGACTATTCTGGTTTTGACAAGCTTTTGTTTTTGAAAAAGTTAAACGTTCGTAGATTTAGGCTGCAGCAGAAGGACAGGCAGAATTTTGGTCTAATAGTACCAATAAGAGCGATAGAAGAAATGGGGGGGGGGGCTGGTGAGATGGCTCAGGGGGTAAGAGCACCCGACTGCTCTTCCGAAGGTGATAAGTTCAAATCCCAGCATCCACATGGTGGCTCACAACCATCCGTAACGAAATCTGGCGCCCTCTTCTGGAGTGTATGAAGACAGCTACAGTGTACTTAAATAAATAAAATAAAATAAATCTTAAAAAAAAGAAGATAATGGGGACATTTCACTAGTTCAACAGTCTCAGTTTAACTCATTCATTCTGAGTGATCTTTAGAAATTTGGAATTAGAAATGAATAATTCTGAATTAGAGGGAAATGGCTCTGGGGCTTTTAAAGAACATACTCAGAACCTACCATGTTAGCTATGATCTTACACAATATATTTGGGTCTTGACAATTACCTATATTTGATATTATTATTTAGTTTGGTTAAACATTAACAACTAAGGCTTGGGACACTGAACAATAAGAGAACGTGGGAGCTAGTCTTGGTGCGTTCTCTTGGTAGGAGAGAATGCGGACATCCTGAGAGATTGGATGTGTTTTCTCAGCAACTCATTGCTTCTCCCCGAGTACTGCTAAGCACATAATCATCGCTGGTTCTGTTGTGAACCAGGGCAAACTTCTCTGTTGAGCCTCAGACAATAGCTAAAGACGAGTGTTTGTAATCAGTGTCTCAGGTTGCCTGGGCTTGACTCAAACTTGCTGTGTAGCTGGACTCAAGCTCATTATGACCTTCAAGTGCAGGGATTATGGGGTGTGCGCCCACACACAACCGCAGCCAGCACTGTATTGATGAAGACTCATGTGGGTCATGATTGAAGGTGGCTGCCCTCAAGCAATTGAGCTTCCCTTGCTCCCTGACAAAGTCTCTCCTGCATTCCTATCAGCACAAAACAGGCAGACCTCCCACCAGGAAAAGGGTAATCCTGGTAGACAAATAATTCATATCAAGAAAATCTGTTGATTTATCATCTAGTGACAGCTGCCCACCTGCCTTTCTTCCTCCTGTGGAGAATCACTGGCTGAGTCATCAGGAGGTGGTTAGTTTAACAAAAAGGCAGACTGTTTTTTAGGGTGTAGACAGTAGGTACTTGCACATACAAAGGAGCTGAGAGTGAAATTGATAAAGTGCCACGGACTGGGCCTAGTCGGCCCCCCTCAATCCGTGGGGATCAGGGGTTCGGACAGATGGGCATGGAGTCGGCGGAAGTGGGGTCACAATCAGACTCACAAGGGAGTGTGGATCTGAATGTAATTTGTCAAATCGAGCATCAGACTTTTTATACAGAAGAAAATAGGAAGTTAGGTGACAATGAGGTTACTGGATTCTTACATAAAACAGAGGAATGCAAACAGGGAAGGACTGGCAGGAACCAACTGGGGTAAAATTCAATGTTAACAACTGGGATCAAAACAACTCCACCTAAGTCAGCTTAAACTTAGAAGCCAGGGGCAAGGGCTTCTTGCCCTTGCCATAGTCCACCTTCCCCTTAGGGAATAATGTAAATACTTGTATATGGGTGTAACTCAGCTAGCTATAGTTCTAAGTATCTACTCTAGTTCCTTCTCAGGTCACAAACTCCCTTCTTCCTAGATAATGGTGAATTCCTGTGTAGGGCAGTGACTTAGCTGTTATTCTGGGTGATAATGTGGGGGAACTTTCTACTAACAAGTAATGTAGTCTGCCATACCTGGCTGTAGAAGATTCTAAGTATATACTTTGCTAACCTTGCCCTGAGATTGCTAACTCTTAATTAGTAAAATACTGTAAGAAAGCATGTAAGACCCTCTACGATATTGCAGGGACAAATCTGGGGCTTTCTAGCTATGGGAATGCCAGGGTTCCAGGAGGATGGGTTTCCTTTGAAACTCTTTGCCTCAGGACTGCTTCAAGGTTTTCAGGCCTGCCAAGCGAGTCACTACTGGATGTAGCAGTAAAGTTTGGAAGAATGTAACAATTTAACCTATGATGATGTTTTGGTCATGTAATCCCACATTTGTGAAATAATTCTGAGGAAATAATTGGCAAGCCTGCAGAATATAGGTACAAAGATGTTCATTGAAGAGTGTTTATAGAGTGAAAAAAATAGTAACTCTCCAGTCATAGAAATGTGCTAACGGCTCATGAAATGAAACAGGATTGTAAGTATCAGATCAGCATCATATGAAGGAGAAGGAGGAGAAGAATGAGAAGGAGGAGGAAGAAGAAGAGAAAGAAAAGAGCGAATGAATGAGAAGAAAACCTGAGCACTAAGCTACAGCAATGCATCATGGGAAAGAGCTCACCTCACAAGCATGAAGACTTGAGCTGGATTCAGAAAACCCAGGAGAAAGTTCCGGCTCCCTATCATTGAGCAGACAGAAACAGGAGGCTCCTTAGGACTTGGGCATGCCGGTGTGGATAAGTTGGTGAGCTCCAGGACAGTGACTGACCTTTCAGAGGAAGTAGATCATGTTCCTGAGAAAACACACACACACAAACACACACACTTAAAAATGTGTAAAATGTTTAGAAAATAGAGAAGTATCTTCTACTTTGTGAACCTATCATAGTGTATTCTTTAGTTTTATAACGATTCAAATATAATTATAAAATAGGAACCATTTGTGCTGACAGAGAGCAACTGTGCCTTAGGGTTTTACTGCTGTGAACAGACACCATGACCAAGGCAACTCTTAGAAGGCACAACATTTAAGGTTGCTAGCAGAATACTTGCTTCCAGGAAGCTAAGACAAGAGTCTTAAGCCCATGCTCACAGTGACATACCTACTCCAACACCTTCTAATAGTGTCACTCTCTGGGCCTAGCATCTACAAACCATTACAACATGTGATCTTATCTATGATTCTGTGCTGTATTTCCAACACTCACAGTGATGCCTATCCACAGATAAGGCTCAACATCTATCCACTCAATGAAGCAATACTTTCTTCTACATGCTCAAACATTCTAAGGACCCAGTACTCTTTTCTGACTGTTGCATTGACATAAGTGATCAGTCCCCAACAGGAGTCTTCATGTACAGCACATCCAGGGAGACGGAGGTGGGAGTTCCTTGCTTTAACCATTATGTTCCCAGTGTTTGCAGGGTTTACAGGGGACACCAGGTATGAACTGGCTGTGCCTAAGCATGTTATTTACCCACTTTTTAAAAATATTTACCCAGAAAACATTTACTGCATCATATTTTTTAGCCATATATGATGAAAAGGTTGGAAATATGGCAGCAAACAGAGAAAGACTGTATTTGTTTGTCACTCTTAGGCTGCCCAACATTTCTTCTGTTTTGTCTAACATACCTCATGTAGATGATCTCTGTCTCTAAGGTAGGTATCAGAAACATCATTTTCCAATGTCCTGTACAAACAGGGCCTAGGGTATGACTTGATTTCATCTATCAGACATGCATTCAGTAAGGTTTCACTTGGGAAACATACATTGGAGAGGGGGCACAATGGAGAAAGGTTTTTTTTTGTTTGTTTGTTTGTTTGTTTTGGCTAGGAGAAATGATAAACAATTGGTCCAGATTACTGGGGTTTTAATAGCTATATCCTGGGAATTGATTGAGGTTGAGGAGTTTGAGAAGGTTCTGATGAACCAGGCAATGCTGCAGCACTGTGATCCTTCAGAGTTGCCTATCTGGGTTGTGGTAGTTACATTTCCTACTGCTGTTACAGTTTTTGACAGGAAACAATATAAGGATAAAGTTCAATGGGATACAGAGTATCATGATGGAGAAGATATAGTCACAAGAAAATGAGGAAACTGGTCACATGGTATCCATATTCAGCAAGCAAAGAGAGATAAATTCTGGAGTTCAGTTGCTTTCTCTTTTTATTTAGTACAAGACCCCCTAATTGGTTCATACAATGTGCATTTAGAGTAGAACTTTTTGCCACAAGCAACTCTTTCTGAAAAGGTTTTCATGTTCTGAAAAGGTATGTTTCCACGTTAAGTGTAAAACCACTCAAGATTAGAAGATTAATCATCAGAAAGTCTACCATATTACTGTCTGCCCACTGTGTTTTGTTCATCTGAGATAACTTAAGACACTTGCAATATGTAGACTTAGATTTTTCAAAGCCTACTTTGATAAGGGCTCTCAAATGCTTCAACTCTTCCTTCTAGCCCAGTGTCCAAAAATAGGGTGAGCATATGGTAAATAGAGGAAGGGGATGTAGATGTTTTTTAGAAGTAGTTCTTTAAAGTGGTCCCAAAGTCCTTTTGTCAGGATACCAACTATCCAGTTCAAAGTGTCACTAACATTGGCACAAACCAGCAGGAATCTCCAGGCCTGCAAGACAGACAGACAGACACAAGTCTGCAGGAGTGACCAGGACCAGCCAAACACCAGGAACCTCCAGGCCTGCGAAACAGGCACAAGTCAGCAGGAGTGACCAGGACCAGCCAAAACACCAGGAACCTCCAGGCCTGCGAAATAGACACAAGTCAGCAGGAGTGACGAGGACCAGCCAAACACCATGAACCTCCAGGCCTCCTCGAGACAGACAGGCACAAGTCAGCAGGAGTGACCAGGACCAGTCAAACACCAGGAACCTCCATGCCTGCGAGACAGGCACAAGTCAGCAGGAGTGACTAGGACCAGCCAAAACACCAGGAGTTCTCTGTTGTACCCCTCTCAACAAAATGAAGATGGATGACGGTGTAAGATCAATGCAGCATTGCACAGCTGGCTATGCAAACGTCCCACCACGGTCTGTGAAGTCCTATCTATACTCTCTCCAAAACATCACATGTTATCTCACGGTTCCTACCTCAGCAAAACATCATGTGAGTCTGCCTCAACAAAATAACACAAGAGTCTGCATCACATGACACAACCAGAAACTTCCACTTCAACCTTCAGTTGAAAAGATGGTTCAGTAATTTAAGAGTTCCTGAAGTTCAATTGTGAGGATGAGAGTTCAGATCCAAGCACCCACACTGACCATCTCACGACTTCCTATAAGCCCTGTGATGCTCTCTTCTGGCATTTTTGGTCATCTGCATTCATATACAGTCACACACAGGTACACACATAATAAAATTTTAAAACATTTTAAAAGACAACAGCTGGGTTAGTTACTTTTGCATAATTGTGACAAATACCCAACAAAAAGCAATTTAAGTGTTGGGGGGCTTTATTCTGGTTCAAAGTTTTAAGGATGTTTCATGGTGGGAAAGGCATATCAAGAAAAACAAGATCAAGTAGTGGTGTTATCTCTGCAGTCAGGACGTGGGAGCAGGCTATACAGCCCCAGGGCATTTCCCCAGTGACAAGCTCCCTCACTGAAGCCCTGCCCTATAAAGGTTTCACAATCTTTTCACATGGCGGGGGGCCCCCCCCCCCCAACTGAGTGCCAAGTACTCAAACACCTGAGCCCAGGGGTCCTTTGTACATGGGACCCCCCAGGGGTCCTTTGTACATGGGACCCACACCGCCAGCTTTCTTCTTGTCTGCCTCATCCATTGGCTTCAAGGCACTTGATCTCTTGACTTAATTGCTTCGCTTGTCATGGGTACTGTCTGTCCTTTTCCATGCGGAGGTTTAGCCATTGCTTGTCTGCAGAGCCCAGGTAGAGTTTTATCTCCTGCATCCAAACCTTTACCATCACCTTCCAAAAGCATGACAATTGGCCTCTTTCCATTCAGCATTCTCTGGATTTCAATGGGCTTATTCCCACCAGTGTGATATGCTGTCATGTACCTGAAGGGAGGATTTTCTTTTGAAACTTCTACAACAGTTTAGCCATTTTCTACTCTCCTCCAGCTGAATCCCTCAAAAGAGTCCTTATTTACTCTTCTGAAGTCTTCAGTCACCTCAGACTACATGATGACTCTACCTACTGGACTGATTCTCTTCTTAGCCTTTCTGGGTCCTTATTGCCAAGTCTAAGTGAGCTTCTCTGAGCAGCGGCTAGGAGAAATAGCAGAAAGATCGGGTCATTCTTTGCTAAAAATTTCCCAATGCTTTCATTACACACAAAGAGCCAAAAGCCCTTGCCAGAGCATACAAGAGCTTGACTTGGCAGAACCTCCATCTCTGACCTCATCTACTGCCTCTCTCTTGCGCCCACTCCCTCTGCTCTCTTTCACTTCTCTTCCAGCATTCCAAGTGTGCTCCTGTATCCAACCCTGGGGGTTGCTGCTCCTTGAATGGACTTTTCCTAAGCAGCCATGAGCCTCCCTCCCGCCCATCTGGACTGTGCTCAAATGCTCCTCTCACCTGGAGGACTTCCCTCCGCCTCTGCACTCGGAGCTGACCCTCCTTTTTTTCCCCTCAGAGGCTTTATAACCATTGTCATATATCATGTGCTCATTTATTTATAATCTGCCTGTTCCTACTAGATTATTATTTCCATGGGAGAGCACATTGTTTTGATCAGTGATGCACCCTCAGTGCTTAGAGGCACTGAATAAATATTCGTAAGGATTGAAAAATATTTGTTAAAAGAGTGCCTCTGGTTGTGTGAGAAAACAGCAGGGAGTACCCTGCTCTTCTGAGGAGACTCTTCTCCAGGGAGGACAGTGTTGGAAATAGGAAAAGATGCCAGGCAAAAGGGGAAAGGAGACTGGAGAGACTGCTGTATCAGGGCCAGTCATGTATTCAGAAGCATAGACCATGGATCCTGGAAGGAAAACTACAACCCTTATTAAGTAGAACCTATGAGTAGGCAAATGCAGAATGGGGGTTGTGCTCTCAGAATGTTAGACCTTGTAAGACCTTGATTAATCTATGTTTCTCTGTTTCATTTTATAAACACTAATACACCAAAGTTTTTTTTTCTGTGTTTTTCTTATGCTTATTTTAGTGAGTCTCAGAAAGAAAATTAAGCCAATATATATTGCTCTGAATGAATTGGGACAGAACTAAAATTCCAATAGTCAAACTTAAGTCCACCTCTCTGAGAAAGATCTCAATGTTTCTAGCATTTTTCAGCTTCCACTAAGTTGGACTTCTGTATCAAGTATGATCATAAGATGTGTTTATACGAAGTGAGAAACATGAGTTCAAATTGTTCAAATTTAATAAATAGTATTGGTTTGCATCATTGTGACTCAAAAATAGTAAAGAAAAATGACTGATCTTACACAATGAGTTTCAGTTTAGTGAGTCTCAAAGAAAGCTGTAGACTATCAACCAGAAAAAATATCCATAGAAATTCATATATGCCACTTTGAAATGTTTTAGCTGCTAGAAGCCATCCCAATATGTCACACACATCCCTCATGCGTGTCCTTTAGCCGGATTAGTGTTGGTGTTAGTGTGTCTGTCTGTCTGTCTGTCTGCCGTCCTTTTCCCCCTTCCTTCTATCCCTTCTTTCCTTCCTTCCTTCTTTCCTTCCTTTCTTCTCTATGTGTATTGTATTGATGCACTCTGTGTGGGAATGTACCTGCTGCAGGGCAGAGGACTACCTGAATGCCAGGCCTCCCTAGAGACAGAGTCTTTTCTTTGTCTCTCTGTTGTGGATACCAGCTCTCAGGATAACGAGCTTCTAGAATTTCTTTTGCCTCTGCTTCCCATTTCCTCAATCTTTGTGTGCAGCTTTAAAATTGGGCTTGGAGATTTGAACTCAGGTCCTGAAACTTGTGTGACAAGCACTTTTTGACACCTGCATCTCCCAGACAAGCACTCTAGAAGAAATATGCTATCTTCAAAATTAGATACTCATGAAAATTTTAACATGGAAAAAATTTAAATATACATGATGAAAGCTATCCAATGTTTTTAAATTGCTTAATCAAAATATTGAATTTTCTAAATATATGAAAAGTTTTGCAAATAGTACCTCAGTGAAAAAGGATCTTGATATTTAAACAAGGAACTGAATTTTTAAAAAGCAAAGATCAAACTACACATTTCCAAATTACTACAAAATGGCAAAGAAGAAAAAGGTATGTAAGTGAAGTCTTAAAGTATTGAGTACCAAAACTTCTATCTATAAGCCAAATGCTGTCACAATTTTGAACTGATTAGAATAAAATTTACTATAATTATCAAGATATATAATTCCCAATGCTTATATTTAGAAAATTCCCAGAGCCACATATTAATAGTTCTGATATTAGATTAATATCGGCAATCATGATTCTCTCCACTTTTTAATGCAATAATTTATGAAAATTTCTGCCAGGCAATGGTGGCACATGGCTTTAATCCCAGCACTTGGGAGGCAGAGGCAGGTGGATTTCTGAGTTCGAGGCCAGCTTGCTCTACAAAGTGACCTCCAGCACAGCCAGGGCTATACAGAGAAACCCTGTCTCAAAAATAAATAAATAAGATTTCTAGGCTTCCAGGACCTGGAGTGACTGAGTGTCAATGTGCTCCGTCTTGGATTTATCCTTAAATCACTCTTGACAGCTGTGGGGGTTTGAATGAGAAGGGTCTCTATAGGCTAATATAGTTTAATACTCGGTTCTCAGTTGGTGGAACTGTCTGGGAAGGATGGAGAGATCTGGCTTTGTTAGAAGAGGTATGGCACTAGGGGAGAACCTTGGAATTTCACAACCCCATGCCATTCCTACTGTGTTCATTCTGCTTCTCACCTTTGGATCAAAATGCAGACTCTCCGCTGCTGCTCCATCACCATGTCTGCAAGGGCCTGGCTGCTGCTGTGTTCTCTGCTGCCGTGGTCATGACCCTTTGAAATTATAAGCCCAAAATAAACTTTCTTCTATTAGTTGGTCATTGTATGTTATCAAAGCAATAGAAAAGTTCATACTAATATACTGCCCACCCCACTCTCTTCCATAGATTATTTTCTGTAACTCTTTCCAGGACCTACATTTTTACCTCCAGGCAGGGCATTATGATCACTATATAGTAACCCCATTTCTCTTCCACCGACATCTCCTTAAGCAATATGGCAGCTCAACTCCTGGTTTCTGCCCTTACAGATTGTGCCTTAGTTATTGAGTAATAATTCTTTACTTAGACAATTGCAGTATACCCTTAGACATTTATCTCACCATGTTCTCTTCAAATTGGTACTTAGTGCTAAAAGACAGAGATGCTCTGGGAGCCTCGTAACATAAAATTCTTCAATAATTATTTTCACAATGGAATTAAGTCTAAAACGATCTTAGCAACAAAGAACACAATCTTTAGGATCTGATTCCACAAGCTTTTCCTATTATAGTGTCTGATCTCTCCTTTAAGCCTATTTTTAGTAGCATGTTCCTAGCCCATCTATTCTGCTTGCTGATTCTTTATCACAGTCTCTATCTGGATTACTGGGAAGCTCCACCCCCTAATTTGCCTCATACCTCTGATTTGTCTTTGGTAAATCCAATTTTTTCTTTTACCAGGTACCAAAGAAGAATTCCTATGTTCTGCTTTGGTTTCTGTAGTGTCTAGTTTTGTGTTCTACTCTGACTAGGCTAAAGTCTGCCTGGAGAGCTGGGAACACAGTATGTTTCTGGGTATAAGGTACAAGTGTGCAAGAGCTATTAGCATTTGAATTAGTAGAGACACCAGAGAAGATTCATTTTTATCCATGTAAAATGGTTTTTTCCTTTATACTGAAGGCCCAATATAATAGAAAATGTGGCAGAAGGGAAAACTCTGTTACTTCTTGGAGGTATCTTCTTGGAGGCTTAACATACAGGGGTTCCTTGTTCTCAGGTTTTCAAATTCCAACAATATTATACCACTGATCTTGTGGGTTCTCTATTGTATAGGTCATACAATATATGACTACTTGTCCATCATAATTGCATAAGAAAGTTTTCATGAGTCATGTAATATGAATGGATTTGTGAATTCTTTGTATGTTATTATTACAATTATTACCATGTATCACCAGCATGCACACACACACACACACACACACACACACTTCTCTGTAGTATTCTGATTTTGGGCAAGGTCCATCTCTGAACCTTAATCTGTTGGAGTGACTTAAAGGGACCTTGTGGCATTTGGGATTTCTACATGAGGATTGAATAACATATCTCTGGGTAACTACGCTGGCATTTCCTAATCACTGATCCAATGTTGCAGTGCTCAGCCTTGGCCATTTATTGCATATACTTAACATAGTTATAATTATTTGTCTCTGAAGAAATTATGCATCATCTGGAACTTGCATTGAATATCTGCGTTGTGCCAGATGTGGAGGTAATGAGTGAATGACCTATATATTTTTCTTCATCATGTCACAAGCTTCAGCACATTGTTAAAATATTCATATTCTTCTGATAGTACTGATGATTTCTGTAAAATATTTGTTTTAGAAACTCACCTGTGGTGACGAAGGATTGCAGTGCTTTGAAATCACAATGGGTTGATCAATTTGAAGGGGTTATGAACTGTAATCGAAGTTTTCTTTGCTATGGAAAACAAATCTCCACAAGACTGTCAACAGCGCTTCCGTGAAATTTGAAAACAGTTTTGGAATTTCTAAGATGCACCAACTGTCATTAAAATGGATGATATTATCTTGGATCGTGAGCAAGGTTTACTGATTCTCATGAGTAACGTGGGACAAATTAATGAGAAGCAAAGGTGCACAGAGGCAGAAATGGTTGCTGGGAGGAAGTGAGAGCTCTGGAGGCCTCATGAGCGTGTCCCTGTTTAGCTTGGAAAGTAAGGATGACATAGTGCAGCTGAAGTAGCATTGTGCTTAAGCCACTCCCTCCCTTGGGGATGACTTTAAACACAAAACAGTTTGCATGGGAGGAGCTGGGCTGTCTACATTTCCAAAGGATGCATTGCCTTCCTCTGAAAGAAAGAAAGCCAGTCATGAAGTTTATTCTAGATGAGGAATAAGAAGCAGAGAGGGATCTCGTTCACATTAGAACATCACAAATGCCCACAAAAGGAAAGTTCATACAGGACCCAGGGGATTGGAGCAAAAAGGAAGAGTGTGAGTGAATCAAGACAGTCACATTTTAGATCTACTCTTAAGGGAAGGAGACAAGAACCCATTCCAGTCTGCCACCCAGAAATGAGCTGCTAAGATAGCAGGGACAACCCCAACACACTAATTTCCAGATGATACAACTTAAGATGTATTGCTCTAGACTAGTCCTCTGTCAGAGCGAGATTGAATAGATAACCTATTTGGTTTTTCCTGGCTTTAACTCCCTTTCATTTATACCCCCATTATTCTGTGATTATACAAGAGGGGGACATATAATACTGTTAAGGATCAGGTGTGATTTATTGACTTGCTATAATTTTAAGATAACACGTGTACTTTGTGTTGTTAGACTTGATGGCTTATTTTCTCATGAACACTTGTGAATAGAGCAAATAGACTCACAAAGCCGGTCTAAAATGTCAGAACATAGCTTACTGCCAGCAGTGGCTTGGGGCTGCATTACATGTCATTTTTCTTCCTTCCCATTCTCTCTCTCCTCCCCTTTGTAATTAATAGATTTTCACACTCTCAAGCACTTAGCATTGCCTTGTTTGTTTGATGCAGCCCCCTTCGGGGTTTCCCCTGTGGTTGTGGTAGAGGGACGTGGGGGAAATTGTTTGATGAATCACAATTTGTTGAAGGCAGTTATGGTAGCGGCAACAGAGAAATGGAATATTTGCAAAATGCCAGAGGTGAAGGAATAGGACACACATGATTAAAGTTGCCATAAAATCTAAGCTGTCAAAGCAACAAAAGCCATAAAAAAGAAATATTCTGGCAACGTCAGTCTCCCACACATCCAAGGGTGCCATGAAGCATATTACAGAAGACAGTCTATTAGTAGTACAGGGAAATTTTTTTCCCATTGACTATGAAAACATGTGCAGAACTATAAATGTTCTTTGCCCTAGGAATTTTAGCAGAGACACCTGGGGACTGCAACATCAACATAAAGAAACCAGCATCCAAGGAGTACTCCTAGCTTTGCTGTGAACAACAATAGGGCTGGGGCGGGGGTCTCGAAGGCAGAGGCTCATGGATGATTTTACGTGATGATCTTGAGGTAGGAGCACCTGTGCGGTTGTTTCAGTGGTTATGGTGAAGCCTGGTATCAGTTATGAACACATGAAGGTATGAATATAGCCCCCATATGGGAACATGACCCCATAAGTTTCAAAAGCCCACAGCTATGGTGCAGATGAATTTAGAGTAGTGTATAAAGAGTGCCTTGAAAGAACAAAAGTGTTTATCTGAGGTCATGCAAGCTTCTCTAGCAGAGGTAGTTGGTTATTAAAGAAAACTATTTGGACACTCCATGAAGGATCTCAAATATCAGCAAGGTAACAGGTATGGGTCACAGTGTCGACTTCTGCTATCCTGATAGCATCTCATGAAGACTTTGGGGATAGTCGTGGAATATCATACAAGTCCTGAGGGGGTGGTCCAGGTCTGGGTATGTCAGAGAAAACTGTAACTACAAGGAAACAGGTCAGCATACAGCTTAAGTGGACAAAGCGATGACATACTTCCCTGCTTTGGATAAATATATACAGAATTAAAACAAAAACCACACAAACAAAAAGGACTGTTGACTCTGTCTGGCTACAAATGGCATAGTTTATAATGCTCGAATAAATAGACAAATTTTTGATGGATGTTTGTTGGATTTTATTGCTTTCAAATTCTCTTTGACCCATGAATCTAGGATGCTTTGTGAGTAGGGGCTTTCACAATCTTCTGGGATTGCTGGTAACAGTGCTAGCAGTTACAAGGGTAAGTAGAAAAATTGGGTAAACAAAAAAAATCAGGCTTCCTAAAAAAATACCTCCCTTCCCCTCCTCCCCTCTCCAGGATACATCTCTGAAAGCAGCAGAGAACAAAACTCAAGGCTGCAACTAAGTCACAGGGACAGCAGACACAGGGACAGCAGACACAGGGACAGCAGACACAGGGACAGCAGACACAGGGATAACAGACACAGGGACAGCAGACACAGGTACAACAGACACAGGGACAGCAGACACAGGGATAACAGACACAGGGACAGCAGACACAGGTACAACAGACACAGGGACAGCAGACACAGGGACAGCAGACCCCAACCCCCAGTCACAGGAACAGCAGACACAGGGACAGCAGACACAGGGACAGCAGACGACACAGGGACAGCAGACACAGGGACAGCAGACGACACAGGGACAGCAGACACAGGGACAGCAGACACAGGGACAGCAGACACAGGGACAGCAGACACAGGGACAGCAGAGCCCAACCCCCAATCACAGGGACAGCAGACCCCAACTAAGTCACAGGGACAGCCCTGTGTCCTCCAACCCCAAATCCGTCCAAGTTTTCAGTCTTCAATAAATTTGCTTAACAAATTGTTAAGAAAGTAATTGTTAAAACTTGTTCCCCAAGTTTTCAAGAAAAGCCTTTTTTGGAACTATGGGAACATATGATTATTTTCAATTCTTATTTTTATAAAGTGGACTTAGAATAGTAAGCAAGCCATTCCTGGGCTTCAGCCTCTGGAAAGGATGAGTGCATGAGAAGACTCCATCCACCAAGCCACATCCTCTGCCTGCATAGTGGGTAAATAGCCATAGCAAACTTAAACCAGAAACCTGAATGAGATGTCCCTGATGGAAGAGCTTTGTAATGCTCAGGAAATGGGAGTATTATTGTCAATCACTCTTCTGTTCCTGTGTTGTTGCAAATCAATCGTTTATTACCAACTTTACACTGCAATGTAGTTATAAGACATTTTTTATTTCATCGTCGTCGTCATCATCATCATCACTATCATCCTTGTCACCATCATCATCATCCTTTGATTTTAACATTTTTCTTTAAACATAAAAAGTTCTGCTTGAGAACCTGTTTAATTTCTTTGAATGGGTAGAAAGCCACACAATTCACTTCTGAACACATCTTGTAAGTATTGTCTTGAATCTTTTTCTTTCTAAATCTAGGAGCTTCTCTTGTAACAAAATGTATGCTATAGTTGTGTGACTCAGATCATCTCCACAGTAGCAGAATGTGGGAAAGGCATCATAAAACCGGTCTGAGACTTGACTGTAGGTTCAAACAGCAGGAGAAACTAGTTTGGGATCAAATAAGCTCTTATTCAAGTCAAAGTGTCGAGAAACACTGCCAAGGGAACACAGAAAATAACTGGGGAAGGAAATTGCTTTTGGAATAAATGTTCTGTTTCTTCAGCTTTGCTCCTGTGGAAAGTACCCCTTTGAAGAGACTTAATAGAACCATTGGAGGGACAAAACATGAAATATCTCATGAAATCTTAAAAGGTTTACTTTATAACCATTTCTTCTGAAGGTACATGTGGAGAAAAGAGAAAAAGAGGAGGTGGAAGTTGTACTCTTGATCACAAATCACAAGACAATGTTGATATAGAACTGTCACTTGAATTAAGTCTGTTCCAACTACCGTCCTGTTCCCTTCTCTGCCGTGAAAGCTATTCTTGTGTGTGTGTGTCCTGTGACATCCTGATGTCCAGACATTAAGCCAAATTACTTTGCGTTCCCAGGACATGCTTTGCACTAAATTTTGGCAGTAACTAATAGTTCCTTCACTAGAATCTATTTGGATTCCGTCACGATTTTGTTGAAATAATTTAATATAAGTTTTCTGTCTTCTGTTTATCAGCTTCTGACCATATAGACTAGGTACCATTCATTACTTTTTTTTTTCAGAAATGAAACTTGATGACCTGTGCTGAGAATGAAAGAACATATAAGATGTTTTCTGCCTCCAGTGATTTTGAGCAGAAAGGATTGTTGTAGACCATTCAAAGATAATGATAAGAGGCTATGGTACCTGCCATCAATGAGGAGAGACAGGATAGTTAGATGCACTGATATTTTAGTAGAGGAATCAAACATCTCTAGGAATGAGTCTTCACATGGGGAGAAAGAAGGTGAATAAGAAAGCTGAGAGAAGAGCAACTTTTGTCTCAGAGGGGTAGGAGAATGACGGCCATCTTGGGGATGCTTACAGACTTGGGTATGAGAATTGGTTTTTCTATAGCTCTATAGTGTTATAGAGGCTACAAGTTCAAGATCAAAGTACTTACAGGGCTGGCTTGTAAATGGTTGCCAGTATGACTTTTGGTGTTTCAAAAGACATCAGACCTATGTTAATGACTTCATTTGACCCCATCTACCTCCCCAATGGCCCTATTTATAACTACAGTCACATCCGAGATTAAAGTTACACTACATATATTTAGAGGGGCACAATTCAACCCAGACCAAAGGGCAATGACTTCAGTCTGGTTGTTCACTATCATTCATGATTAGTCAATGAACAAAGCAATGGAGAAAGTCATCAAAGACAGGATTATTAGGTGACATACCTGTAGCGAAATGTTTTCAGGCTGAATGAGCCCTTGAGGGTTCCATGGTTAAAGCAGAGGAATCAGACTTGGTTTTTGATTAAATTATTTTAGTGGAAGGTTGGAGGAAGTACGGATGCAAGACAACACACAGAATGAGTGTCAGAGGGGTGGAGGTAGGCCAGGCTAGGGACAAGGAGGATTTTGAGAGGTAGAAGCAGTAAAAATAGATAGTAGATAAAGAGTGGGGGAAGGGAAGTTTTTGATGTGGCACTGTACCGGGATGAAGGAGGCTAGGGCAAGAAACAAGGAAAAATTCCATGGGATTTAGATGGAGTGGTGAAATATATAATCTGCTTAAATGCGGAGAGCCCATGGGTTATAGAGTATCAAATAAAGAAGTCTACACAGATTGACAGTGCTGACTCTTGGAAGGCAAAACTTAGATTGGCTCAGTTTAAAATACTTAGAATATGGACAAGATCAGTTTCAGAAAAGAGTACATGAAAATGCTGAAATTAAGATAGATTGAGAAGGCCGGGCGTGGTGGCGCACGCCTTTAATCCCAGCACTTGGGAGGCAGAGGCAGATGGACAGCCAAGGCTACACAGAAAAACCCTGTCTCTAAAAACAAAACAAAACAAAAAAACAAGATAGATTGAGAAGATGAAAAATACCAACAAATAGAAACCAGGAACCACAGACAGTTTAGGTAAAAACAGAGGTAAGTAATTCTTGATTTTCCATTGGTACACGTTTAAAATATAGTTCAAAAATCACTCTAATTGTGCTTGAGCCAATGCCCAAATAAACAGCAAATTAAACTTACCTTGTGATTTACAATGGCTTGTTCCTGTCTTTATTAAATATTTTAATTTTCTCTAATTTAAACTTAACCTATAATTTGATTTTTCACATTTATGTTTTTTAATAGCTCATTTTTATTTTGGCTATGTTAATTTTCCAAGTGTTCAGTTACTCTAAGATTAAAGCTTCAAATCTCTAATAACTAGTAATGAATTGTAAAATTTGAATGACTCCATTAGGACATTGCAATTTGGGGAAAATTGGCTTTCTAACATTATGTTATCCTTGCCTTTCATCTCAAAGAGCATAGCTTCAGTCACTCTGCTCCATTTATCATCTTCACCACACACAGGCACACATGGAAGGAAAGTCACATGAATTTATCTATTTTGGTTTGACAAGACTGTCAAGGAAAGAAAGGACCCTGACACAGTGTGATGGTTAGTGTTAATTGTCAACTTACGGGGATCTGGAATCACCTGGGAGATCAACCTCAGAGCACCCATGTGAGGATTATCTAGTTTCATTAATGAATGCGGGAATGTCCATCTTTGTTGTGCATACAGCAATTGCTCTCTAGGATATATTGGACTGTAGGGTTGGAGAAAGTGAACTATGCAACAAAATGAATACTCTGCTCTCTGCTTCCAGCCACGGATGAGATGTGACCCATCCTTCTTTAATTGTTCTTGTCAGATATTTCACCACATCGATGGAAGACAACTGAAGACACGGTTTGTCATGTGCTCTGATGCTTTCCTTCTCAGAGCTTATATCTGTTGTTTTGGACATTGTGCTAAGGGCAATGAAGACATGGACGGAAAGTGAACAGGGGATACTTGAGCCCCAGCCTACTAGTATTTGTAATCTATCTACTCTGTCTAGATTGTTCACAAGCTTCATTGAAACATGGTTGGTGGTTTGATATGGTGTACACTAGAGACCCTTCCCCTCAACCTGATCTCCCCTCTCTCCCTTTTTCCTTTCCTCTCTCCTTCCTTCCCTCTTCTCTTCTTTTTCCTTAACAATTTGCTATTGTGTGTACATGTGTGTGTGTGTTTGTGTGTTTGTATATGCGTGTGTGTGCATCATGGCATATATGTATGGGAGTGGGCTCTTTCATTACCACCATGAGTTCTGGAGATAGAACTCAGGGATTCAGCCTTGTAAAGCAAGCACTTTTACCCATTGAGCTGTCTTACCTGACCACTTCCTTCCTTCCTCTATGATGGCAAGAACACTTTAGTTCTTTTCCTAGTAAATGTTCACTCTGAAGAACATTGTCACTGACTATCTGTAGTCACCAGACTGCATATTAGAACTCTGACAATCACTCATAACTGCCAGCTATAGCCTTTAACAGAATTTTTCCTCTTTCTTGCCCAGGAAACTCATATGACACTTCTTGCCTTTCTGTTTGTTTCTTTTTGACCCAGCATGCTCTCTGTTGTAGTAATCAGTCACATCTAGTTGACGACTTCTAGCTTTCTTCACTTAGTGTATTGTCTGCAATGTTAATTCATGCCATGATGGCAATTTCTTTTGTAACATGGAATCAGCATCCATTGAATTCAACACTTTTCCTTTACCTATTTATGCATTCAGTGGTAGTTAGGTTGTTTCTGTACCTAACTGCCTTTTGGGAATATAATTACTTCAATGAATGTGAACTTGTGAATACAGGTTGGGATACTCATTCTCCTTTGGGGAACCTTGTCAACACAGCTACTTTAAAATTCAGCCTGAACATTCATTTTTATTTCTTCGCTACAGTCTAAGGATAGATGGCCTAGCCCTTTGGCTAGAAGCTGTCAATGTAACTTGACATTTTAATCCCTGTGTGAAGGCTCATTGAAACCCTCTCTTCCTTGGCTCAAATCTTGTTTCAAAATGGCCTTGAAATCATTTGTTAGTGAGCCTAGTCTGGTAGAAGTCAAAGCAATCCTGGGGCTCTCTGAATTGCTTCCAAACCTGTGCTCATGGATCTTCCTCTCCAGTGTGGAATATTCCAGAATGGGCAGAAGCAGGAGGAAGGCAGCTGTAAGGTGATTGCAGCTAACTAGAGAATGGCTGACCTCTGACCCCTATAAACTACACTCAGAATTCCCTGTCATTCACAGCCCCTTGAATGTTGATTTCCACTGATGTTTCAAAGATTAGAATGAAAGTGAACAACACTGTGGCGCGTTATCCACATTAAATACTTATATTCATGGAAACGTACTAAGCCCCCAGAGAGAAAGAAAGGGGTATTAAAAGATTCATATCTAACATTTTGTCTGTTCTATTACATAATATTGATTGTGCCTCCCATTACATCACTGGAAAGTTAAAGACCTCTAAAGATTTTCATATTGGTTTTCCTTTGTTGAAACACACACACACACACAGAGGGAGAGAGAAAGAGAGAGAGAGACAGAGACAGAGACAGACATAGGAGAGATAAGGAGACAGAGACAAAGACAGATAGAAGAGAGAGAGAACATTTAAGCAAACACGCTATCATTTTAATCAGAAATACCACCAATTATTGAAAGTGTTTGTTTTACTCATTAATTTTTTTCTATTTGTTATGTAGTAGGTCAGAAAAAGAGCACAGATCTTTTCTCTGAGCCCAGCAGGCGCAGCTAGGGCCTGTCCTGCGCTTCACACACCCCAGGACTTTAAGATCGCATAGGGGTTATGCATGAGTGCAGTGCAGAGGTGGTGTTGGGAGCAGTGGGTCAGCAGTTGCCCGCAGGGGCTGGATCCGAGAACTCCGCCCCACCGGAGGCTGGGCCTCTCCCAGCCAGAGCACCCCCACCCTGCCATCTTTTCTCTGAGCCCAGCAGATGCAGCTAGGGCCTGTCCTGCGCTTCATACACCCCAGGACTTTAAGATCGCATAGCGGTTACGCATGAGTGCAGTGCAGAGGTGGTGTTGGGAGCAGTGGGTCAGCAGTTTCCCGCAGGGGCAGGATCCGAGAACTCCACCCCACCGGAGGCTGGGCCTCTCCCAGACAGAGCACCCTCCACCCCGCCATCTTTCCTCTGAGCCCAGCAACTCCCAGGACTTTAAGATCACATCAGGAGCTCAGGGCTCGGGCCTCAGGCACTGTGCACTCTCTTAGGCTCCTTCGGGACCCTCCAAGCTATCTGGGGACCTCAAGTGAGCAGGGGGACAAAGCCTCTGTTCTAGCCCAATCTCATAGAACCTGAGACACCAGCCGGAAGATTGATAGTGGCCCAGGGCAGAACAACCCCTACCTTCCGGTCTGGTCCGGCCTGCCCAGCACCAGCTCAGGTCTCCGGCCACAGGTGCTGTGCACTCTCCTAGGCTCTTTCAGGACTCCCCAAGCTATCTTGGGACCTGAGGTCAGCAGGGGAACACAGCCTCTGTTCCGGCCCAATCTC